>CM061234.1:57418080-58018080 GCA_030844895.1 Ambrosia x helenae | reverse complement strand
GGAATAAGTCGATGTTTATTGAGTATTTATGTTAGTTTTTGTATGTTTGTTAACTGATCAAACACCCTTTTCTGTTATCTAGTTCTGAATCTTGGATTTGAATGTAATTGCTTATGTTTTGTTGGTCAAGCAATTGAATGTGGTAAACTTCTAATTAAACATTGCTAACATGGTGTATGTGTGTATGTTTGGTCATTTTAGTATATGATCAATCTATAAAAGAAATATCCATGTTATATTTTATGTTTGATGATTATATTGGGTATATATAAATAAATAAAAACAACTAAAAGATTGTATTGGGTGTATATAACTAAATAAAAACAACTAAAAGAAAATTTGTTAATAAGTTAGAAACAACTAAAAGAAAATTCATACATTTCATTCGGCACATAATAGTTCAAAGGGTAAAATAGTCATTCTGCACAGTCATTCAGAGATACAACCAAACATCGCTTAATGGTTCAGCACCTTACTGGTTCAGAGTCTCTTACCCATTCAGACCTTTTACTGGTTCATCACTTACTGATTCAGCACTTGCCAAACAACCCCTAATTCATGTATGTCTCTAAATGAATCTTAAATAATTTTGTATACGTAAGTAATAAAAGTTTACACATATATAATGTAAAACTTACGCATCTTACACATATAAGTTGTTTTGACTGTTTTTTTACGTATATGTGTATATACATGATAAAACAAATAGATTTATTTTAAAGGATTTAGAAGTAACACGAATTTGTTATTTAAAATCTCTATGTATCTATCTGGTATTTCTTTGATGGACGAAATTACACCTATTAACCTAATAAGTTTTCGCATTAGGTGTATATATAGAGATATTAAAGAGATAAATAACCTAACACCACCTCATGAAATCGCCCCTACTCTCTCTCTTTCTCAACCAGGTTGATCAAGAACACCTAAAACCATCATAACGGTATACCCTAAAGGGGAAGTTGATGTATTTCAAAATACATTTGTTTCCAATGTATAGTTTGTACAGTTTTCAAGTCGTTTTGTGTCATTTTAATTTAGAATTCGTATTGCCCTTAGTCTTTTATGTTTTGCAGGTGTCCGGATGAAAACAAAAGTGAAAACGGGCAAAAAACAAGGAAAACTGAGCTTCCGAATGCGTTGCGAAAGATTGGGTGATTTAATAAAAATAATAAAAAATTTCAAGAAATATTTCCAGTCGCGTCGCGCGACAGGGAATGGGGTAACTTGTCGTCTGGCGCGGGGATAAGAAATCACCAGATAAATTACCATTTTTGCCCCTAGGAGTTATTCCTTATAACAAAACAAGCCACCGCATCATTTGATGTCGTCCCTCTATGCGATGCTCTTGTCTAATACCCGTCGCGTGACGCAATGGGCCTATATTTGTGGAAAATCAGTTTTGGGCTCATGTTGACCTAATATAACCTAAACACGAATTTTGGAAAAAGGAGGGCAACAAGTTGGACAAACAGAAGCTGCTCTAGGTGATTTTGGAAATACACGAAGCTAGGATTCAAGGTTCCAAGTGATTCGATCAAGATTTCTCAGGTGTTAACATTATGTTTCTTGTTTTTCTCTTTTACGTTTTATTTTGAAAATGTTTGTTGAACTTAGTTTGATACCTGTTTGTGTTTTCAAGATGATTATTGGCTAAACTTCTTGTTACTTACCTTGGTTTTGAGATGATTATTCAGTAATGATTGGTTTTTGAACGGTATTGGTAATGAATGATGGATTAATGCTTCAGTAAATTATCTTGTTGATATATTCATATGTTTACGCACGCTTCTTGCTGCTTTAGAACCTTTCATAGTTCCACTTGCATTTTTGTGATGGTATGTCATCTAAGAATGCTAGTTAGTCCGCCTACTGTGTGGTTTCGATTTGTTTGTGGTTAATTGTCGGCGATTTCCATAGGATCCGTGATTAAGGATTTAGAAGTTTTAAGTGTTCTGCCTAGTCCAATGACTGTGAGGTGGTGATTAGTTAGGTTTGTCTTTGTCACAAAACGGTTTAGGCGTTGACTACGTGTGAGCGGGTTTTCCTTTATTGTCTTTTGATATTCGTCTGCCTAAATCTGAATAATTGTTCTTAGATTACCCCTTTACACTTTAGGGTGCATTGAGATTGTCGCGCTGTGACGTTAGACCGTCTTTTGGAAACTCTAGCATTGTTGGATTTGTGGTGAGGTCATTCGACTAACCGGTGTGTTTAAGAGTCTTTAGGGTTTTTTAGGTGACTCCTCGAGAAGAGTCGGGGATTCTTTAGAATTTCCTTTTAGTTTAGTATCATAGAACTCGGTTCCAATTTAGTTACCATTACCAATAGAAAATCTTGATTCACACATAGGATTCCAAACCTAAGTAGTACTTTTATCATCATCTGATCTCGTCTGCAGTTATAATTCGTATCTTAGTTTACTTTAGGAAATCTTTTAATTAATTGCATTAGGATTGTTAGAAGCCCCCCCCCCCTCAAACAATAAAAACAATTAAATCAGTAATGTAGATATGTAATCGAGTCTAGTTTCACGTTTTCAATAGGAGTCTCATGGGTTCGATATCCCAACTTACTTTACCTTTACTAGTTTTGATAGGTTCACTTGCCTGTCAATAGTTTAGTTTTAGATAGTTTATATTTTTACTTAGTGTCTAATTCAGGGTTAATTTAGTTAATTTAATTAAACTACTTTTTGCACATCAGAACATGACCAAACTCAGAAGATGTCGTCTATTTCCACTCCACTACGGTTACTGGACTCACTACTTTATCATGTATTAATCGATTATTATTCTGTTTTCCATTATGTAATTATAGAAACGATCGACAGTATAAATAATTTTCCATTTACCATTTCCTTCCTCTTGTGTGTGAGAAAAAAAATAACATAAACTTTTGTTTTACTGTTTTTATTGATTCCCTACACCCTTCTATTTTTTAGTGCTAAAGTTGAAGAATAAGATGTAGTATTAAAAAAGGTTTAAATCACGTAAAATCTGTAAAGTTAATTATGACTTGCTCGTAGCTCAAGCTTAAGAAAAGGTTCTACACTTGCAAACGTATATTACTTGTTTCCATAATTTACTTTTTCATTTATGCTTCAGACAAGTAATGAGTTTAATGGTCTTTTTGAGTGTAGTTCCAAAACAAATGTATTTATCTTCAGATAATCCTACTCGAGTGTTTCTTCTACATGTTTTCTAGTAGTTCTACCAACCCAAGTATAATGAATCCAAACAACAAAAGAACTATAGTCGATATAGATCAACCATGGATCGCCGACAACAATTTTGCTAAGATGAATGTCCCAATTGACAGCCACAACATGTTAACAAGGGATTCCACTTATCTCCCATGCTTGCAACTACACTAACGGCCATATCAACCACATATTGTTCTAGAGAACCACTTACCTGCCATTTGGTCCTCCCATTCCACTTAACCCTGCAATTAGCTGCCTCCCTTTTGTTTTTCTCTAGTATTTTGGTAGCACTAGGTGTCAGTAAACCCTTATACCTCTATTGCTTCCTGATAACATTGGCAATCCTCTTTGTCAAATAGTCCCTCAGAAACTCTAACAAAGAGATTATAGGCTTATCCTTCCCTTCCACAGTCTTTGAGTTAAATACTTCACACATGTTATTTAAGAGCACATCAGATTGTGCTCTACCTGTAATAAAAATGAGGCACTTTGATAAATACTTGACACATGTTATTTATGATATATATAAATGCTCATTTTATGAACTACAAACCTGTGAAATGAGACCTAGACCAATGATGTTGTGGTATGGCTGTCAACCAATTGTAAGTCTCTACATTTTATTGCTTCAATTCCTCCATTCTCAGTTTAAAATAAAGGACTGTGAAACAAAATCATAACACTTACAAAGAATCTTAAAAGTACTGAAGAAGTTATAATAAAAACATATCTTAACTTTACCTGTTGTTGATGTTGCATAGTTTCGTAAACAATCATTGAATCCTTGACCGCTCCAGTGTAACTTCATGTTCTGATGGATATGCCTTAGGAAAAATCTATGTTCTGCTACAGGCAGTGTTGTAGAACTCGCTAGGCGCTAGTCGGCCGGGTGGGGTGGGGACTAGCGATTAATCGGGATTAATCGGATTGGGGTTTTTATATGCAATTTTCAGTTTTAATATATATACACACATTTTTATATGCAACTATTTTAAATAGACATGTTTTAACCCCTCATCAACCCATTTTTTAAGTATACATGACTAATCGCAAGAATATACATCGTTTGATTAGAAACTTGCGGGAATTTTACAAGTTTTGGCCATAATTTATTTGGAAGTTGGTGGAATTACAGATTTTTGCCCAAATCTTGCTAGAATTTTCTATTTTTGGTTGGCCGACTAGGGCCGATTAGGTCGATTAGGTCCGACTAATCCCGACTAGGCCGACTACCGATTAATGGACCGATTAACAAAAAATTACTCAGTAACCTACTGACTAGCGATTACTCACCGATTAATCCCGATTTTTACAACACTGGCTTCAGGGAAAACTTGTGATAGTGCTACTATAAGACCCTTTTATCTGTCTGAAATGAAAGTGAACCTAGAGTTCGTGTCCAGATCTAGATCATCTTAAAGGCATTCTAGAAACCATGTCCATGACTTCTTGTTCTCTATCTCAGCAATTGTATATGCAAGAGGATAAATGCAATTGTTTGGATCCAATCCAACTGCACTCAACACTTGACCAGTGTATGGACCCTTGAAAAACGCCCCATCTAATCCTAGTAAGTCCCTGCCACATGTTTTAAAACCTTCCTTTAATTATTGGTCCTAGACAGATGTAGGTTCTTTTGAAAATCCTAGTTGGTGAATCTGGGTTGGGTTCAGACTCAACATGGAGCTATGCTGTTATTCTTAGAAGACTCACCACCATACTGAAGTAATAGTCTCCTCTTAAGGACCAACTTCTTAGGCCTAACAGTATTATTAACAATACCTCCTACATCCTCTATTTATTCAATAAAAACCTTAGAACCTACTGGTGACTTCCAATAAGTATCAACCCCAGTCTCTTTATTTTCAATAAAGAAGTTAATAACCTTATTCGCACCAACATATTTTGCCATATTTAGAACATCAGAATCATTTCCTAAAGCACACAAACCAGTGTCCAAATCACTATCTGGTATTTGAAAATGGTAGTACAATTACCTTTCCTTAAACAAATCTAGCCATCAAATCTAGTTCGTGTGTAGAAAACTTGTCTATATCCAACCAATCTATGTAAACTACCCTATCTAATACATACCTTCTTCCCGAGCTCTTTGTAAACACACCTCCAACATGTTATCTTGCAGTGAAGTTAATAGGTTTTCCATATATGAAAGAAAATAGCAACATTTAGGGTTTAGATAACAACAACAGTTAGGGTATAACATTTAGGCTTAGAAAGCAGAAACATTTAATGTAAAAATTAGGGTTGCAAACGAACCGAATGAACACGAACAAGACCTTGTTCGTGTTCGTTTGTTAAGGAAATTATATGTTCACGAACAGATCATGAACACTTACCGAACGAGATTTTCTGTTCGTGTTCGTTTGTTAAGAAAACACTCATGTTCGTGTTCGTTTGCTAATTTTGTTCATGAACGCACACGAACCCAAACGAACATTAATGTTCATGAGCACAAACGAACACAAATAAGTGTTCATGAGCGGAAACAAATACAAAGGGACATATATAACTTTCGAATAAGATCGAATTCACATATATTAAAAAAATTAACTAGATCCACCCGAAGTTATATTTAGTACTTAACATAATATTGGTAAACATAATAAAGTAGTATCTAAAAAAACTAAGCCCACATCTTAAACTTGAAGTCTTCATTAATTATTTATTTAAATCTGAACTCTTCATTAATTATATATTTAATGATTATACTAAAAATATGATTTATTCATCTCATATAGCCATATACTTACCTCACAAAAAATAATTTATTTATTTGAGTAAAATAACAAAAAGTTAAAGATTGTGAAAAACATTATTAAAATTACCCTATTAAACTATCGACCACAAACGAACCCGTTATCGAACGTTCACGAACATAAACAAATGAACTTCCCACCGAACGGTTCATGAATAGTTCGCTGAAAGTTTAATTTGTTTGCAGCCCTAGTAAAAATTTAAAAATCGAAGTTTAAAGGTCTGTCTGAAACTTACCATATCTCTGATCAGGGTTAAAATCTTCACGCAGCTTCTTAATCGTCCATGGCATATCGCTTACTATCGTATAAATCTTGCTCTAATGATGAAGGTTTGAGGAAGATGTTTGTTAAAAATGTTTGGGAAGATGAAGGTTGAAGGAGGGAAAGTTATATATGAGTAAGCTGACATTTAGGGACTAGAGCTGCAAATGGTCATCATTTAGAGTGTAAGATACTATATTGCCCTTACGTGAATGTCACATGACAAATGACAAACTTAACAGCCAAAACTAATGTTAGTTTGGGTCAAGGACCATCGATGCAACAAAATACAAAGCACATATCTCATATGTGTAATTTTGAAAAGCTAAGGTGCATACTTTTAAATTTGGAAAAACCATAAGAACCATCCATACAGTTTACTCTCTTATAAACTAAATGTTTATATAGATTTGGGCCTATGATACTGTTATAACAAATCAGAAGTTTTATAGAACCAGCAACTGTTCTATAAAAATGAAATTAGTTTGATAGTGGAAGATTTCTTTCAAGAAAGATGTACATAGACACGTTTTGTTGAGTAAAAACATAAATCACTATTCCCTGTGGGATGGCAATGGGTCGGAGTTGGGTGGTTTGGGTAGGGTATTGGTAATACCAAACCTGTACCCGTTTATAAAACCTTATACCAAACCCTACTTGATACTCATCGGGTATTTTCGGGTAATTACCTGTCGGGTATTGGGTATACCCGTTATTTTGCTAAAAAATGCCAGTTGTGATTTGTAGTAGAAAATACCCATAAAGTTTTGACGTTTATTTTTCTATAAAAAGAAATTAATAGGATTTGGGGAAGTTTGGAAACAATAAATATATAAAGAAATGATATTTTAGAAAAACAAAGAGACAGACATATACTAAATGTATAAAAAATATATATTAGAGTTAATAGCCATTTTCGTCCCTGAGGTTTGGGCCAGTTTGCCACTCCAGTACAAAAGTTTTTTTTTTTGCAATTCCTTCCCTGAGGTTTGGATTTTTTTGCCAAATTCGTCCTTTTCACTAACTCAGTTAAAAAATCTCGTTAATGTCAGGGGTAGGGTCATCTTTTTACCTCAGGGACGAATTTGGCATTTAAAATTCAACTTTACCCCACACCCACCACACCCCACCCTCACCCTCTCCCTCTCCCTCTCCCTCTCCCTCTCCCTCTCCCTCTCTCTCTCAGAAATTTGTTGAATATTTTTTCCAACTTTTACATCTATAGAAGCTTGTATAACCTTGGCTTGCTGCATAATGAAAGTAAAGAGCAATATAGTAAAGTTAAAAGTCAAATACATGATAGAATCAAAAGAACGGGTCAAAGGGGTTGGTTAAAGAACACTCCTGGCTTTACAGCAAAGATAAATAGAACACAACATCATGCTTTAATTTTGGGTTTTGTTTGTACACTGGTGAAAGCAAACTAAAACAAGTCCATTGAAACTGTGTCCCTGCACAAGTCCACTGAAACCTTGTGCTAAAATGAATACCCAATATGAAAATACTTAAAGAAATTAGTCAACAAACAATAAAAAAAGAACACCAAAGGGACAGTAACAAAAAAAAAAAACGATAACCATCAACAAACAATAAAAAAAAAGGAACACTAACCCTCAAGAAACAACTTGAGACTTGAAATCCATAAACCATCAAAATATAGCGCATCCTCTTTATTGTTGGGAATAAAGTAGCCATTGATGTTCAATTAGATCTTCTTGGAGTTGATGATGCGCTGAGCTATCTCTAATATGACGGCTCGTTAGACACTACCTCATTCACAATACGGAGAAATAGAGGTCGACTCATCCGAAATCTTCTACGAAATAGGTTTGAGGGGTATAATGGGTTTTTCTGCAAAATAATCATGAAATAATCGCTCGTGCCCCTCAATATGATCACGCCAAATAAACTTACGACGTTTCCTTGATGAATGTTCATTGTAACCCCCATAAAGATCATCATCGCTATCATCTTCGGATGATATGTATGCCAAATATTTGCGAAAGACGGTACGCGCCATGTGGTGTATAAAGTGACCACAACTGCAAATAACAAAAAATAAGAATCAACATTTTTGTTTAGAACTATAGCAATCTGCACCAAAGTTGTCGTCATCTACCGCACAGCTTAAGATAAAATGTCACCATGAGAAGTCTACATTACGATTAAAGGTTGAAATCCTTACGGACAGACCCAAAGTGCATACGTGGTGCTTGCGGGCGAAACAAGTTGGATTATAACCAGACTTGACACTAAAGGTACCGTCCGATCTTATCTATGGAAACCTTTCAGATTTCATGCCTATTTGTATTACTTGTTGAGTTGTGAAACAACCATTCACAACAACAGCAAAGGATATTGACTATATCATCTAAGAGTTTCATCTAACAAAAACCATATTTGATACTTTTTTTCTAAATTTCTTAGCATTTGAAAGCATGAGTAAAACATGTACAAACATTCCTCACTTTATTACCTAATTACAAACATACAAAGCTCTAAAATGCAACAATAGAACTTAATTTAATCATTTAACCCACAAGGGAATTGTGGTTCAATTACAGAGTACACAACTATGAACTAACCCAGTAAATTAAACGAACCTTATGAGGAATTATAGAACAAATAAGGATGAATCGCCATATCACAAAACGCTAAACGCTCAGGTAGAATCGCCTTGAAGTAAAATCAAAAAAACCTGATGAAAAATTGTGGAAGCAAATCGTGATGAGTTGTAAAATCCTTATCGATTGGGGTTGAACAGCGAATTTAATTGAACTATACTCAAACAAACCTAATCGTGATGAAATCGCCTCGTAGTACAACCATAATAATTTTCGTCTTTGTTGCTTTGAGACCTGCAATGGAAGAAGAGGCAGGAGATATGTCGTGGTAGAGGGGATTTGCACAGGCGGGGTTTTAGAGAGAGAAAAGGAGATAGAAAGAGAGAGAGAGAGAGAGAGGGTGGGGTGGGTGTGGGGTAAAGTTGAATTTTAAATGCCAAATTCGTCCCTGAGGTAAAAAGACAACCCTAGCCCTGACATTAACGAGATTTTTTAACTGGGTTAGTGAAAAGGACGAATTTGGCAAAAAAATTCAAACCTCAGGGAAGGAATTGCAAAAAAAAAAAAACTTTTGTACTGGAGTGGCAAACTGGCCCAAACCTCAGGGACGAAAATGGCTATTAACTATATATATTATAACTAAATTATATCGGGTATTTTTGCGGGTAATCGGATATCCACATATCGGGTAATCGGGTCGGGTATCGTATTATACCATACCAAACCTGAAAAAAATAAAATTTTAAACCCAAAGCCGAATCCGTACCCATCAAATATCAAGTATACCCGTCTCAAATATTTCGGGTTTCGGGTATACCTGTGAAGTTCGGGTACTTTTGTCATCCCTAATTCTCTGTGGTAAACAAACATATTTGTGTAATGCCTAATGACGCAAATCTTTATGGGTTTAATTAAAATATCCAAAATGATTTTATATAAACAAACTTTTTTTATAATTTAATAAGTCTTTTTTAAAGCTATAATAAAACTTGAATTATTAAATATGGGTTAGGATCAAATACACAGTGAAAGAAAAATAGGAAGTCGTAGGAAGGGTATCAAACGGACTTCGATTGAACTCATTCAAGCGGCATCGGAATCGTCTTATCGAA
This sequence comes from Ambrosia x helenae, assembly GCA_030844895.1. Classification (NCBI taxonomy): domain Eukaryota; kingdom Viridiplantae; phylum Streptophyta; class Magnoliopsida; order Asterales; family Asteraceae; genus Ambrosia; species Ambrosia x helenae. The sequence continues at coordinate 58,008,161 of CM061234.1, read as the reverse complement.
CCCTACGTCGTTAGTTTTTAGGTCTTCGTTTTTTTTGGGTTTTAGCTTGTAGTTTTTAGAATATGCGTTATATCATTGTGTCATTTATGTACCATTGTGTCTTTTTCTTATTTTCATCGTTGTGTCATTTTTTCAATTCATTGTGTCGTTTTTCTTCAGCATTGTGTTATATTTTTTGGCACTGTGTTATATTTTGTGGCTCATTGTGTCATATTTGATTATCTATTGTGTTTTTTGTATCTTTCTCACCCTTCTCATTTTTTGTAGCCTTTGTAGAATAACTCAACCCAAATATGGGTTATTGAGTTATTCTACAAAGGCTACAAAAAATGAGAAGGGTGAGAAGGATACAAAAAACACAATAGATCATCAAATATGACACAATGAGCCACAAAATATAACACAGTGCCAAAAAATATAACACAATGCTGAAGAAAAAAGACACAATGAATTGAAAAAATGACACAACGATGAAAATAAGAAAAAGACACAATGATACATAAAAGACACAATGATATAACGCATATTCTAAAAACTACAAGCTAAAACCCCAAAAAAAAACCTAAAAACTAACGACGTAGGGTTCGATAAGACGATTCCAATGCCGCTTGAATGAGTTAAATCGGAGTCCGTTTGATACCCTTCCTACGACTTCCTATTTTTCTTTCACTGTGTATTTGATCCTAACCCTATATCGTACAAAAGATGGTTTCTTTCAACATACTTTAAAAATAATTCGAACTAGTATATTACCGCCGCGCTATGCGCGGCGCAGAAACATACATCCGATTAAATTTTCTCCCACGCGACCTTTGTCTCAGGTCAAACCGTTGTCGCCAGCTAACCTTTGAACCATCTTAACGACCGTTATAACAGCCGCTGTTAACACCGGCCTTCCACCGTTAGACCTAAACGCGGTCATGCGATTTACGCCGCTTATCTATCGTTCCGATCATTACCATATGCTTAGCATTTGGTATAATAACTGAAAGAGAAACCCAAAAAACTAAAGGCGATATATATCCAATAGGGTGGTGATACGTGTCAGCATAGATGTCCAACGATAAAAACAAATTATATTATTTTCTAATATGATTACAACTTTTAAAGCGATTACAACCAACGAAATATGTAATGATTCAGGTAAACATTTAAACTATGTTTGTGAATGATGTTGTAGTCTAGTGGTTGCAATGGAGGTGGAAAGGTTTACCCACTTTATCCCACTCAGAGTAGAGTTATTATGAAATGAGGGACTGGACCTTAGGGGGGCGCAGGGCTTCATTACGGATGTGTACCGTCTACCGTTAGAAACAAAAAATTAAACTATGCTTCATATTGTTAAGTTACTTTTAAGTGATTTATATAAATAAAGTTAGTTGATGTAATTTTTTAGTGTGTTTTTTTTTTTGGAAAACAAAGAGAGTAATTAATATCACACCGTCACACAACTTAAACAACCACCTCTACAAGGTATTTAGGATTCATACACCACTTATTTAGGATTTATACACTCTGGCCCACATCATACACCAATAAGAGGCTGCCACATACCCTAGAATGTGATGTCACACCCCCAGAAAGTGACGTCACATGGTGTATGAATCTCATAACCCCCTCTACAATACCCACCCCAATCACCTCCTCAAAACTACGACACCAACTGTTGTCATTGGGCTTACAATAATTGTTAAAGGGGGCAAAGTGTTGTATTTACCTTTAGGCGATTCGAGTACAGAAGCTCGATATCCACATCTGGCAGCGCCACCGTCACCGGTAACTATAGCCGGCTAAGATTCTAGAGTCAGATTGCTCTCGTCGGAACCCTAGACGCCTGAACAGTACCAACCAACATCATCGTCTTATTTCGGTGTAGGTGAACATTGGTAAAGTACAAACCCACAACCGTTTTAGCTTTAAATTTACATTTTCCGACTTTTGTCGTCACCGGAACTACGGGTGAAGCCTTCGTTACCGAACAAAAGTGGTTACACGCTGGGGTTGTCGCGACGTTCGTCGGCGAAGGTAACCTCGTCAAGCATACAACGCAGCTAAGGGCAATTTTGTAAATTAAGGCTATGTAATATTATTATTCTACTGTAAAGTGATAGATTCTACTGTAAATTGACAGAGTTGTCGCCGTTTTGTGGCCGTTAATTTCCACCGTTAAGTTACTGTTGTTCGTTATGTTTCAAATTAATATATATAATAATTTTGCCTCGTTGGCCGATAATAATCTATATTTTAAAAATTCTCTATAACAGACCCAAATTTTAAAGTATTTTCCTCTAATGAACTTTTGTTAAATGAGAACTAACCCATTTTCAAAATTGAAAGAGTTTGAAAGTTGAAAAGATCATTGAATGATAATCTTTGAAAGTTGTGACTATTGTGGGAAATTTTTTAAGCACAAATTATTATCGACAAATGAGGCAAAGTTTGAATCATTAAGATACAATTTCTCTACCTTAAAAATCTTAAAATTTAGACATAACAATTCTATACAATATGAAAGCCAAATTAACCAATCTTGTAAACAAAATTGTTTTGTTTTTTTATTTTTTTAAAGTGAACTTCATTAACAAAACGCAAAAACCACCCACTCTTCAAGGCGGAGAGCAGAGGCCACAAACCACATTACATCTAATACAAGTTACACCATGACTTCCAATCTGTTCCTTTACTATTATGCCTAATACTAAACCATAAGAATGTAAGGGCCTTGACATCTGCAACAATCTCCACGACCATGCATTCTTTATTCTCAAACACCTGCTCATTTCTAGCTTTCCACAGCCTCCAACAACACGCTATAACCACCCCTCTCACAATCTCCTTACGAAGCGTAGACAAGCCCTGCACTTTATACAACTCCATCACGTCCTTCAGGCTAAATGCGAAAAAATTAGGAATACCACACCACCTTAACACACTATCCCAAACCCCCATATATAAACCACATCCTGAAAACAAATGATCCACCATTTCCTCGCCATCTTCACAAAGCACACAAGTCGTATCTTCTGTATGAATATTCCTTCTCCTAAGAGCCGCTTTAGTAGGAAGTCGATTCAACAACGCCCTCCACATGAAAATATTGCATTTGTTCGGAAGCCATTTATTCCACTCAAAAACAACATCTCCATTTGATTCATAATTATCTTCCAACCACCTTTTAACCGCCGACACCGAGAAGCAACCGTTTGTATCTCCATTCCACCGCCAGTCGTCTTGGCAACTATTAACCGAGGTATGCCGAAGAATCTCACCAAGATCTGCTAATTTTCGAAGCTCCTCTTCTCAAAATGGGGCTTTCTTCCACGACCAATTTACTATATTCATCGTACCGGCCGTACTTAAAATCTCGGAGACCAAACACCGTTTATACTCCTCCAATCTAAAAAGTGCAGGAAAGGCATCCGATTTCCCGCATTTTATCAAGTCGCTAAATAGCAACCCATTCCTGTTAAGTCTTGTGCTTTCTTTAACAATATTGAATATGTTAAATTGCACTCATCTACAACGGATTTCCCTAATGCTTAAAATTTATACAAATCTTAAAATAAAGTGGTACACTTGGTGTCGGATCAATTATGACACTGATTTTCCGGGTATTAACTTTTCACTCTCTTTATCCTTGGATTTAAAGAACTTTTCTTTTCACGCTTTTTACTCGCCTTTGAGTTTTGGAAGCCTAAAATCAGAATGCATATTTTTCTTCAGGTGATTATTATGTCAAAATCCAAACATCATCGAGTTAAGAAAAATAAACAACAAAATCCAAAGGTTCTGAAACGAGTGCAGAAGGTGGTCCACAGTGACTCGCATAGCCCTAAGAACCAAGGGTTTGTGTTTAGCAGGATAAGCTTTGCGATTCAAAAGGGGATAGCGGCGGTTGCCCGCATACCCACCATCTAAATGTAACTTGTTTTGTCTTGGTATGAATTATAAAAAGCAATTAAAAAAAAGGTTCAATAAGTTGTGCAACTCTTCAATATTGTAACTCAAATATTGAGAAGTAATGAGGTGATCATTATCTAGCCTAGTGAGACATATTGGTGATCCTTCCAATTTGAAACAGGAATGAAACATAGGTGATCTCTACTCATTACAGAAAAGTTATGCTGATTACTTTCATCTTAGTATAATATCTACCAAGTTTTAGAGAGAAAATAGCGAAGGAGGTGGAATACTAAGGAATACACATATAATAGATATGTTAACATCCATCGTAACCACAATACATCTACACGGGGAAAAGGGGCGCTCCACTAAAGAAGTTTTCATTTTCACTGATTTCTACCAATCCTACATTACCACATCACTTCACTGAAACACTTTTTTGAAGGCAACACTCCACTAATTCTTTACCAAAGTATCACTTATTTTCACAAAAAATAATAATAATAATAATAATAATAATAATAATAATAATAATAATAATAATAATAATAATAATAATAATAATAATAAACCAAAGAAAACAAGGAGATAATATCCAACAAACAAAGTACTGTTTTAAAAAAAAAAGATAAATAAAAAGTCCTTATCTCCTTGTTTCTTCCTCCAAGCTTCTTCCCCTTTTACACTTTTCATTCCCCTGTGAAGACTCCAAAGACCCAAACAAAACAATTTTGCAAAATCTTGACCCAAAATCTTAACTTTTTAATATCTTTCATTGATAGCTTTTCATTCTTGCAACATTTTGTAATACAAATACTCAGGTAATTAATTCCACTCTATATATTTTGTGTTCTTCACTTTACCTGCAAATATTAATGGGTTGAAGTAAAGAAAAAGAAAAAAAAATTAATTTGCGTGAAAGTTTGTTCCTCATGTCTGTGTACCAGCACGGTAACTAGAACCCGAATTTGGTTCACGGGACCACTACCAACACAGGTGGCGACGGTGTTACCGTGCTGGTAGTGTGGTACCCGTGACCAATTCTAATAGCGCCCCGTCCCCTGACAATGAAAGATACCAAATAATGAGTTAATTTTTCTTAGCGATTGAAGAGTTTAAGAAGATTCATACCAATGTTAATTAATGATAAAACTTAAATTATGAATCAATGAAATGAAGATGCTGTCTATAGTTGATTTAATTACGAAATTGACAAGTTAAAGTCTAACTGCTTAATAATGATTTCAATATCTGTATAACATCCTAAAGTGTATGTAACTTATTATTTTCTTTAGGGAAAAGGAGCTCACCGTATATAACACGGGTACCTTATGGTAATCTCACTATCACCATGGCAACAAAATCGTCGGTAGTGCTGGTAGAGATACTGTGGAGTAAATCAGTTTGTTTGACCACGGTTTCTAAACCATGTGAAATTAGTATTTTCCAATTAATTTCAAGTCCTAAACAGTTAAAAAAATTATAACAACAAAACATTAATATTAATATTAAACAAACATAATACAAATATTAAACATAATTAAATCTACTTAAACATACTCTAAAAAAACATATTTTTTAAAACCTAACGCAACAATTGACATGCTGAAACATGTCGACATTGTTGCGGTATCGAGCCACATAGTCGACTTGTGTGATCAGCTCGATTGCCAACTCCTCGACAACACCCGGGTTCTCCCTCCTGGTGGCTGCGAATAGGGTGTTCCGCTAATCACACTTGTTATTGAGATCATTCCACTTTCTTTTGAGAGATTCGACTCTGTGGTCGTTTTCACCCACTTGTTGGATGAAGTCCATCAAGACCTGGTTCCAAAAGGAGTTGTCCCCCGAGTGGCGGCAACAATTTTGTTGTTGTAAAGTTGGGTCGTTTTGGGCGTCTTGGTAGCACACCACCAAGGCGATCTCCTCCTCATCGTTCCATCATGCCATTTTCAAGTGATTTGTATTGTAACCGTGGGTTTATAATGAAAGTTTTAGTCACCTCAAGGTGGGTATTATAGGGTTTTTTAACCTTGGGTTTTCAAAAAACAACCGTTGGTAGCTACGGTAATATTACCGTTCTATCACCCCACGTTAAGTTTTGAATTTCCTTTCAATGTTTTTTTAAAATGAAAAAAATCTTCAAATATATGTATTTAAATGAAAAATAAATAAAAACGAATCAGTGGAGTGTTGTTTCTAAAATTGTGTTTCAGTGAAGTGAGGTGACAGTGCAAGATTGATAAAATTGAGTGGAGTGAAAAAAACATATGTTGGGTAACGAGGTAACGTTTTGATTATTAAAATCCAATTCCCCATAGTAAAATCTACCCATCAGATTGCAACCAAAATCACGTTAGTCACAAAATTAGCAACCGATAATTGGTTAAACCACTTGGTATGCAACACAAAGTTTCTTTTTTGCGATAAAAAACAACAGCCTTCAATACATCCTTCCCAAAGGGAAACATGTAATTGTTTGAGCGGTTGGATAAATATGTAATTCATAGCCTTAGTAGTGAGAAATACGTAAAAAAAAAACTTGTAACTACGGTTTGATTTTGTGTTTAAAAAATGGGGACAAATTAAAGTATTAAACTTAATCTTTTCAACACATAAATAAGGAGGGTTTACACTCAGAAACAACATTTGTAGTGAGCAACTCACACTCTAGTCAATATGTCACCGTCTTCCACTTATTCGAATCTCCAAACAACAAATCAAGATTGTAAAGAACAGGGACCATGGTTGAAGTACACAACAAAACTAACACAGGCCCAAAATTCCAAAGCATAATTGGAAGCGCGGTATAGAAAATCCGGTTCCCTATCATGCTAAGCGCAAAACCTTTCTCTAAAAGCTCAGACACATACATCGTAGTCACTATTGTCGAATCTTCAGGACAGTTGATCAAGTAATTCACTTGGCCTATGAATCTAATGGACAATGAATGACACATGAAAGAAAAAAGAAATAGGACAAGTAGTGTCACATACTTTAGTGCCACCATGAATTGTCCATGTGCCCCCAAAATAGAATTGCTAAGTGGCTTTTTGACACTATAACTGCTACTAAGAACAGCAGCTAAACCGCAACACCAAACTATTGATGTTGTCGCCATCAAGGTTAATCCCATGATTGTGTTTCGAAATGTCTGGATAGCTAAAATGTGTTTCTTCTCGTTATCCTGGCAAAAGATGATTAAAAAGATGGTTAAAAGGACGATAAAATATGGAAATTAACCAGCTTTTATATCCTATGTTGTCATACATGTTGTCACAGGTTCAAGTCGTAGAAATATCTCTTTATAGAAATGCAGGGTAAGGGGCATTTAACGAACCTAGAAGAATTACCTTCATAATGGTGGATACCCATACTCGGCGTGCATGGGCATTTGCACCCATGACAGTCGAGAGTGGTTGCGTCCGAATCTTATGCCATAACCAAACGTGATAACAAAGAGACATCAAAATTGAAAAAGGTACCATTACTAGGTCAAGATAGTATTTCTTGAATTCCATATCTCCTTTTACATATATCTTGTGTGTATTCTTCTTGGTACCACAAGTGATACGATATATGCTTAGTGTATGTGTATATATAGCTTGAGATTGGGTTGGGCGACCGAGAACAACATTGGTTAGAAACTTCAAGGACAAACCAAAGAAAAAAAATATATAATGCCTCACGTTAATCCAAAGTTAAAAGCACTTGGCTTTGATCATGTAGTAAGTGCATTGTTGAACAATAAGGCTTTTGGAGTTGCTTAATATATGATATCAAGTCGAATTTCCTAATATATTTACTAAAATGGCATCCATGCAAGCAATTTTGGACAATAATCAATAATCCACTTTCAAAGGAAATAATATTGCTAAAAATAAAATAATGAAAAACTTTGAACGATCTAATTTTTAAAATTAAAGTTTTTTAATTGTGGTTGGCTTCAGTGGCGAATTCAGGATTGTTTTTTAAGGGGTGTGATCGGAGAGCTTTGGGTTCGATCGGGGGCTTTTTTCCAAACTTTCAAAGATCGCGTTCGGGATTTTCACCTATAAAATACACTAAATTTTCTTTTTCAAGGTGTGCGGCTCCACACCTTGGGTTGTACTTGGCTACGCCCCTGGTTGGTTTACATACCACCTTTTGATACACGCCCGAGCAAGTTTTTGTGGTTGGTGACTTGGTGGAGCATCAAGAAAGCCGATCCAAATGGCCGAGCAAGATACACGTCTAAAACGGCAAGCGACGATCTGGATAAAAGAAGAGAAAATAGAGCTGTGTCGTGCTTGGATTGAAATTTCCTAACATCGACATGCCGGTATATATTTTTTTATGTATATATTGTTTTTTTTTTTGTTTCCTAAAGACGTTTTTTAATTTTTATTATTATTTTTGTAGCGGACTATCAAAAGACGAAATGTAATTTTTTTTGATCTAGGGTTATCATGTAGCGGGCTAGCATGTATACATTTAATTAAATAAGTTTTGTTCAAGCTGATCTAGTTAACCAGTTTAACAAGATAGTTGGAATGGGCCGGTCAATGCATATATCTTAACAAGTCAACCCGACAACCCATTTAAAAACTTTGTTTAACTTAATGGTTCAACTCACCAACCCACGTTTATTACATGTTTGGCATGTTTAGAACGATTATATTTTTTTTACAACACATCAATTCAACACTCATTTTTGACTCGTTTTGATGTCTGAGCTAGGGTTATGATGTATTTATCACAAACAAATATGCGTCTAATATTCGGGTTCACCACTAATCAAAATTATTTTTTGACATTCATATATATACCTAGGTGCTATTAATCTTAGACCTTATTTAATGGAGCGTGAATGGGGAGTCTCATGCCCTAATCACGCCATGCACACTGCCCCCTCCCTTGTGAAATGGCCAAAAAAATGTGGACAATGTGATTTGAATCACAAGCTCTTGTGTGGAAATTCAAGAAGGGTGAACCATTGAAGGGTCATTGGAGATAATCACATTGAAGGAGCATGAAAGAGGGTGAACCACTACATCATTTTAGGATTAAAAATGGTCAAGTTGAAGTAAACGCTACATAGCAACTACACATGGTGTTATACCAACTTATGATGTGCAACTCCATTTTAATGATGTAAATGACAAAAGGTGGTAGGGAGCAGGAGTGAAATCTGACTGGGCATGGATCTAGAAACAATAAGACACGCCAAGATAAACAAAGACACCCTTTCCACACCCACGCACATAACTAATTGGTGGCTGTCTCGTCCTTAACCAACCTTTCGGTGGCTGCCATTTATGCAGCCATTAAAATTTTAACATTCTTTTCTATTTTTTCTATATAAAAAAATGAGTAACCATGAAAAGAGCTAGTCAAATACTTTGTTTTGAGTGATCATTACAGAATATATAGATACAATAAATTAAAAACTATTAAATGAACATTTTTTAAGGGGTCAGGTTGAATTTACAATCTCTTAGAGCATTTACAATAGCTTCATCGTACCCCATCCTTCATTCACTCACAACCAATCACAATCACATATTACATTAAAAATCATTACAATTTTCTATTACTATCTTCAGGTATAGTTGCATCCTGATGATGTCAATAGCATTTTTGTTAACAAAATAGATAATAGAGAACTTACCTTTTTGTCTTCTTTTTTCAGGGCCATGAGTACGTGCTCAACTCTCTGGATGTTACTGCAGCCTAACTTCAGGAATCCACAACAGTTATGGAGGATACAAGGAGGATTTCCCTTGCTAAAGGGAAACATCTTGAGGATAAGCTGTCAAAGGTGGAAGCTGACATGAAGAAAGTGTTGGCCGAGAAGTTCAAGGCAACTAAGGAGCATGAGAAGGAACTTGAGGAGTATAGGCAGGATATGATCAACTTTGCCACCATCTCCGTCCTCCAAGCCAGGGTTAAGATAGCCCTCCAAGCCAAGGATCCTAACTTCAACCAAGATGAGTGGGCCATTGAGGCTTGGAAAGTAATGATCATAAGCTTGGGTGGCAAAGAGGTGGTACATACTCCTACTCTTGTTCTTCAGATTGAAGGTCCTTCTGGCAAGGATGCAGCTGAGGAGCCTGTGGAGACCATCCTGGAGATAGCCTAGGAGACTGAAGCTACAGTGGGCGATGAGGGTAATGATGCCTAGGCCTGAGCCCACTTTTTTAGAATCTTTGGTTGTGGTAAATTTTGTGGTTGGTTGTGAATAATTTCAAACAATTTACTTCCTGCATGTAGTTAAACATTTAGGAGATTGGGGTGGAGGGATATAGTGTTTTCTGGACGAAGCCCTAAATCTTCTCTGATCTGGCCCTTAAGTGTTGACCCCTGGTGAATGGGTCCTGGTTTAGGATGAAGCCAGGGGTTAATACATTTCATAAATAAATAAAATGGCAAACTTTTGGTTTTATATCCTATGTACTTCCCTTTTTTATCTTGCTGCATTCATAATAAATATACAAACAATAGGATAGAAAATGCAAGTCATAGAAGTATACCTTGAACTCCGGATGAATTAGCAAATAATCTCCAAAGCATCCTAATAAACAATTCAATAATACCTTAGCCTTGGATCAAATCATCTCAAGGATGTCCCCAGTGCCAAATCCTTGTTTCATCCTTAGGATATATTCTATCATTTCTAGGATGTCCATAACTTCTTATATCATCCTTAGGATACGTCTCATCATCTTCAGGATGTCCCCAATGTTAAATCCTTATTCCATCCTCAGGGTATACTTGAGACATTTCTGACTTCAATGGTCTTGGGAACAAGTCAAAAAAACATATCAAAAATACTTAGGAATAATTTTAACCTGTAGAAAATAGACAAACAAAGATGATATTCTGGGGATGAACCCAACAGGCGACAAGGCCTAAGTTAATACTAAGGACAAGCCCAACTGGAGTTATAGCCTAAGGATAACTGGCGACAAGGCCCAAGGATAATTGGCGACAAGGCCCACTAGCGACTGGGCCAAACATTTAAGAGACAATAAAAAATGCCTAAACCTTGAGGATTCAATGTGTATCCCAAAGATGATGAAATTGTCAACCACTATTGCATGTATTGGTCCTACCATCCTGAAGATATACATGAATAACATGCGCTATAGGCGGGGTGTATATGTAACACCCCAACCGATGGCGGAAACATCGGGATGTCACGTATTGATGATTGTTCAGTAGCTCATGGTAAATAATAAATTTCAATAATTGATTTAAGTACATTACATACAATTGTTCTCCAAAATTTGAACATCAAAATGAATAAATACTAGCTACGCATCTTCAAGTATTAACTCTAATCTTCAAGCAAGTAGAACCTGAAACATGTTAAGTTGAAAATATTTTGGGTCAACAAAAGTTGGTGAGAATTACATAGGTTTTGATAATCGAATAAAATTGTTGTGCAATTCATGTGTCATGGCAATCTAGTCCATATGTGAAAACATACTAGAAGTAAATCGAGTGCATAATCAACCCTTGTGACTGTTGTATTGTGGTACATCCCATACGCTCATGGTTCACTCGTTTATATTGCAGTAACAAACACCCACGCAACCTTTGTAGGAGGCACGTATCCGGGTGGGATTGTCAGTCCAATAGATCTATCAATGTATACCGTCGGCTGATAAATGTTTATGCTAGAATTGTGCTTACCCTAGTCATGTTCAAGACATAATGCAACATAGAAATACACATAGACACATTGATGATTGAATTGCATAAATAATGTTGTAACATGTTTCACCCCAAAAATGGTGATAAATAGAAAAGGGGCTATGTAAAACTCACCTTAGCAAAATGTTATATCTGTTGAAAAATTGAATAGTGGTGTTGTCCAATGTGTCAAGTATCACCCTATAATAAAGTAATAAATATGTCTAAGTCTATCTAGTCTACAAATGTATATGTTCTAGGGCTTCGAATTGGGGATAAATGCTTGTTTGATTAATATAAAAAATGTTTGATAATTGAGGGAATATTAATAAATAAATAACCAAAAATCTTTTTAGGAAATTTAAATTTAAGATGGTCACAATAATGTGTTTAAAGTATAAAAATAATTTTTACAAAATTATTTTCTTTAAAATAGAATATTAATTCTATTTATAACAAATTGTCAAAATTTAACTCTAATATTTAAAATTTTTTTAAAAAAAATAAGTTTAAAATTTATATTTCTGTTCTAAATATTCAGAAATAATTTGTATAAAATTTTGGTGCAAAAATATTAAAAATTGGATTTATTATGATTTAATTATGATTAAAACTAACAAAAATTGATTAAAAATATTAAATAAATGATTTTTCTGAAATAAAAATCATTTCAGAAAAGTTTATCATTATATAAACTCAGGGTAATTTTTGTGGATATTTATAAAATTGTTTTGATATTTTAATGGAATTTTATATATATAATAGAATAAAATTTATTTATTATTAAATATATTAAATAATTACATTTTTGAAAACTAAAAATTGTAAGGTAAACTTTTACATCAGATTAGCTTAAAATAATTTTTTTTAGGATTTATAACAGAGTTTTAATAATTAAAAGTGAATTTATAACTTTTATATGTATTATATATAATTATTTGGATTTTATTTGTTTAAAAACAAAATAAAAGAAAAAGAGATGCCATAGCCGGGACTCGAACCCGCGTGGCTTGTATAGAATGCACCAGACACAACCACTTGGTCCAGGCCAGTGGTTGTGTTGATTCTTGTTTTATAAAAATAAATAACATAACAGATTTTCATGTTCTTCCCCAATTATTAGCAATCGAGCCCTAGTTTTGCAATCGATCAAATCACACAACATTAACCCAATTAATCATGGGGTTAATGTTGTGTAGGTTCCGATTAATGAAACCCATCAAAAATTACGAACTTACAGACACGATTCGTATACGAATGGATGGTCAAAGCCACGAAGTCAAACACGAACCATGATTCAAGATCAGTAGATTTTTAGTAGAAATTGGGGATTGGGAAAAGATGTTCGGCGAGTTGAGATGGTCCAGCAACGTTCAATTTATAGGGTAATGTCTGGATCGTATAATTGGAATGGTGACCTCGACTTGAATGTGCACGCGTAAAAATGGAAGAATAGGTACGAGTTAATGCTGATTAATCGTGTTTATGACCTGTAATGGACGCGAATCATCTATCAAGATGCTAATTATATTATACTTACCATGATTGTGTGATTTGATTGATAAATCAATGGTTGGGTTATGGCTGCAGACGCGCGAAACAGCAGCAAAGGGAAGGAGAATTAGTTTAAAAAGCTTATAAAAGAATTGATGTTCAGTTTAAATTACAACTTGATAGGTGGTTCAAATGGTGTGACGCGTGTGTGTGTGTGTAGATTTGACTCCGGTTCAAGTCCGGCCCGCAGCAGAAATTTTGTTTTCTTTTTTTCTTCTTCTAACAGGGACCAGTAGTTGGGCCGGGCCTGATGTGGGCTAGTTGGTGGGCTCGTCTATTGGGTTTAGTAACACAAAAGGTATGGTTTGGGCTCAGGTGGGGGAAAAGGAAGAAGGGATATTGGGTTTGAGTTTGTTTTTTTAAAAAAAATGTTATTATTACTATGATGATGATTATTATTATTATTTTTTATTATTATTATTATTATTATTATAAACTTTTATATATATATATATATATATATATATATATATGAATAATTATCATTGTATTAGGGTTCAAAATATTACCAAAAATAATAATAATAAAACTTGTCGTTTTAATCCGTAACGTACAATTATTTAATGCGAAATGTTACAGTCTCCCCTACTTTTAGGAACTTCGTCCCGAAGTTAAAAAGAGACACCAAGTTTACAATTGGTCAAACCACCAGAAACCTTGATAAAATTTCACACTACCTTAATGTACCTGTAAATTCATGATTACGTTCCGGACCGTAATTACCAATTTACCTTACATTAGGGTTTTGCGTCCTTTTATGACTCTACCGATTGTTGAGCAGGTCCGATAGTCTCCACCAGTCGTTGAGCAGGTGGTAGGGCCTCTCTCGACTGTTGGAAGGACATGATGACCTCTACCAAACGTTGAGTAGGTTGTTTGGTAGTCAACTAATTGTTGCACAAGTAAGCAAGTATGATTATAGATATAGCAATTAGTTCACATTCAAACAAGCATGCACTCAGATGTTATGATAATACTTGAATTTATTACTTGAATCAAAAAGTAACAATACATAGAATTAAAGTAGACATTATTCAAATGGTGGGGTTTGTTGTTAAGTAGCTGGGGGTCTCAAGCGGGGTTATTTGGAGCATCAAGAGCATTTGTAGCAGGGATTCGACAAGCATCCGCAAGATGCCCATACCTTTGACAATTGGTGCACTGTCGGCAGGGTACTTGAGTTGGATGGTGATACTGGCAGGTGTCACACTTAGGTAGCTTCCCGTGGTATTGTTTCTTGTTGGGTGGGACAGTGGTGTCTATTGCAAAATTCCTGACCTTGCATTTCCCGTTGGTTGAGGCCTCGGTTTTGATTTCAACGGCAGGTTGGGGAGTATCCTTTTTCTTTTCCCCTTTACGAGTCAGGGTTCCTGCCTTCACATGGTTATCTGTTAGGGTGGCAGCCAAACGCTTTGCTTCCTCCAAAGTAGCAGGGTTCCTTCCCCACACCGTGTCTTGAATCTGCATTGGTAAACCACCAATGTATTTTTCGATCGCAATGGGCAAAGGGGTGACTTTGTGGGGTAGAAGTAAGCTAAGTTCGTGGAAACGAGTGTTGTAAGCAAGGTTTTCCCCACTGTCTTGAACAAGATCATGAAATTCATCTTCCAGCTTCTTGATTTCATTACGAGGGCAGAACTCTGCCTTCATAATGTCTTTAGCTTGATCCCAAGTTAAGGCCAGTGCAGCTTCAACTCCACGGGTGCGCTTTTCCTCATTCCACCAGGTGAGTGCTCGTTTGTGAAGAACACTCATAGCATAACGGACTTTAAAGTTGTCGGGGCATTCACTATTGATGAAGGTATTCTCAATACCCTCAAACCATTGTAGGAGTCCTGTAGCTCCTTCTTCTCCATTGAACTTTGGGGGATTACAGGAATTAAAGTGTTTAAGGGTACAGGCTGGAAGTCCATTCCCATTCCCGTTGTGGTTTCCATTTCCATTCCCGTTGCCGTTACCGTTCCCGTTGTCGTTCAACTGGATGACTTGAGCTAGTAAGTTGGGAACCAGAGTTGCGATTTGCTGCGCCATTTGTTGAGAAATGATTGCAGCCAGTTGAGTATCGACACCATTGTTGTTGTTGTTATTGTTGTTGTGGTTAGTGTCGTGGTTATGATTGTGATTGCTACTTCCTTCATCATGATTGTCACCACTGTTAAGACGAGCGCTTAGATTGATTCTCCCCATTTTTCATCGGAGAATCCGTGGCCAGTGTTAAGCTTTTATCCATTTATTGGATAAGTACACCACCGTTCATACAGTACATTATACAGTCATAGGGTTGATTTCGCTCATTTGTATGATACATAGTTTACATAATTGCACTGTAGCTTGCACTTGAATTGTATAACTTTTTAACCTACTATATATATCAAAACTAGGAATGCTCACCAACATTTCATATGTTGACCAAATCTATTTTGTACATGTTTCAGGTGCAGTTTGATCTAATGCTTTAACAAGAGACATTTAGTGCTTTATTTTATTTCAGTTATTTAAATATTTACATTTCATTTAGACAATGTATTTTCCATTTTCATGTAAGACAATTTTGGATTATTCAATAATATTTACATTTTAGTACCATGTGCTTTTAAACAATCGTCACTACGTGGCACCTCGATGATTCCGCCATCGGTTGGGGTGTTACAGCTGCGACGTGGAGGCATGATCTGTAAGAGACACAATGAAATGAATGAGGTTATATAAGGAATGTAATCATTTATTCATTAATTAAAACGAATAAACGAAAACGTTGACTTATCAAAGATTCTAAATTCTAATAACATATGAAGACATGCTTTAGCCTATAAGTGAACACTCATCCCGAGAATTCCCAGGTAGGCATCCGGGTCCCTCGTCTGATTGGGATATATGCGCAATGCCAGCCTAGACAGAAGACTCAGAATACAGGCATTCACCCTTCCAGATTGCACGTGTTCGTTATTAAAATCCAGAACTTCGACGAGATTTCAAGGTGGTTCCGGTTAAACCTGAGGATTTTGTCCTATTAGTCTGAGAGTAGATCCAGTGATGGAGAGCAACCTTCTCGTAGGGATGAAAGTAGGGATAAGAAGTAGGAGGGAGATAGAGTATAGCAGGTAAAAGAAGCAAGTACTGGTTAAATCCTATGGTTATAGACTAGATTATTTCTCTAATAACCTAATTCCCTATAACCATGGCTCTGATACCAATCTGTAACACCCCAAACGATGGCGGAAACATCGGGATGTCACGTATTGATGATTGTTCAGTAGCTCATGGTAAATAATAAATTTCAATAATTGATTTAAGTACATTACATACAATTGTTCTCCAAAATTTGTACATCAAAATGAATAAAATACTAGCTACGCATCTTCAAGTATTAACTCTAATCTTCAAGCAAATAGAACCTGAAACATGTTAAGTTGAAAATATTTTGGGTCAACAAAAGTTGGTGAGAATTACATAGGTTTTGACAATCGAATAAAATTGTTGTGCAATTCATGTGTCATGGCAATCTAGTCCATATGTGAAAACATACTAGAAGTAAATCGAGTGCATAATCAACCCTTGTGACTGTTGTATTGTGGTACATCCCATACGCTCATGGTTCACTCGTTTATATTGCATTAACAAACACTCACGCAACCTTTGTAGGAGGCACGTATCCGGGTGGGATTGTCAGTCCAATAGATCTATCAATGTATACCGTCGGCTGATAAATGTTTATGCTAGAATTGTGCTTACCCTAGTCATGTTCAAGACATAATGCAACATAGAAATACACATAGACACATTGATGATTGAATTGCATAAATAATGTTGTAACATGTTTCACCCCAAAAATGGTGATAAATAGAAAAGAGGCTATGTAAAACTCACCTTAGCAAAATGTTATATCTATTGAAAAATTGAATAGTGGTGTTGTCCAATGTGTCAAGTATCACCCTATAATAAAGTAATAAATATGTCTAAGTCTATCTAGTCTACAAATGTATATGTTCTAGGGCTTCGAATTGGGGATAAATGCTTGTTTGATTAATATAAAAAATGTTTGATAATTGAGGGAATATTAATAAATAAATAACCAAAAATCTTTTTAGGAAATTTAAATTTAAGATGGTCACAATAATGTGTTTAAAGTGTAAAAATAATTTCTACAAAATTATTTTCTTTAAAATAGAATATTAATTCTATTTATAACAAATTGTCAAAATTTAACTCTAATATTAAAACATATTAAAAAAAATTATAAGTTTAAAATTTATATTTCTGTTCTAAATATTCAGAAATAATTTGTATAAAATTTTGGTGAAAAAATATTAAAAATTGGATTTATTATGATTTAATTATGATTAAAACTAACAAAAATTGATTAAAAATATTAAATAAATGATTTTTCTGAAATAAAAATCATTTCAGAAAAGTTTATCATTATATAAACTCAGGGTAATTTTTGTGGATATTTATAAAATTGTTTTGATATTTTAATGGAATTTTATAAATATAATAGAATAAAATTGATTTAATTATTAAATATATTAAATAATTACATTTTTGAAAACTAAAAATTGTAAGGTAAACTTTTACATCAGATTAGCTTAAAATAATTTTTTTAGGATTTATAACAGAGTTTTAATAATTAAAAGTGAATTTATAAGTTTTATATGTATTATATATAATTATTTGGATTTTATTTGTTTAAAAACGAAATAAAAGAAAAAGAGATGCCATAGCCGGGACTCGAACCCGCGTGGCTTGTATAGAATGCACCAGACACAACCACTTGGTCCAGGCCAGTGGTTGTGTTGATTCTTGTTTTATAAAAATAAATAACATGACAGATTTTCATGTTCTTCCCCAATTATTAGCAATCGAGCCCTAGTTTTGCAATCGATCGAATCACACAACATTAACCCAATTAATCATGGGGTTAATGTTGTGTAGGTTCCGATTAATGAAACCCATAAAAAATTACGAACTTACAGACACGATTCGTATACGAATGGATGGTCAAAGCCACGAAGTCAAACACGAACCATGATTCAAGATCAGTAGATTTTTAGTAGAAATTGGGGATTGGGAAAAGATGTTCGGCGAGTTGAGATGGTCCAGCAACGTTCAATTTATAGGGTAATGTCTGGATCGTATAATTGGAATGGTTGACCTCGACTTGAATGTGCACGCGTAAAAATGGAAGAATAGGTACGAGTTAATGCTGATTAATCGTGTTTATGACCTGTAATGGACGCGAATCATCTATCAAGATGCTAATTATATTATACTTACCATGATTGTGTGATTTGATTGATAAATCAATGGTTGGGTTATGGCTGCAGACGCGCGAAACAGCAGCAAAGGGAAGGAGAATTAGTTTAAAAAGCTTATAAAAGAATTGATGTTCAGTTTAAATTACAACTTGATAGGTGGTTCAAATGGTGTGACGCGTGTGTGTGTGTAGATTTGACTCCGGTTCAAGTCCGGCCTGCAGCAGAAATTTTGTTTTCTTTTTTTTTTTCTTCTAACAGGGACCAGTAGTTGGGCCGGGCCTGATGTGGGCTAGTTGGTGGGCTCGTCTATTGGATTTAGTAACACAAAAGGTATGGTTTGGGCTCAGGTGGGGGAAAAGGAAGAAGGGATATTGGGTTTGAGTTTGTTTTTAAAAAAAAAATGTTATTATTACTATGATGATGATTATTATTATTATTTATTATTATTATTATTATTATTATTATTATAAACTTTTATATATATATATATATATATATATATATATATATATGAATAATTATCATTGTATTAGGGTTCAAAATATTACCAAAAATAATAATAATAAAACTTGTCGTTTTAATCCGTAACGTACAATTATTTAATGCGAAATGTTACAGTATAAACCCAATTCGTATGAAAGGTGAAAACCTTTAAACCTTATGAAGGTATTAGATACCTTAACATATGAGAGGTTGGCCAACCCCCTAGTCTTCAATGATTCATCTTCAGGATGACTCTGAAAAATTCTCAGGATAGACTATTTTCCCAACCAAGTTTAGCTGGGATATAATCACATTAGTGAAATTAAATAAGATAAATAATTTTTTAACTCACATATGATAATACTTCAAATGAATGGCATTCTAGTATCTTAGAAGGACTTCTCCTTCTAAAGTGGAGAGTCAATACGCCCATTTGCCAGCTTCAGAATCAATCAAATATGGTCCTTCCCATTTAGGTGCTAGCTTGCCATCACTTGGATTGGTTGTATTGTAGAAAGCCTTTCTTAGAACCAAATCTCCTACTTGGAATCTTCGAATCCTTATATCCTTGTTATATACTTTGGCTATCCTCTATTAATAAGCTGCCATCCTTAGCTTAGCGGCATCCCTCAGCTCATCAACTACTTCAAGATCGTGCAACAATGCTTCTGAGTTTGTAGTTGTATCATGAAGATGTTTCCTTGCTATGGGCATAACCATTTCTGTTGGGATCATTGCTTCTGTACCAAATACCAAAGAGAATGGTGGTTGACGGGTTGCATTCTTGGAAGTGGTTCTATCAGCCCATAACACAAATGGAAGTTCTTTTGCCCATTTTCCTTTCTTCTGGCCTAACTTCTTCTTCAAATTATTGACATTAATTTTGTTTGAGGATTCTGCTTGTCCATTGGCTTGAGGATGGACAGGTGTCGAAGTTATTATCTTGATCCCCCAGTTTTCACAAAAGTTAGCTGCCCTCTTGCTGATGAATTGGGATCCATTGCGCTCTTGGTTTCTCCACTAAAACCAACCAGGATGGATAACAAGGAAATAATCTCTATTTCTGGAATGTTCATCCTTTTCAGTGCTTCCAATTTGATTATGTTCACCGAGCTTCCTCCATCCACTAATATCATGCGAACAAAGTGGTTAGCAATGTATAAAGTAACTACCAAGCCATCATGGTGTGGATCCATGATGTTCTCTCGATCATCCTTCTTGAAACTGATCACCCCTTGCATTTGTAAGCATGGTAGTCTTCGTGGGTTTTTCTCCCTTCTCAGATTTGGTTTCTCTAGAATGCCTTTTGGCTGTTGAATAGGATGTGTCACATATGTCTGATCCACCGGAAATGATGCTAATGATGCCAGCATCCCTAGGAGGAAAAGCTGCTCTTTCCGGGATGGTAGTGTCATCCTGAGTTTTAGCCTTTTTCTTGCCCAAAAGATCTTTAAGATGACCCTTTCTAAGGAGATAGGCAATCACCTTTCTTAAGGCGATGCAATCTTCAGTCACATGGCCAAAGTCTTCATGGAATGCACACCACTTGGATTTTTCTTTCCATCCTGCTTTATCATTCTCCCTTGGCCATCTTGCTTTTTCTCCAAGATCCTTCATGACATATATAAGACCTCTTACATCCACAGAAAAACAGTAATCTGATAACTTAGGACAATCATCGTCATCATCATCCTCAACCACATGAACTTTTTTATTATCATTTTTAGCATAAGGTTTAGGTTTATATGGTTCATATGTGGGTATGGACTTCCGATTCGAATTGTTATATCTTGAGGATGCTTCTATCATTTCTTGAAACTTTTTGTCATCCTCAAGACGGATGAATCTCAATGCCATATTTTTTACTTCATCGAGATTCCTACAAAGGTTCAGCACCAATTCTTGATAGAATGGTGAATCCTTCTATAGTCCCATCTTGAAGGCTTGAACCGCAGTTGTGACATTCAAGTTCGGGATGTCAAGTGATTCCTTCCCAAACTTCATGATATATTCTCTGAGTGATTCTCCTTGTGCCTGTGTTACCCTGTATAGATCAATTGTTAAACGTTCAAAGGTGCGACTACATGAGAATTGATTATTAAACATGTTAATTAAATGAGCAAATGAAGTAATAGAATAAGGAGGAACACTTAGCAGCCATTTTAAGGCTGGACCAGTAAGGGTGGATCCGAAACCTTTACACAAACATGCCTCTTTAAGGTGAACAGGAATGAGATTTATTTCCATCCTCTCCCTATATTGAGCCACGTGTTCTTCAGGGTCAGTTGATTCGTCATACAACTTCATACTCAGGGTCTGAAATCTCTTAGGGATTTCAGCATCACATATTGGAGGTGCAAATCGAGATATCCTATGACATGCTGAGGATACATCTGGGATAGGTTGTACTATCCCAGGTACACTGGACACCATGTCCTTGGTCTTCTAGAGTTCCTTAGCCAATTGAGGGCTTATGCCTGTATCCTGCATAGAATCAAAGTGATTAGTAGCATAAGTATTATTATTCACGTTGTTACCAGAGTTATATCCTCGGGATGGTTCTGTTATATATCATGGCTCTCTAGTCTTTGTCATCCTGACTGCTGGAGTTGTTTCAGGAATGGTGGATCTAGATTGCGTGAGGATGAAGTCTCCATGATGATTGCCCCCAGTGACAGCAGAACTGAAATCCAACACCCTAGGATGCAAGGGTGTCACTACATCCTTAGCTGGCCTCTTTGAGGATGTCTTGGGTGATTGGATCTTCCTCATTAACATCTGGTTAGTCTCCAACCGTTTCTTTATTTAATCCTTAACCATGGTGAACATGGATAAGACATCTTCATTCGACACCAAGACACGGGGGGTTGAGCCAGATGCACCAACCCTGGATCTGAAACTATATTGAGGAGCAGTTTGAGCTACTGAATCAGAGCTCCTTGAGAATGCAGGAGGTGGTGGTAAAGGAATATTTTGAGCAGAGGTTGAGGATGGCATGGATGAGGATACAGATTTTGGGTTTGATTCCATAGTTGTCAAGATTTTTTAGATGAATTGATTGAGAATAAATATTTACAAAGTTTTTGTTAAAAATAGCACCACTTGCCCCACGGTGGGCGCCAAATTGTTTTGGTCAAAAATTAACTTTGTTTTCCAAATTAAAAATGTGAGGTAGTGTGCTAAAAATGTTTTTTATGCTTAAAATCAGTTATATCTTGAAGATGGTTATGTTTAGGATGCAAAAGGTTAACATTTGACAACTATGCTTAGGATATCAAAGGATTTGACAGAATACAGACAGTCGTATCCTTAGTATGGAATTGTGAAGAACAATGTAGATTGATCAAACAGAAATGATATGAATCAACTCAAGAACACTCGATGTACGAGGAAAGCCCTTGATCAAAGTTCACCAACTAAGTCTCCGAAAATATAGCAAGACCTAGTCAAGTATCATAGTCGTCCAAGCTTTACCTGCATTCAAATAATTTTAAGATGAATTGTTAGTCCATCCTCAGGATGTACGTAGGACAATACACGGTTATATCCTGAACCCTACATAGTCTTTAGTATCCTGAAGATGTCAAATAAAGAATGCAAGTAAATAACATCCTAAGAATTTCACCACCAACAATGGTATTTATAGTACTCATATGAATTTTACCTATTTGGTACATGTACCATATTGGTACTCATACCAATTTTATCAACTTGGTACCCGTATAGTATTGATACTCGTAGTGATTTACCTACTTGTTACCCGTACAAATACTCAAAAAAGAAAAATAACAAAGTGATACCAAAACGGTACCGTACTGAAATACCCGGTACCGATACCCGTACCGTACCTATATATTCAGTACCCACTTTTATTCAAATTCGGTATCGGTATTTTCGTTACGAGTACGATACCGATCCCATCCCCAGTTTGTAGTGATTCAGTAATGCTATAATAGTTGAGACCGAGTACTATCTTACTAATGTTATCATTGTATAGTGGTTTAATGGTTTTTTATATATATGTGCAACAGTAGCTACTTAATGGAATTGAAACTTCTTACGTTAATTTGAAGGCAAAGTACCTTAAAATCCTTACTGGCGACACTTTAGGGTACTTTCCCTAATTATATATATATTTTTTAATTTTCATTTTAAAACAAGTAAAAATTAATAAAAACACAGTAATATATATCAAACATAAATATTAAATAACTCAAAAACACACACCAAAATGCAAGTAGACTAAAAAAATAAAAACACACAATTAAACTAAAAATATATAAACTAATCCAAGCGGGTCTTCAACAATTGCCACGTCGAGATGTGTGGACACTCCGAATCTTACCAACATTGGTACTCCATTTGGGTGAGCCCAATTGTCACATCTTCGTGTGTATTCCCACACTCCTCAGCCAAGGTTCTTCGGTATTAGGTATTGGGTATTGAATCGATCGCACTTGTTGTTGAGATCGTCCCATTTTTGGTGAAGTGAATTAATCGTGCGGTTGGTGTCACTCGTTAGATCTTTGAAGTTAGCTATGACACAAGGCCAAAGGGATGGCCGCGGTGGTGTCAGTAGGTCCTTCACCTCGGTGTAGGCCAAGACCAAAGCTATCTCCTCCTCAGTCTAACGAATCATGATGACGGTTGAAAGTGTTGGTAGGTTAGGGGGTTAGAATTGGTGAAGATTGAAGGTGTCGGTGACGTTAGAATTCATGGGTTTTGTGAGTGAAAAGGGGGAACAGTTGTGTATTTATATAAAGAATTGGGTTAAAAAATAAATTTTTTGAGCGTTACTACACGGTCAAATGGCAAGACGGTCAAAAAATTAAATGTAATCAACCATTGTAGCTTGGCAAAGAGTAAATGAGCTGTAAGGTTTTTGATGGTGGCAGTGTTGTCATTCGGCAGCGGTGTGACACCCGGCAAATTCTGATTAACAACGTTGTCTAGATGAAAGTCTACCTTAGCGAGTCACGCGTATGTTGTACTTAACTGGGTTAGTTAAGTCGGGTTATGGTTCGGGAACTATCGGTTTAGTCTAGAAGATCATTGGATGTTGGTCTAGAGGTTCGTTAGATGTCAGTCCTTAACCAAGTGTACA
Organism: Ambrosia x helenae; assembly: GCA_030844895.1. Lineage (NCBI taxonomy): Eukaryota > Viridiplantae > Streptophyta > Magnoliopsida > Asterales > Asteraceae > Ambrosia > Ambrosia x helenae. Next base: position 57,984,185 of record CM061234.1, on the reverse strand, counting down.
AACGGTGACGATTTGTAGGATCGTCATGGCATACGGAACATACGAGTCTCGAGTCCCGGGAATTGGTGAACGAGTGTGAATATGTGTATTTACATGTGTTATGTGTTTACAATCATTATGTGACTTGTCGGTATGTTAATATGTGTTAACATACGTTAAAACGGGGTTTAACACGCAAAACACACGAAACTAACCCCTATAGGCGATTAGGAAGCCTAATCGCCCATAGGGGAGGCGAGTAGGCAACATTTGGGGCGAGTAGGTGGCTACTCGTGTGACTGTAGGGGCGATTAGGCCTACTCGTGTGAACTTACAGGCGATTAGGCCTCCTAATCGCGTGTAAGGGCTGCACAATCGCGTGTTACGTGCTGGACGACTAAAAACGACTATAAATACCATACTTGACCTCATAAACTTCATTATACAAACCCTAGTCGTCCCATAACCTGCCCCAACACACACACAACCTCTGGAACGCGATTTTTTATCAAAACACAAGATTTCAAGCATAATCCATCATTCTTTCACAATCTTAAGGTTTGGTTTCCATCCATGAATCTTTATAAACGTTTTTAATCAATCCCTAATGGCCCAGACCTGTTCTAAAACGAAAAAGCTTTCTGGAAATCGTTAAAAAGTGTTGTTAATCGGATTCTAACTAGTATACATGTGTTTTGGGTGTTTATGATTAGAAAGCTAGGGTTTTTATGATTCATGATGATGGATTGACATGTTATTATGTTAGATCAGAATTAATATTGATATTATGATGATAAAAATCTCAGTAATTGGTTATTAGGGTTATGGTTACGCGTTAGTATGATAATGCATCTATGTGGATGGTGTTTGGATTACGTGATTTGCATGCAGGGCTGATATTCGAGGCAAAACGAAGGGTTCTAGTTGAAACATGTTTAGGATAGTGTTTGGGATGATATTGGGTGGTTACACACGTTCTGGATCTGATTTGGAGCGTTAAACGCGCGAAAAACCGGAACAACAAGGTTACAGGCGAGTAGCATTGCTAATCGCCTATGTTATAGGCGAGTAGGGTGCTAATCGCCAATAACTCATGCGATTAGGGCCTACTCGTGTGACCTTAGGGGCGATTAGCCCTAAATGCTAGTAACTTGCATGTGGTATAGCCTAAATGCTAGTAGTTACATGTGGTATAGCCTAAATGCTAGTAATAACATATGGTATAGCACCTAATCGCCTATAATAGAGGCGATTGGGGTTCCTAAATGCTAGTTGACCAACCTAAATGCTAGTTGACTTTTCCTAATCGCGTGTACTGCTGCTGTAAGTATAAATTAGCATTCCGAGACCCGATTTGACATGTAGGAACATGCTAGGAACCCCGTAACATATCTAATAACTTGGTAACATATGTTTGGATGTAATTCGGTGATACGTGAACTATGTGCTATAACTTGTTGTGCGTTAACGTATGTTAAGTGAGATGGCATGATAGCATGTTTGAGAGCGTAAACATAACACGGGAAGTCTCGGGTCACCAATGGGATGTCGAGTCTTGTACTTTGGGTCAGTTAAACAGTCACGGTGTTTTCAAACGAACTTGGTTATGGTCTGGACATCTAGGGACTAATTAACCTACGGGTTATTAGTCTAAGTGCTTGTAACTGTCATATGTTAGGTCGCCACTTTACGGGACTAGCATAGCAGCTGAGTTATTCGTATTACGAAGTAACGCAACTTAAGGTGAGTTTACGGCCCCTCTTTTAAACTGGTTTCATACTTTCGGGGGAGAAAACATGTGTTAAAACGATTATTTGGTAACTACTGTCATACTATGGGTTTCTATTGTGTACTACACGATCTTTGGAAGTCCCGGGGGAACCATGAATGTGCGGGTTTGCACAACGGGGAAATGTGAATAGCGCTATTGGGAATGACCAACCCCGCTCGTCGGCTTGGAGGGCCGGGCGAGTGCATATTGTCTCAAACAGGAACAACAGGAACAACAGGTTACTTTTCGGGCACAACAACTGGTATGCGTGTTAGTAATGGTTTTCCAATCGTGGTAGTAACAAAACATACGCCTAGCTAGCGTACACTGGTTTTCGATTTGTTATAGTATGGACAGGTGGACTTGGTACTTGGATTACAAAACCTGTAAACTCACCAGCATTTTTGTGCTGACGTAAACTTTTACATGTTTTCTCAGGTCGCTAAGGTAGCACAATGGAACTTGGGCGCACGCGTCTGCACGGCGTCTAGCTAGAGTTGCATGATTTTACAAACGTTGAACATTGGTTTACTATTGAATAATTGTTTTGAATAAGCTTCCGCTGTAAACGGGGATTTTAAACTATGTTTTGAAATTGCATTATATTCATTTAGACTTGTTTATTGTGATCGTTGGTTTGGATCCTGGTTTGTCATGCGCCTCGCGGTAAAACTCCGCAAGTGGATTTTGAGGGTGTGACAGATTGGTATCAGAGCCAATGGTTATAGTGAACTAGGACTGCATGTAGAGTCTAGTCTATAGCCGAGTGGCACACACTAGACGATCACATGGTACTAAACATTAAGGTGGTTTACGTATGGTCTTGTCGGGGTGTCTCTAAATCGTTGGTCTTTCTACGTTACATCATCCGTTCTATCTTAGGTCGGGTTACTTACTTTCTAGGCAGTGTAGTATATTGGGGTAACTCGTATGCTATTGAGATTTGTCCAAGGCTCGGACATCTCCCTTCTATACTCCAATAGAAGCACTTGTTATAATCTACCGTAGTATTACGGTGTATAGCTAAGAGTCTATGTTCGGTGATTTGAACTTTGAACTAGGAGAACACTGGGAGGACCATGTAGAGCGGTTTATCATTTTGGGTGCACACAAAATCATAAACCGAAATGCATGGAAGCCCTAGTGAGCTCTGGGTTTGAAGGGATAGTCCTGGATTGGATCTAGCTTTGATCTTGTGAACATTAGTGGTTATCTTTACCTGCGAAACTAAATTTTCTCGTTCTTTCTGCCGAAATCATGTCTGGAGTACGAGGAGGACGTGGAGGTGGTCGCAATGGTGGACGTGGTGGTGGTCGCGGTGGTGCTGGTGGTCGTGGAGGTATTAACCTATCGCAGGCTGATCTGAAGAACTTGCTCCAAGCTGCCTTCCAGTTAGGGCACAACGGTGGTGGTAAGTTGATTTATCCATTTTCTTTGCCTCATTGGTGAACCTTGTTTACATTCGTCGTGATTCCTCACGCATTTCATTTCAGGTGGTCATGTTAACCCACCCCCACCCATGTGTACCTACAAGATGTTTCGGGACTGTAAGCCCCAGGAATTCTCTGGCACTGAGGGTGCGGTGAGCTTGCTTAGGTGGCTGGAGAAAGTGGAGTCAGTGTTTCTAATGTGTAACTGTCTCCCAGAAGACCGGGTTAAGTATGCTGCTGCGTTATTCCAGGATGTTGCTCTGACCTGGTGGAATAACATCACCCAGAATATGGGTATCGGGGAGGCATATGCTATGCCTTGGGAGAATTTCGTGCAGCTGCTGAAGCGTGAATACTGTCCGAGGGAAGAGGTGCAGAAGCTAGAGCAAGAGGTGTGGAACCTCAAGATGACTGGGTCTGAAATTGAGAAGTATACTGTGAGGCGTAACGAGTTGGCAGTGCTGTGTCCCTGATCTGCATGTGCCAGAGTACAGGAGGATTGAACACTATGTCTCGGGGTTGGTACCGGAAATCGCAGGGTTAGTGGCTGCGGGAAATCATCCTACATACGCGGAGGTGGTTCGATCGGCTCATAGGATGACCAACTTGAAGGTGAATGAGGGTATTTTGCCTGCGAAGGGTTCGACTGTTAAGGCCCCAGAGAACAACAAGCGCAAGTGGGAAAATGACGGGAAAGGATCTGGGCCAGCACAGCAGGGTAAGAGGTTTGATAATGGGGGGTTCTTCTTCTTCGGGTAACAAGCAGGGTGGTTATGCGGGGAAACTGCCCAAATGTAACAAGTGTGGACGTCATCATCAAGGGAACTGCGACAGTAACCGTTGTCATCGCTGCCAGCGAACAGGGCATTATGCTAAAGATTGTCGGGTTACACTTCCATCGACCCAGGCTCCGACTACTAACTCAGCTCCTACTACTCAAGGGACTACAGGAAGACAAGGATGTTACAACTGTGGTGAGACTGGGCATTACAAGAAGGATTGTCCAAAACTGAAGCAGGGTGGAAACAACGGAAATGGGAACAACGGGGGCGGTGGCAGGAATGCACGTGCCTTCGTCATTGGAGCCGCTGAGGCTAGACAGGACCCTGACACAGTTACCGGTACGTTCCTTCTCAATAATCGTTCTGTTAGTGTGTTATTTGATTCTGGTGCCGACAAGAGTTTTGTATCCATGGAGGTTAGTCGACTGCTAGATGTAGTACCCGTACCATTAGAGACTAAGTATATTATTGAGTTGGCTGACGGTAAAAAGATTGAAGCTACTAGTATCCTTCGGGAGTGTCAATTAGAGTTGTCGGGTTTATCGTTTCCCATCGACCTTATGCCGGTACCTTTGGGTAGTTTTGACGTTGTGGTAGGAATGGATTGGTTGTCTTTGTATCGCGCGGAGATTGTCTATTACGACAAGATTATTCGGATTCCTCTCCCTGATGGAGAATTCCTTTCTGTGTACGGTATCAAGGGTGGTGTTCCGCTAAACATCATCTCTAGCATGAAAGCCCTTAAGTGTCTTCGAAAGGGTTATCCAGCTGTTTTGGCGCTTCTATCTGTTTCCTCTGGTGATGAGAAGAAGATCGACGATATTCCGGTTGTACGCGAGTTTTCTGATGTTTTTCCCGATGATTTATCTGGTCTTCCTCCCCATCGTCAAGTCGAGTTCGGTATTGATCTTGTACCAGGAGCTGCTCCTATTGCTTGGGCCCCCTACCGTCTTGCACCTCCCGAGATGCAGGAATTGTCTAGTCAGTTACAGGAACTCTTGGACAAGGGTTTCATCCGACCAAGTTCTTCCCCTTGGGGAGCCCCGATTCTATTCGTCAAGAAGAAGGACGGAAGTTTCCGATTGTGTGTGGACTACAGAGAACTGAACAAATTGACCGTCAAGAACCGTTATCCTCTTCCACGTATTGATGATCTATTCGACCAGCTCTAGGGTTCTAGTTATTATTCCAAGATTGACTTGAGGTCCGGTTATCACCAGTTGCGGGTAAGGGAAGCTGACATTGCAAAGACTGCCTTTCGTACACGTTATGGCCATTTCGAATTCTTGGTCATGCCTTTCGGTCTCACGAACGCACCAGCGGTTTTCATGGACTTGATGAACCGCGTTTGCAAACCATATCTGGACAAGTTCGTCATTGTGTTTATTGATGATATTCTGATCTACTCCAAGAACAAGACCGAACACGAGGAACATCTGCGGTTAGTTTTGGAACTCTTGCGACGAGAACAACTTTACGCCAAGTTCTCAAAGTGTGACTTTTGGTTACGCGAAGTTCAGTTCCTAGGACATGTGGTTAATGAACTAGGGATTCATGTTGATCCAGCTAAGATCGAAGCGATCAAGGACTGGGGAGCACCAAAGACGCCAACTGAGGTGCGGCAATTCCTAGGCCTTGCGGGCTACTATCGTCGTTTCATTCAGGGGTTCTCGAAGATCGCTCAACCCCTCACCACTCTTACTCAGAAGGATAGAAAATTCGACTGGGGTGAACCACAAGAGTCAGCGTTTGAGGAACTAAAGTCTAAACTTTGTTCTGCTCCTATTTTGTCTTTACCTGAAGGCCCTGATGATTTTGTTGTTTACTGTGATGCTTCTATTCATGGTCTCGGTTGCGTGTTGATGCAACGCGAGAAGGTGATTGCGTATGCTTCTCGTCAACTCAAGGTGCACGAGAAGAACTACACCACCCATGACTTGGAGTTGGGTGCCGTGGTATTCGCGTTGAAAATTTGGAGACATTACTTGTACGGTACCAAATGCACCATCTACACCGATCACAAGAGTCTCCAACATATTTTCGACCAACAACATTTGAACATACGGCAGCGTCGTTGGATTGAACTTCTGAACGACTATGATTGTGCTATTAAGTACCATCCTGGCAAGGCGAATGTTGTAGCAGACGCCTTGAGCAGGAAGGAATCAACTAAACCTCGTCGTGTTTGGGCGTTGCAGCTCACCATTCATTCATCACTACCTGATCAACTCCGTTCTGCTCAGTTGGAAGCTTTGAAGGAGGAAAACCTTAAAGCTGAAACTATGCACGGTGCCGACAAGTACCTCGAGCGAAGGCCTGATGGCCTGCACTACTTCGCAGAACGCATATGGGTTCCTTATTTCGGGGGACTACGGGAGCTTGTCCTTGATGAGGCTCATAAGTCCCGGTATTCTATTCATCCTGGTTCGGATAAGATGTACCAAGATCTGAAGGTGCTTTACTGGTGGCCAAACATGAGGTCGGACATAGCCTCATACGTGAGCAAATGCTTGACCTGTGCTAAGGTCAAGGTGGAATACCAGAAACCGTCGGGTCTCTTGCAACAACCTGAAATTCTGGAATGGAAATGGGAACGGATTACCATGGATTTTGTCACACAACTTCCTAAATCACCAAGCGGGAATGACAAGATATGGGTGATTGTCGATCGGTTGACGAAATCAGCCCATTTTCTTGCTATTAAGGAGACCGACACCATGGATCGTTTGGCTCGTCTTTATTTGAAGGAAGTTGTTTCTAAGCACGGGGTGCCAGTTTCTATTATCTCGGATCGTGACTCCCATTTTACTTCTCACTTCTGGAAGTCTTTGCACAAGGCTTTGGGTACCCAACTAGACATGAGTACGGCTTATCATCCACAGACTGACGGTCAGAGTGAGCGAACGATTCAAACTTTAGAAGACATGCTGCGGGCATGTGTGATCGATTTTGGCAAGGGTTGGGAAGCTCATCTACCGTTAGTAGAATTCTCATACAACAACAGTTACCACACGAGCATCAAGGCGGCTCCGTTCGAAGCACTGTACGGACGGAAATGCCGTTCTCCTCTTTGTTGGGCTGAAGTGGGTGAGAGTCAACTCACTGGGCCTGAACTAGTGTACGAAACTTCGGAAAAGATCGTACAGATTCGTAACCGGTTGGCAGCGGCACGGGACCGGCAAAAGAGTTATGCCGATCAGCGTCGCAAACCATTGGAATTCCAAGTTAATGACAACGTACTTCTAAAAGTTTCACCGTGGAAGGGCGTCATACGCTTTGGGAAGCGTGGCAAACTCAACCCACGGTATGTCGGACCATTTACGATCCTGGAACGGATTGGACCGGTGGCATATCGTCTTGATTTACCGACGGAGCTCGGTAACGTACATAACGTCTTCCACGTGTCCAACTAGAAGAAGTGCCTGGCTGACGAGTCTCTCATCGTTCCACTGGAAGAGATCAAGGTGGATGATCGTCTTCGGATTGTGGAAGAACCTGTGGAGATCCTTGATTACAAGATTCGTAGCCTACGTCACAGCAAGATTCGCATTGTGAAGGTTCGGTGGAACTCGAACCGGGGACCAGAATACACTTGGGAACGGGAGGATCAGATGAAGTCTAAATACCCTCATCTCTTTCCTAAGGAAGCGTTCAAGTCAAGATATGTCTCTCCGACAGCTGAATGAATCTCGGGGCGAGATTCCTTTTAACGTGGGGATGATGTGACAACTCGGGTAAATCTCTCTTTTGGGTTCTATCTTTTGTTTGTTTCCTTCGTTATTTCTTTTGTTACTTGCGCAATTTTCGGGACGAAAATTCTTTTAACGTGGGGATGATGTGACACCCGGCAAATTCTGATTAACAACGTTGTCTAGATGAAAGTCTACCTTAGCGAGTCACGCGTATGTTGTACTTAACTGGGTTAGTTAAGTCGGGTTATGGTTCGGGAACTCTCGGTTTAGTCTAGAAGATCATTGGATGTTGGTCTAGAGGTTCGTTAGATGTCAGTCCTTAACCAAGTGTACAAACGGTGACGATTTGTAGGATCGTCATGGCATACGGAACATACGAGTCTCGAGTCCCGGGAATTGGTGAACGAGTGTGAATATGTGTATTTACATGTGTTATGTGTTTACAATCATTATGTGACTTGTCGGTATGTTAATATGTGTTAACATACGTTAAAACGGGGTTTAACACGCAAAACACACGAAACTAACCCCTATAGGCGATTAGGAAGCCTAATCGCCCATAGGGGAGGCGAGTAGGCAACATTTGGGGCGAGTAGGTGGCTACTCGTGTGACTGTAGGGGCGATTAGGCCTACTCGTGTGAACTTACAGGCGATTAGGCCTCCTAATCGCGTGTAAGGGCTGCACAATCGCGTGTTACGTGCTGGACGACTAAAAACGACTATAAATACCATACTTGACCTCATAAACTTCATTATACAAACCCTAGTCGTCCCATAACCTGCCCCAACACACACACAACCTCTGGAACGCGATTTTTTATCAAAACACAAGATTTCAAGCATAATCCATCATTCTTTCACAATCTTAAGGTTTGGTTTCCATCCATGAATCTTTATAAACGTTTTTAATCAATCCCTAATGGCCCAGACCTGTTCTAAAACGAAAAAGCTTTCTGGAAATCGTTAAAAAGTGTTGTTAATCGGATTCTAACTAGTATACATGTGTTTTGGGTGTTTATGATTAGAAAGCTAGGGTTTTTATGATTCATGATGATGGATTGACATGTTATTATGTTAGATCAGAATTAATATTGATATTATGATGATAAAAATCTCAGTAATTGGTTATTAGGGTTATGGTTACGCGTTAGTATGATAATGCATCTATGTGGATGGTGTTTGGATTACGTGATTTGCATGCAGGGCTGATATTCGAGGCAAAACGAAGGGTTCTAGTTGAAACATGTTTAGGATAGTGTTTGGGATGATATTGGGTGGTTACACACGTTCTGGATCTGATTTGGAGCGTTAAACGCGCGAAAAACCGGAACAACAAGGTTACAGGCGAGTAGCATTGCTAATCGCCTATGTTATAGGCGAGTAGGGTGCTAATCGCCAATAACTCATGCGATTAGGGCCTACTCGTGTGACCTTAGGGGCGATTAGCCCTAAATGCTAGTAACTTGCATGTGGTATAGCCTAAATGCTAGTAGTTACATGTGGTATAGCCTAAATGCTAGTAATAACATATGGTATAGCACCTAATCGCCTATAATAGAGGCGATTGGGGTTCCTAAATGCTAGTTGACCAACCTAAATGCTAGTTGACTTTTCCTAATCGCGTGTACTGCTGCTGTAAGTATAAATTAGCATTCCGAGACCCGATTTGACATGTAGGAACATGCTAGGAACCCCGTAACATATCTAATAACTTGGTAACATATGTTTGGATGTAATTCGGTGATACGTGAACTATGTGCTATAACTTGTTGTGCGTTAACGTATGTTAAGTGAGATGGCATGATAGCATGTTTGAGAGCGTAAACATAACACGGGAAGTCTCGGGTCACCAATGGGATGTCGAGTCTTGTACTTTGGGTCAGTTAAACAGTCACGGTGTTTTCAAACGAACTTGGTTATGGTCTGGACATCTAGGGACTAATTAACCTACGGGTTATTAGTCTAAGTGCTTGTAACTGTCATATGTTAGGTCGCCACTTTACGGGACTAGCATAGCAGCTGAGTTATTCGTATTACGAAGTAACGCAACTTAAGGTGAGTTTACGGCCCCTCTTTTAAACTGGTTTCATACTTTCGGGGGAGAAAGCATGTGTTAAAACGATTATTTGGTAACTACTGTCATACTATGGGTTTCTATTGTGTACTACACGATCTTTGGAAGTCCCGGGGGGAACCATGAATGTGCGGGTTTGCACAACGGGGAAATGTGAATAGCGCTATTGGGAATGACCAACCCCGCTCGTCGGCTTGGAGGGCCGGGCGAGTGCATATTGTCTCAAACAGGAACAACAGGAACAACAGGTTACTTTTCGGGCACAACAACTGGTATGCGTGTTAGTAATGGTTTTCCAATCGTGGTAGTAACAAAACATACGCCTAGCTAGCGTACACTGGTTTTCGATTTGTTATAGTATGGACAGGTGGACTTGGTACTTGGATTACAAAACCTGTAAACTCACCAGCATTTTTGTGCTGACGTAAACTTTTACATGTTTTCTCAGGTCGCTAAGGTAGCACAATGGAACTTGGGCGCACGCGTCTGCACGGCGTCTAGCTAGAGTTGCATGATTTTACAAACGTTGAACATTGGTTTACTATTGAATAATTGTTTTGAATAAGCTTCCGCTGTAAACGGGGATTTTAAACTATGTTTTGAAATTGCATTATATTCATTTAGACTTGTTTATTGTGATCGTTGGTTTGGATCCTGGTTTGTCATGCGCCTCGCGGTAAAACTCCGCAAGTAGATTTTGAGGGTGTGACAAGCGGTAACAAAATGGGCATATTGAGAAGTGCCCCGTCCCCTTATGGTCTTTATAAAGCGGAAAGTAAGTGTTGGAACCATTTCTGCCACGCATAATTAACTAGTTTTTTTACAGCACCTGATTTTATAAAATACAAATAAAATACAATGACCCATATATATTTCTTCAAAGTTTGTGTTGTGTCTTTTATAGCTCGTCTAACAGTTGATACCGAAATTCGGGTCAACAATCTTCATTAAGCTTAGTCAACAATCTTCATTAAGCTTAGACAACAATTGTACACACCCCCACGATAACACATAAGTTGCCTTTAGACATGCAACCACTTGGTCTCGTCTTTTTTTTATTTCTTTTAGTGTTATTACCATAACCAAGTGTTTGTACAATGGCAAATAGATCACCATCCCGTTCAAAGAACAGAACATGGTGAGCTGGCCAACCCATCAAAAAGTAAACCTACAAGCCGGTAAATCTCTTGACTCAACCTGGAACAAAACTTTTCTGGTGCGAGACTCCAACTCGTGATCTTCCATTTGAAAAGTCATGGGCCTACCACTTAACCTAAAGTCTCAGTGGTAAGTATAGCATGTTTCTATTGGGGAAATTATGTTTGTTTTAATCATTGGTGCTTAAGCTTGCATTTAATAAAGTATAAACAAGATGATGATTATGTTTAGAGCGTTGTACGTAATTAAAATTCTCTTTGTTGTCTTTCTCGAACCTAACTTATCTGATGTTTGATACACCTACGTTATCTTATTTGTTTTTATTGGTAGTTCATGATGTATTAAAACACAATTACTTGATGATGTACGATCTGATTCATCAAAGACAGACTGGCATTGTTTATTTCTTGCTTTATCTCTTACCACAAACAGCATGAAACTCCGGTGCTATTACACGCATTACACTAATCATAATGTTGATCACCCATTAATTATGTTTTTAAAATTCTATTTTTATATTTTTCTTATACCCTTTACCTTTATTTTGTTTTGTACTTCATCATTAACCCATTATTGGTTGGTTGATTAGACGTACACCTAGACACCTTATATAATGTTCACCCTTTCTTAGAACTGCATAATTTAATTCATCAAAAATGGCATTAGCAACCCACTAATTGAATGCTAAAAATGAGTACATACAAATGACCAATTGATTGCAAATTACATAGGATTTAAACATATTGCAATCCACTCAAGCTTGTTGATTTTGATCCGATTGCTCCTAAACCATAAAATTAAAGAAGTTTAAAATCTTGAAATAGAAAATGGTTATAGGATTTTTGTTTTAAATTTCGACTCGTTTTAATGTCTCCAAAGCACCCATGAGGAAGTTCGAATTACAGCGTGTGAGCAAGGCCGGTTTTGAGGGGGTGCAGGGAGGACTTCCGGCCCGAGCCCAATTTTCAAGGGGGCACCATGACAGGCGACAATGCAATAGAATTCATAGGAAAAATCTATAAGATCTGTACATAATGTACAGGGTATAAAAAGGGTTGTTTTGAAGAAAATAATGACATAGTGTAAATAATAGAAAATGACGGGAGTATTATAGACATTACAATATGTCAATGCATAAAGAAAAAAAAACCTACAATGGTGTCATCCTATTTTTTTTTAAGATTAACAACAACAATAATATAAAAGTAATATCTTATCCTCTTATTTTAATGTTGGTTCCCATTTTTTGCTCGCCATAAGCTCAAAACACTTAAGTTAAAAAAAAAAACTTCACGGATTGACGATGATAGTTATCGAGAACGTATTGATTCATCAATTTGATATTACTTTAATCATTGTTTAAAAAATATATTTTACATTATTTATTTCGTTAAGATCTAAAAGTAAGGGGCGCATATTTTGCGGCTCGGCCCAGGCACTTGAATTCTCAGGGACGGCCCTGCGTGTGAGATCTATCTCCCATTGTCACCATCTTGGATCTTGTCCGCAAAAGGGGCCAGATTACCAAATTGAAATCAAATTTAAGATCCTAGATTTATGTTACAACTCTTTGAGCAGGTCAGACTCCAAAAAATACGAGTAGACAAATAATTACTTTGATCTATTTTTTTCTAAGCATTTCATTAAACTCCAAATGGCTTTAAATACAAATACAAGATGGAAACCAAAAACAATGGAAACTTGTACCGTGCTTAAAATTGTCAAACATGCATGATAAGTAACCAACTACCGAGAACATGTAAACGTGCTCAAATGGAAGAGATAAACAAAAGTGGGACACCTCATGAGTATCAGTTTCCACCATTTTTTTATATACGTATCGAGCGATAATTCATTATTCATTTCATTCGCAATAAGTTTTTATAAAAATCGTTTAGAGAGTTGAGGTTGAAATTATGTTTACAAGTAGGGAATATTTCATAGAATGGTAATTAAGTTTTATGAGTGTTCCAATCAAGTCACTCATTTATCAATCTATTTTAATTAAGTCACTAAAGTTTATTTTATGTTTTGATATTCCTTTGTAATTTACCTTAATAGCAGATAAACTATCATTAGTTTTTATTTTATTTTAAACATGTTATAATTAATACCATCTTCTTCAAGTTTTCTGCAACCTCCACCGACCACAACAAAAACCATTAAGAACAGGTTAACATCTCGTGGCATCTTAATCTGATGTAATCATAGATGAAATCGCCATTGAAATCAAACTCAAGAAGTCAACGTTATTGTTCATGTCTAGATTTCGATGATTTTCGTCTCGATTCTGTCACGACGGCAAAGCGGCGGAGGTAACAGACTCGTCACCGATGACGACGACATTAGCTTCATCTCCGTCACGTTTGTTTGCACAACTTCTTTCATAGCTCGACGAGCGAGCGACTCGACGACGTCAACGTGTATGGATCTTTTACTGGCGGTTGAGCCGGTACTAAGTGCCAATATTAAAAAGGAAAAAGGGCAAGTTGAAGATGGTGGTTCTGCCCGTTGTTAATATTTATCACCTCTGTATCTTTCTTAGATGGAGATGGAGTGGTTCGTCACTGGGAGGTATAGCCAGGAAACAAGGTCGGAAAAAAAGATTTTAAGATGACCTCCTATGGTGGAGGTTGTGAGAGAGAAAGGGGTATAAATGGTCTATTAAGGATTTTATTATTATTATTATTATTATTATTATTATTATTATTATTATTATTATTATCAGTTTTATTTTGTACTTTTTGAATCGTTGATGGAATTTATAAATCATTTCACAAATTTAAAGATATTAAATACATGTCATATAAGATTGATGACCTTCTATCTAGGTAAAATAACTAATATTGAAACATTAAAGTTATTTTAAGTGATCTGATTGGAACACTAACTTTTATGAGTGACCTGATTAGAAAAATCCTTAAACTTGGTTACTATTTAATAAAGTTACCCCTTAGAAGTATCATTGAAAGGTTGACCTTAGGTTTAGAAAGTGTCAATAAAACAAACAAATTAACAAATGTATCCGGTGTAAGTTTATTCATAGCAGAGCTATTGATAGATATAGCCGGTCCTGAGGATTTAAATGCCCTATGAGACAAAAGAAAAGATCCTTAGACCCTAACAAATTATATAAAAACTTAACATTTTAAATGATGTTTAGCATTATTGCATGTTATGTGCCCAAGTTCATTCCATGCAATATCAAAACAATGCAAGTCTAACACTTGAGCCAACCACAATTCTCCAACGGATTGTATGTTTGAATTGTTGACTTTTTCAATTATGTGCTAAAATAAAGGAAGAGATGGTCATACCACTTTCCATGTATTGAGTAAAATTAGGATCTAGATTTTAGTTTACGTTTTATTGTAACTCCATATATATATGAGGCTCTTGAAGTTTTATTATTATGCATAGAAGTTATGATCTATTCTTCTTTCTATTTTCTATTTCGTATTCCCTCTATTTTCTTGTTTATTAACACAATCCAATTGATCCACAATATTTATATATGGGGCTCTTGAAGTTTTAGTATTATGCATTGAAGTTATGATCTATTCTTCTTTCTATTTTCTATTCCGTATTCTCTCTATTTTCTTGTTTATAACACAAACCATTGATCCACACCATTGCAATAAACATGGAGCTTATTTGTCTTCATTTGATTGGTGAGTTTGGTTTGACTATTTTTAAATGGAAAACTTCGAAAATAGACAACGTTGATTAAGATTTTTCCAAAATAGACATTTTTTTTTCAACCTTTTAAAGTGTTTAAACCAATCAGAAAGTGATACCTAAGTCTTAGTTGGTACTTTTTTACACAAATTCATGTTTAGTTGGTTAGCCATTTAGCCGAAGTATCATACTCAAAAGGTGGTTTCTCTCTAGTCATGGGCGACCGAAGAACCCAAGAAAAAACATTGGAACAAAAGGTGGTTAGTTCTGATCGATCAACGGAAGAAGGAATCATCAAGTATTACATCACTAATCTTCCTGACGGATGTAGTGGTGCGGATCTAGAGCGACTTATAAAGGATTATGGGGACGTTACCAAGTTTTACATTGCTAGGAAAAGGGATAAGATGGGAAGAAGATTTGGTTTTGTTTCGATTAAGGTTTCAAGAAATAAAGAGATGGTAGAAGAGAAGATGCAGAATTTATGGATTGGATCTTTCAAACTTAGAGCCAATGTTGCTCGTTTCACTGGGAACCAGGCATATGTGGAGAATAAGGCGGAGTTCCCACCATTGAATACCAAGATTGCTTCAGTGGGAGACAAAGCGAAAAACGATCCTCGGAATTCTTTTGATACTAGTGATCCCTCCTTTAAAGAACGGTTGACTGGTAAAAAAGATGAAACGGCTGAAGAAAAGAATTTGTTTATTCCGGACATGGTTAACGAGTTTGGTAACTTACACGATATGGCCTTGGTAGTTTCGGTTTTTGATGTTGATGGATTAAAGAAAGTCCCTAAGATGATCAAAGACGTTTGCTCTAGTGAGTTTAAGATTCAATACTTAGGGGGCTTGGCAGTTTTAATCTCTTTCCCTTCCAGAGAGATCACTGAAAGTATTCGCGTTAAGCTTTTGTTAAAGACAGACTTGTTGCAATCTGTTGTGATTTGGAGGGGACAATCCTTCCCCTTTGAAAGGATAGCCTGGCTTAAAGTTCAGGGGCTACCGTTAAATGTGATGTGTAATGAGACTTTAAACAGAATTGGCTCGATGTTTGGAAAGGTCGTTCATAAAGCAAATGTTAAACAGTCCGACAATGATTTATCCTATGATTATGTGGGTATTCTTGTTGGAGAAGGTCCAAGGATCATGGAAGAATTAGTTATACATTGGAGGAGACGTAAATTTCGGGTGTGGGTTATGGAGGAGATCGGAGATTGGATAGCGGATTTTTTGTTTAAAGCGTTACAGGATGATGGGGTTGTGAAAGATGATCGGAAATCTGCATCATGCTCGACGGAGCATCATTCCGGGGCAGTTAATGTTCATATTTTGGAAAGTCCGGCGAAAGTAAATGATACGTCAATGGCGGGCGAGAATATGGAAAGTCAAAAGTCAATGCCAATTAATAATGATAATGGAGGAGAATTATTCTCGGGAATTGGTTTCCAAAAAAATAATATGGAGGTTGACTTAACTTCCAAGTTTCAAACTTTGGAGGATTGGGAAAAGATTTACAAAAAGGATGGAGATTTTAATTCTGAGCCAGCTGTGGGCCAACATAACTTTTCTAAAGCTATTTTGGGCCAAGACAAAGTAAAGACTAAGAGTAAAAGTAAGATGACTAATACTCTTTACCATAAGCCCAAGATGATTTCTTTAGATGAGAGGCCCAATCCAAAGAAAAGAGTTAGGCTGGATTATGACCCTACAGGTTCCGACCCTTTTGGTTTGGATGCTCTTTTAGGGCTAAATCAAGCTGAGGATAATACTTCTCTTTCACAGACACACGTGCAAGAGGTAAGGGACAACAGTGTTTCGAAGGATGTGGAGGACCAAGACATGGAAATTGAGAATGAGAAGAGGTTTGATCTCAACTCTCAACCAGAGATTAGTAATGGATCCAGTGGTGATGGGGATACGATGGCAGCAATGGGTCCAACGAACAAAGCCGAACAAAAAAACGTGATAGAAATACAAGAAGAGGTTAATGAAACGGTTGTTCTTGGCGTTAAAATGGGAGCAAATTTGGAAGACTTTACAAAGATGGTCCAAGAATCAGTGGAGGAAGAAGGGAAACAAAAAGGTAAATTATGAATTTTCTTTCTATAAATGTTAAAGGGCTTGGGGCGACAGGGAAGTGTGGTTGGGTTAAAAATTTAAAGGTTCGGGAGGATGTTTCTTTTTTGGCTTTGCAAGAAACTCAGCTGGAGAACGCCAGCTCGATCAACAGGGAGGCAATTTGGGGGGGTAAAGGTTTTGATTTTGATGTTAAAGAAGCGGATGGTAGGTCGGGTGGTATGTTGAACATTTGGGATGAGAAGGTTTTCAGTCGTACGGACTCGGTTGCTAAGCGTAATTTTTTATTGTCAAGTGGTAAGTTAGTTGCTGAAGACATTCCGATAAATATAGTTAATGTTTACGGTCCTCAAAAAACAGTTCAAAAAAGGCGGTTGTGGGAGGAGTTGATGGAGATTATGGAGGTTTATAGTGGCCTATGGATTTTTTTAGGCGATTTCAATGCGGTTAGATATCCGGAGGAAAGGAAGAACTCAAAGTTTAATTCGGTTAGTGCCGGGGACTTCAATGCTTTTGTTGACTCGATGGGTTTAAAGGAGTATAAAATGAAAGGTAACCAGTTTACGTATATGGTTGCTTATGATAAAGGATTCAAGTTTAGTAAAATTGATAGAGCTCTCGTGTGCCAAAACTTTCTTAACAAATGGCCTTCAGCCGTCTTGAGAGCTTTACCTCGGGGGAAGTCTGATCACTGCCCATTATTACTTTCTATTGTTGATTCGAATTTCGGTCCGAAACCATTCCGATGGTTTAATTCTTGGTTGGAAAGGGAAGGGTGTGAAAAGCTAATTATTGATGTTTTGGATGACCAAAGGTATGATGGGGACCCGGCTACGGTTTTAGGTTCGAAATTCAAAAATTTACGTGTAGCTTTGAAAGCTTGGGTAGACAGGATAAAATCGCAAGAGGGAGGTGAGTTGTTATTTATGCAAGCTGAGATTAATAATCTGGAATTAAAAATGGAGACCAATGATCTGGAAGAAGAAGATATTTGGATCTATGAGGAATGTAAACAAGGAGTGGATCGGATCGAGCATTATCGTAACCTTGATATTAAACAAAAATCAAGGGTTAAGTGGGCTTCTGATGGCGATGAAAACTCGTCCTTTTTCCATTGCGTGGTTAATGGAAGGAAGGCGAAAAATAATATTCCGGGCTTAATGGTGGATGGTAAATGGGTTTCGAGACCAACTTTGGTTAAGAAACATGTTTTCCAATACTTTCGTTCTTTGTTTTCATCTAATTGTGCAGGGAGGAGGCCGAGGTTGGAATGTTATAACATTAAGAAAGTGGCAGCCGACTCCAGAGAAGAGCTTGTAGCAGAATTTTCAAAAGAAGAAATTAAACAAGCTATGTTCGATTGTGGTAGTGATCGCGCCCCGGGCCCAGATGGTTTTAATTTCTATTTTTTAAAACATTTTTGGGCATTCTTTGAAGAAGACTTTTTGAAGCTTTTCTCTCAATTTTATAGTACCGGTTATATTAATCACAATTATAGCTCGGCTTTTATCACTATTATCCCTAAAGTTAAAAATCCTTCTGGTTTGAAGGATTACAGGCCTATAACGCTTATTGGGATTATATCTAAAGTTATTTCAAAGGTCTTGGCAAAACGTCTCAAGAAGATTATCGGTTCTATTATTTCTGAAAATCAAAGTGGTTTTTTATCCGAAAGGTATATCCTTGACGGACCTTTAATTGTTAATGAGGTAGTTTCTTGGCTGAAAAGGAGAAGTGAAAAGGCTTTCTTGTTCAAGATTGATTTCGAGAAGGCCTATGACAACGTCGATTGGCGTTTTTTATTAGATATAATGAAGCAAATGAACTTCCCAGATCGTTGGTGTTTATGGATAGAAGCGGTGTTAAAATCAGCTCGGTCCTCAGTTTTGGTTAACGGTTCGCCAACCTATGTCTTTCAGTGCGAGAAAGGTCTTAGACAAGGAGACCCTCTCTCTCCTTTCTTATTCCTTATCGTCATGGAAGCGTTTACATGTTTGATTAATAAAGCCTCAGTTGCCGGTGATTTCCAGTGCTTTAAGATGGGTTCCAATGGGGCTTCTTTGTCTCATTTATTATATGCGGACGACGCATTGATTCTAGGGAAATGGTCCGTAGATAATTTCAAGGTTATGCTTCGGTTATTACGGATATTTCACCTATGTTCAGGGTTGAAGATTAACCTTAAAAAGTCTCAAGTGTTCGGTATTAATAGTTCCGTAGAAGAACTGGCTGTGATGGAAGAGCTTGGTGGCTGTAAACAGGGGTCGCTTCCTTTCTGTTATCTTGGGATTAAAGTTGGGGCCAATATGAACAGGATCCGAAACTGGGATGAAGTGATTGATAAATTTAAATCTCGTCTAAAATTGTGGAAGGCTAAGCTCCTATCTTTTGGGGGGCGGTTAATCCTCATTAAATCGGTTCTTTCCAGTTTGCCTATTTATTATTTCTCCCTTTATAAAGCTCCCAAACGTATTATCGAAGTTTTGGAAAGCTTGATGAAGAGATTTTTATGGGCGGGTAGTGAGGATGTTAAAAAGATTCATTGGGTGTCGTGGAATGTTGTTGCGTCGCCTAAGAAGAACGGCGGTTTGGGTGTTGCCAGGCTGCTGGACGTTAATATGGCGCTCCTCGTGAAATGGGTTTGGAGGTATAAAGTCGAACCGAATGCTTTATGGAGAGGTGTTATTGATTTTTTGTCATAATAACAATAAGTCCTGGGAGATCTTGCCTTGGAATAATGCTGTGTCTAGTGGGTGGAAATCCATGGTTGCTTGGCTAAACAAGACGCTAATTCAGAATAAAAAGATATCGCAGCAGTTTAAAACTGTTATTGGGGATGGTAGACAAGTGCGTTTTTGGTTTGATTTATGGCATGGTGATATCACATTTCGGGAGGCGTTTCCAAGTTTGTTTCGGATCGCTAGAGATAAACAAGATGTTGTCAGCCACGTGATGGTAAATGGGACAGATCGATTAAACTGCAGGTGGAAAAATGCGTTAATGACTATACCCGAACAGCAAGAATATACGGCTCTGCTGAATAGGTTGCAGGGTTTTGTCCCTTCGGACTCTGCAGATCAGTGGAAGTGGGATGGCAACTCGAGTGGCGTTTATAAGGTTGCTGATTTCCGGAAACTGCTTTCTCAAGACAGTAACCAGCAGCCGCAGCGGTATATTCAGTGGATTAAATGGGTCCCTTTGAAGGTTAAAACTTTCTCTTGGAGGCTTAGTTGGGATCGTATCCCTACTCGGGTGGCTTTGCGTAAAAGGCAGATTAACATCCAGGATCCCTTTTGTGTTCTATGTGATTCGGAAGAAGAAACGGCAGTGCATATGTTTACAGGGTGCAGTTGGACTGGTGGAGTTTGGGCAGCCGTAGGGTCATGGTGTAAAGTTGGTCCCATTTTTGCTTTTGATGTTTGGGACTTACTTCATTTTGATTATGGGAACATGAACAAGGAAGCGAAAAAGGTTCTGCAAGGTATATTCATGGTCTCCATGTGGGCGATTTGGAATGCTCGGAATGCAAAAATTTTTAAAGGAAAGGAAGCCAAAATTATTGAAGTCGTCTCTAGTATCAAGTCCTTAGCGTTCTTGTGGTTAAAATCTAGATCTAGATTCATAGACTTGGTTTGGAAGTCTTGGGCTTTATACCCATTGTATATGTTGTAATCCTTTTTGCTCCGGTCCTCGATTTGAGGCCCGGTTGCGTTTTTTCTAATGAAGTTCACCTTTCAAAAAAAAAAGCCATTTAGCCGAAGTAGGCTGGTTTACCGAAGTTAGAAGGAAGGTTAGCCGGAGTCTATTTTGGAAAAGTAAAAAACATGTGTCTATTATGGAAAAGTGAGGTTAACGTTGTCTATATTCGTAAATTTGCCCTTATAAAATGAATAAAGCTAATCATTTTTTTATTAATTATAAAAGGAAGGGGAGGCTCAACATGCTAATTTTCATGATTTTCCATTTCTACGTACTTAGCAAACATATTATCTACTTCATTCGACTAGATTCCTGATTCATTCCAAAACTTGTACATTTGATGTTAGCACTGTATATTTGATGTTAGCACCAACCGGGAAGCTCGATCAGATATACGCATTGCAGTTGTGAGCCTTGATCGACAACAAAAGGGCATTTGGCATTTTTCCACTTCGACTACTTTACACCAACTCCATATAGTTCTCTTTTGTAAAAACCATTGTCCCATTAATAAAGCATCGTCAGCAAATTGACGATGTAATGTAATGATGTCATGACTTCCCACTTTCAAACCTTAAAATATGTCTATATTGTGGCAACATGGAGAGCCTCTACCACCCAAATGAAAACGAAAGGTGAAAGAGGGTACTACTACTATTTTTATTTACAATTCAAATGTTCAGAAGCCCAAGGATAGATCCAAAAGCCAGATTTAAATAACTTTCATTATTATTCTCATTTTTTTTATTGACTTCATCCCTTTCTCCATGAATCCTTTGCAAAAATGGCATTATTTACCAATTACAAAGTGTAATTGGTAGGCATTGGAGAAAATAATTAAAAATGGTAATGCCTCAAACCCATTTGGCGGTATTAAGCTACAACCTGCCAACCAAATCTTGCAGCCTGCAATGTCCAGAAAAGTACGCTTGATGCCTCAAAACGGATTGGCGGTATCACCTTGATGCTGCTGACCGGATTGGCGGTATCAGCTTGATGCCTCAAAACGGATTGGCGGTATCACCTTGATGCCTCAAAACGGATTGGTGGTATCAACTTGATGCCTCAAAACGGATTGGCGGTATCACCTTGATGCCTCAAAATGGATTGGCGGTATCACCTTGATGCCTCAAAACGGATTGGCGGTATCACCTTGATGCCTCAAAACGGATTGGCGGCATCAATGGGGGCTGCAGGTTTGCAAATGATTGGTTGGCAAGTTGTAGCTTGATACCGCCAAATGGGTTTGAGGCATTACCATTTTCAATTTTTTTGTCCAATGCCTACCAATTGCACTTTGTCAAATAAAAAGTCTACTATTTTTGCAAGAAATTCCTTTCTCCATTAAGATATCGTTGACCCTTATGGTTTATTTCGTCACATGTAATCGTTTGTTTGTTTATCTCCTGTATTATTTAGCTCTCAGGCATACTTTACGTGTGTTAACAAAGTTTTAACAAGACAGGCAAACCTTACAACAAAAGCTATTGTTAGGGACTAAGCAGGATGAGATAAGGACAAACATTTCCGCTATCATGAGGAATAGAGAGGTACTCTCTCTGAACCTCCCTCTAAAACAAGTCTCCTCTTCTAACATATAAGGTGTAGTACACCAAATAAAGTGTGGCGAAGAGACTCTGAAACCAACAAGACAAAGGGTACTAAAAATCATAGTAGTACACTACCGATAAAGGTGAGGGCGAGATGCTGGATTTTGTTTTTAAAACTTATGGGCATTTAGTCATTTCATACACAGTTAATAGAAAAGTATAACCTCATTTGTGGGTAAAGACGAAATGTGTTATCGTTGCAACGTTTGACACCAACTTTAAAAAAAATGTATCAAAGTTATGAACATATCATAAATACCATGTGTGTTATAAATTTGATAGCAAATTTGGATTACTCTTAAAGTTTTAGTAGCGTGTATTTTAGTCTACTTTTCATACCAGACTCCCCTACTATGTCATATGTTTTTGCTACAGATAAAAATATATGTTTAATTAATATGTTTAAAGAATTGTTTATTTGAGTATTGTATCTCATGTTTCAACAAGTTCTACTTTCTACCTAAAAATCGATATTTTATAATGTATATATGTGCACCAAATTGGCAGTTTGAACATAACATTAATTGAATAAAGCAAACAAAAATTTAAATACTTCGCATATATTTTAATTAGTTGCTTTCTTTTTCTGCCACACCAAACTTTTTATCAAACATCAAACCTTTTATAAAGGCTCATGTATTAGCACACCTTAACTCTTCTTATTTGCATACCCTCTATACGTGACATATAGAGCAATACGCCGGTATAGTGGGATGTGCAAACAATTTTGAAGGTGTACCATCACCATCACCACAACCCTTTATTAAATTAGTAACACAATCACCATCTAAACCTATATCATTATCAATCATAAAACTATAGCCATCAAGCACTTTTAGAAGAAAAATATTGCACTACCCACCTTGCTACAAAGCCTTTTGTTGCTAACCACCACCTAAACTAACTTTCTTCACAACAATAACCAAAATATTATTTTCAATCTAAAGTAAGCACAAAATAGTATTTATATGCAATATGATGTTTTAAAATAAAAGTTTCAAAGGATTTTATTTTAGAGAAAAAAAAAAAAAACATGTTGATCAAATTATGGCCACTAATTTGAAGTTTTTCATTTCGAGGATAAGGAAATGGGACATGTAGTTTTTTCTATTAATTCGTTAATTATTAGGTCGATTATTTTTCCTACTTTTAATTTGGTTTAAATTTATTGTTAATGTTATGTTAACAAAGTACGCACTTATCATTGTCTGTTTGTCGTATTCGATTTATAACATATTAACTTGTGTGAATATTTTA
The DNA here is from genome assembly GCA_030844895.1 of Ambrosia x helenae. NCBI lineage: Eukaryota > Viridiplantae > Streptophyta > Magnoliopsida > Asterales > Asteraceae > Ambrosia > Ambrosia x helenae. The sequence goes on along the minus strand of CM061234.1, from coordinate 57,960,976 downwards.
TGAGACTTACTTACCTTTTAAAGGCAGTATTCAGATTTGTTAGTTTTAGGTATTAAGATAATGACTACACTTTATTATTTCATAGAATAGAATATAATGTGCTTTGGTTAGCACTAATTGCGTCTAAAGATATATTAACGCAGGAAGTAGTATGCCTTATCAACTACAACTTAAGTTGGTGATAAGTAAATAAAACAATTGGTACATTTCATGGATTACTATAAACTAAACATCATCTTTGCTATAATTCATGACTGTTTAGAAATCTAGTGTCGTGGAAGAGATTCTTTGCGAGAGAGGTACGTTTTTTATGACAATTAAAAAAAACAACCAACAGCGTCTATTAATGGTATGTAATTATGGTAATCATTACATACATAGGTGATTTGGACGTAGATTTTTACCTTTCAGTGACTAGTGAGACTATGTGGTGTGGGGCGGCTCAAGCCCGGCGTCACCATCTTAGCCCGTCCAACACCGTCCCCGTCGTGCCTCATCCGTCCAAACCGTTTAAAATTGGACGTTCAAGCCGGGCTTGTTGATTGGTGGGGCTAGCTTCTTCTTCCTCCTCGCCGCTAGTTTCTCCGTCAACCACACCCTAGGCCCGTCAAGCGGTGACGACCCGGCCCGGCATCTTATGTATTGGCTTACGTCACTACTAGAAAATAGCCCTTCAATGACATACATTTAATGACATACACTGATTTAATGACATAAAAAAGTGTATCTCATTAAAATAAATGTCATCTTTGATAAAAACTAATAAATTCTTGACGTTTTTCTCTGCGTGTCAAGAAATTTCCGTCATAAATTTAAAAAGCATGACGGTAAATGAATATGTGTGTCATAATTTTCTGTAACAACCCAACCGATGGCGGAATCATCGAGGTGTCACGTAGTGACGATTGTTCAAAAGCACATGGTACTAAAATGTAAATATATTATTGAATAATTTAAATTGTCTTACATAGATGAAATGGAAAACAAATACAAAAGTCTGAACGAAACATGAAATTTGAAATAACTTATTAAAAGCAAGCATTAAAATCCAATGCAATGGGAACTAAGATCAAACTGCACCTAAAACATGTACAAAATAGGTTTTGTCAACATAAGAAATGTTGGTGAGCATTCCTAGTTTTAATACATATAGTAAGTTGAAAAAGGTATACAATTCAAGTGCAAAGCTACAGTGCAAATATGTAAACTATGTATCATACAAATGAGCGAAATCAATCCTGTGACTATATAATGTACTAAATGAACGGCGGTGTACTTATCCAATAAATGGATAATAACTCAACAATGACCACGGATTCTCCGATGAAAAAGGGGGAGGATCAACCTAGGCGGGTTGTCAATCCAATAGCGCTATCCAATGATAAGGTCGGCTTGTACAATGTTAATGATTTCATTAAGTACAAATGTATTCTACATGTAATGTCTAAGCATAAAACACGTTTGTAAGCAAATGCACATAGTACTAGAATTGTATTGTAAAAATGTGAACTTGTATTTGTAATTTGTATAAGTGTACATGTAACACCCCAAAAATGAATAAAAGCAAAAAGGGGATAGGAAATACTCACAGTTCGCGTAATAACTTGAAACTCTACCGAACAACGTGATATGAATTAGGATTATCCCAAAGGATTAACCTAAAGAATTAGATAATTTGTAAGGGAATGAACTTAGAATTTAAGCTATCTAGGATACAAGTAGTTCTAGGGTTCCTAATTTGGGGATAAGTAATTGTTTTAGGTAAATTGTTAATAAATAAAGAAATTTGGTAAATAATTAAATAAAAGACTTTTGTAGGTTTTTGATTAAGGATGCTCATGTTATAAGGTTTTAAGTATGAAAATAATTTTTTTATAAAATTATTTACCCAAAAATTGAATATTTAGTATATTTATCTCTATTTGTCAAAGATATAATTTTAATATCTAAAAATATTAAAATTAAAGAAATTTCAAATTAAAATTTATATTACTTTTCTAAATGAACAAAAATAATTTATTTAAAATTATAGGATAAAAATATTGAAAAATGAATTTATTATGATTTATTTATGATTTAAAATAACAAAAATCAATTAAAAATATGAAACCAACGATTTTTCTGAAATAAAATTTATTTCTGAAATGCTTATTGATCTATAAGTTTAAAATAATTTTTGTGAAATTTTATAAAATCGTTTAGATATTTTTATAGAATTTTAAAATTATAAATGAATAAACTTGTAGTATTTATAATATATATTAAAATAAATTATTTTTGGAAATCTAAAAATTATATGGTAAACTTTGTCATGAGATTTACCAAAAAATAATTTTTGTAGAATTTTTAAGACACTTTTAGTATTTTAAAACTATTTTAAAATAATATATAATTTATAAGTATAAAAGAAAGCTAAAAAAAATACTTGTATGTTTGTGCCAGGACTCGAACCCGAGTCTGGCCGAGTCAATGCTTTAAATCACAAGCCCAGACCAGTTGGTCTGGACCCTGAGAACGAATAACTTTTGATTTTAATTGTAGGTATATGTTTATTAAAGGTTAATTCATATTTTAAAAAATAAAAATAAAAACTTGCTGCCAGGTTCGAACCCTTGGTCAGAGGCGGCCATACCAGCAGCAAACATTAAGACAACCATCTGATCCACAGATCTGATGGTTGTTTTAATTTGTTTCAAAATCGTTTTATATATTGTCTGAATGGTGTCATTTTCCCCAAAAAATAACGTGAACCCTAGAATTTTCAATCAGTTACAATTAACAACCAATAGCCCCTGAAATGTTGGGGCTATTGCTCGTATGTTTGCGACTAACATAACCCACAAATAAAATCGAACTTACAATGTGTTAATGACCACGAACGAAGCGGTCAACGAAAACGTCAAACCAAGCAAGAAATCGCAGATTTGGAGGAGTTTTTGGATAATTCGAGTATAGGGGTTTGTTTATCGGTGCATTGAGCTCGAGTGGAGGATATCAATTTATACTAATTCCTACGATCTCATAATTTTAGAAATTTTGACCCACATTAAAGGTAGGCGCGTATAAGAGCTTGATTAGGGAAGTTTTTATGATTAATTGGCGTGTATAACAAGCAGGGTAGGTCGGTTAAAACTTTCCATAACAAAATTGCTCAAGAAAACGCGGATTGGCTTGTTGATTTGGAAGGTATTGCTCGCAGTTGACTTTCCAAAGTCAACTGGGCATGAACATGGAAGGTTTATATTTGTTTTGGTTAGAAATAAACCAAACATGGGCTGTAGCCCAGATGGTTAAGACGTGTGTGCACATCGAATCGGCTATGGACGCGGGTTCGAGTCCCGGTCCATGCGTTTTATTTTTGTGTGATTAAAACATGGTTATAATGTTATCCTATGTATATATTATGATTATATAAGCCCGAATATGTCACCACATTTTTTTAGAGCATACAAGAAAGATAAAATTCGGCGTTTTATAGATTAAATAATAAACGTACAAGATAGGAGATACGAAATGTTAAAATAAGAAAACGACAGGTGACGGATGTCACAGCATCCCCTACTTTTAGAAATTTTGTCCCGAAATTCCTTCAAGTGGTAGTCTCTTGAAAAAGATGAGGATACTTAGCCATCATTTGGTCCTCACACTCCCAAGTAAACTCTGGGCCTCGTTTGGACTCCCAACGAACTTTGACAATTGGAATTCGGCTTCGTTTAAGTGTCTTGACATCTCGATCCATAATCTCCACAGGTTTTTCTATGAAGCGCATCGATTCGTCATTCTGGATATCCTCTAAAGGAACATGGAGGTTATCTTCAGCCAAACACTTCTTTAGATTAGAAACGTGAAACGTTGGATGGACATTGCTGAGCTCTGGTGGTAGATCGAACTTGTAAGCTACCTTCCCAATTCGCGCAAGGATCTTAAAAGGGCCTACAAACTGAGGTGCAAGTTTCCCTTTCTTTCCAAATCGAAACATACCCTTCCAAGGTGAAACCTTGAGAAGTACCATATCCCCGACTTGAGATTCTAGAGGCTTGCGTCTTTGATCAGCATAACTTTTCTGTCTACTTCGAGCAACTTGCAAATTATCACGAATGCGAAGAATTTTGTCTGTCGTTTCCTATATTAGCTCGGGACCGGTGATTTGTGTTTCGCCAATCTCGCTCCAACAAATAGGGGAACGACATTTGCGACCATAAAGTGCCTCAAATAGTGCCATGTTAATACTGGAATGGTAGTTGTTATTATACGAGAACTCAACTAAAGGTAAGTGCGTGTCCCAATTGCCACCAAAGTCGATGACGCACGCTCTAAGCATATCCTCCAATGTTTGGATGGCTCGTTCAGTTTGACCATCCGTCTGTGGGTGATAGGCCGTACTAAGTTTTAGTTGAGTACCAGGTGCGGATTGAAGTGTTAGCCAAAAGCGAGAAGTAAACCGACTATCACGGTCAGAAATAATGTCCAGAGGAATACCATGACGACTGACAATCTCATCGATATAGATTCTAAACAGCTTCTCAACTGGTAGGTCTCACGAATTGGTAGGAAGTGAGTAGATTTGGTCAATCGATCGACGATGACCCAGATACTGTCATGACCACGAGTGGTGCGTTGAAGTTTCGTAATGAAGTCCATAGCAATGTTCTCCCACTTCCACACTGGAATTTCTGGTTGCACAAGTAAACCAGATGGACGTTGGTGCTCAGCTTTGACTTTGGAGCAAGTAAGGCATTTAGCCACATAAAGAGCTATGTCCTTTTTCATACCGGGCCACCAATAAAAGGTACGCAGATCCTGATACATCTTATCTGCACCAGGGTGAATAGAGTAACGAGACTTATGAGACTCGTCCATGAGGAAAGTACGCAGGTTGTCACGATCAGGAATCCAAAGACGGTTCATGAAGTAAAGTAAACCATGTTTGGTTTCCAACTGGTTTTCGGCTCCACACGACATTTCATCGTACATGTTGCCTTCAGTAACAGAGACATGTTGGGCTTCAATGATGCGGAGTTTGATATCAGACTGGACCTGGGCACAATAAAGCTGGGCATGATCTTTGCGACTGAGGGCATCGGCTACAACATTCGCTTTGCCAGGATGGTAGCGAATCTCGCAGTCGTAGTCGTTTAACAACTTGACCCATCGTTGTTGACGCATATTCAGATCTTTCTGGTTAAAAATGTGTTGAAGGCTTTTGTGGTCAGTGAAAACCACACATTTTGTACCATATAAATAGTGCCTCCAAATCTTAAGTGCGAAAACGACCGCTCCGAGTTCAAGATCATGGGTAGTATAATTTTTCTCATGGGTTTTCAATTGTCGTGATGCATATGCTATAACCTTGCCTCGTTGCATGAGAACACAACCAAGACCTTGGTTAGAGGCATCGCAATAAACCACGAAGTCCTCATTGCCGTCAGGTAGAGAAAGGATCGGAGCATCACAATGTTTCTGTTTCAAGGTTTGGAACGCTTCTTCCTGACTGGTTCCCCATACATATGGTTTATCTTTATGGGTTAAAGAAGTGAGAGGTAAGGCAATCTTGGAGAAGTTGAGAATGAAACGACGATAATAACCCGCTAGACCAAGGAAAGAACGAACTTCAGTGGGAGACTTAGGTGTAACCCAATTTTTAACGGCCTCAATCTTAGTTGGATCCACGTGTATTCCCTTATCATTGATAATGTGTCCCAAAAATTGAACTTCCTTAAGCCAAAATTCACACTTGGAAAATTTGGCATACAGTTGTTCATTCTTCAAAAGACTCAAAATTTGTCTAAGGTGTTGTTCGTGAGCTGATTTGGTTTTAGAGTAAATGAGAATATCATCAATGAAAACGATTACGAATTTATCCAAAAAGGGTTTGCACACGCGATTCATGAGATCCATGAAGACAGCGGGTGCATTGGTTAGTCCAAAAGGCATAACCATGAACTCGTAATGACCATAACGTGTACGAAAAGCAGTCTTTGGAATATCGTCTTCATGAACTCGAAGTTGAAGATATCCAGAACGAAGATCGATTTTTGAGAAACAAGTCGAACCTTGAAGTTGGTCAAAGAGATCATCAATGCGGGGTATTGGATAACGGTTTTTAATGGTGAGTTTATTAAGCTCCCGATAATCGATACACATTCGAAAAGATCCATCCTTCTTCTTCACAAATAAGACTGGAGCTCCCCAAGGTGATGGACTGGGACGACTGAAGCCCTTGTCTGCCAACTCTTGAAGTTGACTCGCAAGTTCTTGCATCTCAGAAGGTGCAAGGCGATGTGGAGATTTTGCAACGGGTGTGGCACCAGGTACAAGGTCAATATGAAATTCAACAGGACGCACCGGTGGAAGTCCAGGTAAGTCATCAGGAAAAACTTCTGGAAATTCACGAACAACAGGAACATCTTGGATACTCTTGTCTTTATCTTTCTTTTCCACGACATGGGCCAAGAAAGCTACGTATTTCTTACGTAGATATTTTTGTGCTTGAGTGCAGGACATGAGTTTAAGACCACTGGATGGTTTTTCACCATAAACCCGTAAAAAGTCACCCGATGAGAGTGGAAACCGAAATTTTTTTTCAAAGCAAACAACTTCAGCATGGTGTTTAGAAAGCCAATCCATACCCACGATGACATCAAAACTACCCAATTTCATGGGTATGAGATCAATGGAGAAATCATGCTCGTTAAGACTAAGAGTACAACCATGAATGATGGAATCGATTGAGATGGGGTTTCCATCCGCGACCTCGACAGTGAAAGGCGCTCCTAATCTAGAGCGAGTGTGAGATAGTAAAGGTTCGAATGCTAATGACACAAAACTTTTATCCGCACCAGTATCAAATAAAATCGAAGCATAATGACCATCAAGTAAAAACGTACCATTCACCACATCATTTGTTGCCTAGGCTTCTGCTGCATTGATGTTGAAAGCCCTACCACGAGCCACTGGGTTTGTTGTACGGTTTGCTGTGACAAGATCTGGAAACTAATTTCTGAGGTGATTTGGATCACCACAATTGAAGCAGGTTCAACCATATGTTATGGGTTGCGGGTTTTGGCGAGCTGGTTGAGGGTTAACTGGTTGAGAGTTGATTGGTTGAGGTCTAAACACTGAACGACATGTGATAGCTACATGACCATACCTACCACCGGTGGTACAGTGGCGACAAGGAAAGTTTGAGGGGTGATGGTACTGACAGGTAGCACATTTGGGTAAGTTTCCCCCATAAACTTTCTTGACAGGAGGAGCCTGGACCATTGGAGCCTGGGTTACTGGGGCTACAACGGCATAGTTTTTACTTCTGAACTTCCGTTTCCTAGAGTTGGAACCGGTATTGTCTACAGCGACTCTTGATGATTCAGTAGTAGGGGTGGGGGTCTTCTCAGTTGGTTTCTTAGTTCCTTTCCTAACCAGATTTCCCTTTTTCACGTGCTTATCAGTCAACGAGGTTGCAAGCTGGATGGCTTCTTCCACCGTAGTGGGTTTGCTTCCAGTGACTACGTCTTGAATCAGGTCAGGTAATCCCTCGATATATTTTGCAAGCTGGATGGCTTCTTCCACCGTAGCAAACGCGGAGTTCATCAGGACACTCGTTGTTCACAAAGGTGCTCTCCATACTTTCAAACCATTGGAGGAGGCCAGTAGCACCCTCCTCACCAGTGAATTTTGTGGGGTTGCAGGAGTTAAAGTGTTTGAAAGTGCACTGAAATTGAGTCGCACCCTCTGTGTTGGTACTGTTACTATTCTGGGTTAACTCACTGACAAGATTTGGGATCACTGCAGCAATTTGCTCAATGAATAAAGATGCGAGACGACGATCAGAACGTTGTCCAGAAGCACGAACAGTGCGTTGGCTGGCATCACGAAGCATGCGGCGAGCAGACATCTACAAAGCAGCAAATGAATAATCATGAGATTAGAAAATGTTTATGAAAGTATGAACTTGTAAACAAAATATGAAGATCATGAAATACAAAATATTGTATATGAAACGAGAGAGTATTATTGAAAAACTTGCATAAAATGCTTGGATTGCCCTTGTCTAGCTATAAAGCCCAACAAGAACGATGACTTTTCAAAGGAATTGAACCCAATGGTGATCAAAGAAGACATGCTTTAGCCTATAAGTGGACACTCACTCCAGGAATCCCCAGATAAGCATAACAGGTCCGTCATTGGACTTATGCGCTATGCTTGCCTATGCCAGAAAACCCAGTGTACAGGCATCCACCCTTCCAGATTGCACGTGTTCCATCACACTCGTTAAAGCTCAACAACTTTGAAGGAGCAAAATAAGAGTAGGCATTATGCCTAAGAGTATCTTCATGAAAGGTACTACTCCCGCTCCATGATGATGTAGTATTTCCACTCCTTGTAGGACATCATCTCTATGCACCATGATGAAAGATGAGGAGAAATGGAGAAGAAGGGAAAGATAGAGGGAGGAAAGTAGAGGGAAATGAGGGGAATGGTAATTTAGGAAATATTATGCATGAAAGTTGAAGCTCGGTTATAGTCTAGGCCATTTCATCTAATAACCTAGTTCTCTATAACCATGGCTCTGATACAAATCTGTAACACCCAAAACGATGGCAGAATCATCGAGGTGTCACGTAGTGACGATTGTTCAAAAGCACATGGTACTAAAATGTAAATATATTATTGAATAATTTAAATTGTCTTACATAGATGAAATGGAAAACAAATACAAAAGTTTGAACGAAACATGAAATTTGAAATAACTTATTAAAAGCAAACATTAAAATCCAATGCAATGGAACTAAGATCAAACTACACCTGAAACATGTACAAAATAGGTTTTGTCAACATAAGAAATGTTGGTGAGCATTCCTAGTTTTAATACATATAGTAAGTTGAAAAAGGTATACAATTCAAGTGCAAAGCTACAGTGCAAATATGTAAACTATGTATCATACAAATGAGCGAAATCAATCCTGTGACTATATAATGTACTAAATGAACGGCGGTGTACTTATCCAATAAATGGATAATAACTTAACAATGACCACGGATTCTCCGATGAAAAAGGGGGAGGATCAACCTAGGCGGGTTGTCAATCCAATAGCGCTATCCAATGATAAGGTCGGCTTGTACAATGTTAATGATTTCATTAAGTACAAATGTAATCTACATGTAATGTCTAAGCATAAAGCACGTTTGTAAGCAAATGCACATAGTACTAGAATTGTATTGTAAAAATGTGAACTTGTATTTGTAATTTGTATAAGTGTACATGTAACACCCCAAAAATGAATAAAAGCAAAAAGGGGATAGGAAATACTCACAGTTCGCGTAATAACTTGAAACTCTACCGAACAACGTGATATGAATTAGGATTATCCCAAAGGATTAACCTAAAGAATTAGATAATTTGTAAGGGAATGAACTTAGAGTTTAAGCTATCTAGGATACAAGTAGTTCTAGGATTCCTAATTTGGGGATAAGTAATTGTTTTAGGTAAATTGTTAATAAATAAAGAAATTTGGTAAATAATTTTTTTTTTTTTTTTTTTTTTTTTTTTTTTCAAAAAAGTGAAATTATTACTTAAATGAGATTTACATAAGAATAGCAGGTAGGCGGGCAACAAGCTGCGCCGCCACCCCTTCTGGATAGAGAACCCTAATCTAGAGAAAACAAATCCTCGCCCCTGGGGAGTCGAGAAGTTGCTGTGGACCACCCGCTGGACTCTCGTCAGAAATCTGATCGCTTCCGGGGCCAATGAGCCAAAAGTGTCAAAGGCTAAAGGGACAAAAGCATGTTGGTTATCCTCACACGCTTTAGCATGCTTTGCCACCTTGTTCGTTTCTGCTCTAATTACCGCTTGCCCCGCCACGAACCCACTCTCCCTGAATCCCGCTAAAGGAGACACACCCGTAAGGTCCACGCATGCGTGTTTCCCACCTTCCCATCCAAACACTAGTAGGTCAGCCGGACGTAAAGTGGACCTCCCTTCTGCCGGGTCTGTTAGAAAGTTAACTGGGGCCTCTTTCTTGGCCGAGATCCCTGCTCGTCTAAGAATATCCATTAAAACGTCCCGAACGAAATCGTGCCTGTACTTAAACCCCGGTAACTCTCTACAATGGAGGGCATGCTCCCCATATTTATCCAAACACGCTTTACGGCAGACCGGACATGTTTCGTCATCGGGAAAAATGGGAATCATCAAACGATATTTAAGGATTGCTCTATATTCCACGGCTGACATTCGTTGCCCCAACCCTTCGATAGGGATAACTGTTAGGAAGTCTTGGGCGTGGGGCCTCTGTAAGCATTCCATGACGGCTTTCTGACGTGGGGTCAAGCAAAAATCTTCCCTCAGACTTCGTGCGATTTGACAATAAAAAGCATTCGCCAAGGTTTTTTGTGGCTTTTTGGGGGCGGTGTCTTTATTGGAGAAACCGCCAAGATCAAAGTCAGGGAGATTTTCATGCATGCGTTCCAAAGCGCAAACATAATCCGGATCCGTGTTATCGACCCCGCTGTTACGTAAAATATGGTCTTGCAACCCCCAGGATTGAGATCTGGACGCCACAAAGGCATAAGTGGCGACATCCCGGGCCGAGAGAAGGCCCAACCCACCATGCCGCATCGGTAAGGTTGCGACCCGCCACTGGAGGTCCCCAAAATATGCCCCCCCACAAACTACAATATCTTCAATTGCCTCCCGGAGGCCTTTATCGAAACATGAGACAGCGCTGCCTACAAAGGGGGCTGGCATGTTCGTAAACCGAAAAGCAACTTTGCGACTCCCATACAGGATCTGAGCAGGAGGAGCTCGCTTTGCGGATCCCGCAGACGAGGGAGGAGCCCCATAAGATCCACAGCCCGTGACGCCCTTTTAGTGGACAAATCACAGATGAAGCTAGCATCGCGACTGACTGCCCCTCCTAGCAGTTTGACACCTCTCTCAGGGCGTCCAATATCACTAGGGAATAGCCCTGGCCTAGTCTTCACCCCATCGCAGGTTGGCCAAAAAATCTCTGTTTTCTTGATATTAAGGTTGAGTCCCAATGATGGTCCTTCTGAACTGATGATTTCCAGGGCCTTAGCAACCTGCACAGCGTCCCCGATGATCGTCCCATCATCTAAATACCAAGCGTGGAATGGGAGGTTGCAGTTTTCCTGCACTTGGCGCACTAGGGGGTGTAAGGCAAGGGAAAAAAGCAAAGGTCCCAAGGGGTCCCCTTGTTGAACCCCCGTAAAGGCTCCAATGCGTTCATCCCCAACATATAACCTAGCTGGCTGGGCATACAAAAATTTGACCCACGGAAAAATGGAGGGGCAATGGCGATGGACTTCCCGTAACAAAACAGATCGGTCAACTACGTTGAAGGCGTTAGAAAAATCAACCGTGAGCATGGCCAGAGAGCCGTCTGCATGAAAGGAACTGAGGAACCTGTTAGCGCTGTGCAACACGGCCTCTGCCCCATTGGGGATCCCCACCCCGAATTGGTAGTCTCCCAAGTACTTAATAACTTCTTTACCCACTTTCTTCATGGCTACTTTAGAGACCAACCTTCTCCATATAGCCCCCACAGCAATGGGGCGGATCCCATTATCAGGTTTCAACAATGGGGTCAGGGGGGCTGAAGCAATAAATTCAGCGAGCACCCCAGGACATAACCCCCCTAACCACAGATTGACCACATCGGTGATAGCAGAAAGCAGACCTGAAGCAGTCACTGACCCCTCCCCGCTAAGGGCATCCAACAGGTGTTGAGCCCGTAAGCCATCTCGACCACAGGATGTCCCTTTTGGGAAAGACTTCACACACTTGTAAACGCAGTCTTCTTCCACCGATAATGCAGGGTGGGGTAGAGGGCTGGACGGTAGGGTTGGCGGCGAAACAATGGGATGCTTGTCGATAAGGGCCTGCATGGTAGATTCCCCGGGTGGCGCTACCCCACTGGAGCACAACACCTTAACAGCGGCGGTGAAGTGCCCATCTCTGACTTTCCTGAGGCATTGCTTGATATTGGGGTCAACTTCCTCGTCCTTTTCCCCTGTCCGTTGCGCTCCCCCACCATGCGAGACCTCCTCCTCCGTCAGGAGGAGCGACGTAACCAAGTCCTCAAAACCAGAGCCGTCCTTCCATGTTGCTAAGGCCCGCATAATACTATCACATTGTAAGGACTTCCTGTTACCAGACCTCCGTTCCTGCCTAGAAGACGGAACGACCACCTTAAGAGTACATCGTGGTAAGAGTAAAAGTTTGACCCAGTTTTCAACAGACCCAGGGGAGGCCACTACTTTACGAATGGCGCCCGTCAGAGCCTGGGCAAATGCTAAACGACAACTTGGGGGAATACTTTTAACTGTCCGCACCGGGATGGAAAAAACCTGATCGAGGAGAGTGACATCCCCCACTACTCCTTGTTGGGACCTAAGATCACAGCTCACCCCAGGAACCCGAGGCCTTAGGATCCCCACAATAAAATCCCCATCTGAGCCAGTGTTAACAGAGAAGGTGGAGACACCATCCGGGTGGTGGCACCCCTGCTAAGGGCATGTGTCTTCATGCACCTCCCACACAACCAATATCCAAAAACCCGCAGGGTTTCCCCCACATTCGTAAACAACTCTAAATCGCTGGAAAGCGCGCTTCTAAAGAAATCCTTTCGATCATCTTTAAAATGGAACTGCTGTAAATGTGAGATTAACCTGTTATACCCAGAAGACCCAGGTTTGCCATCTTTACACTCATGGAAATTCCTAAGGGGGCATAGCCACACTCCCTTAAACGAGGTAGAAGCAAGCCTCTCCCCAGAGGTGTCCCCACAAGCAACCTTAGAAGATACCATACAAGAAAAATGTGTCCCCCGTCTCGAGATGAGAAGGAGACAAGGTACCACACCCAACCCAAAAGGACGAGAGAGGAGCAAAAGCAACCTATAGTTGCTCACGCCCCCCAGAAACCGCTATGAGAGGGGGAGTTAAGCCATTATTATTATTATGTTATAAGGTTTTTGATTAAGGATGGTCATGTTATAAGGTTTTAAGTATGAAAATAATTTTTTTATAAAATTATTTACCCAAAAATTGAATATTTAGTATATTTATTTCTATTTGTCAAAGATATAATTTTAATATCTAAAAATATTAAAATTAAAGAAATTTCAAATTAAAATTTATATTTACGTTCTAAATGAACAAAAATAATTTATGTAAAATTTTAGGATAAAATTATTGAAAAATGAATTTATTATGATTTATTTATGTTTTAAAATAACAAAAATCAATTAAAAATATGAAACCAACGATTTTTCTGAAATAAAATTTATTTCTGAAATGCTTATTGATCTATAAGTTTAAAATAATTTTTGTGAAATTTTATAAAATCGTTTAGATATTTTTATAGAATTTTAAAATTATAAATGAATAAACTTGTAGTATTTATAATATATATTAAATAAATTATTTTTGGAAATCTAAAAATTATATGGTAAACTTTGTTATGAGATTTACCTAATATAATTTTTGTAGAATTTTCAAGACACTTTTAGTATTTTAAAACTACTTTAAAAGAATATATAATTTATAAGTATAAAAGAAAACTAAAAAAAAATACTTGTATGTTTGTGCCAGGACTCGAACCCGAGTTTGGCCGAGTCAATGCTTTAAATCACAAGCCAAGATCAGTTGGTCTGGACCCTGAGAACAAATAACTTTTGATTTTAATTGTAGGTATATGTTTATTAAGGTTAATTCATATTTATAAAAAAAAATAAAAACTTGCTGCCAGGTTCGAACCCTTGGTCGGAGGCGGCCATACCAACAGCAAACACTAAACTCCAAATGGCTTTAACTATAAATACAAGATGCAAACAAAAAACAATGGAGACTTGTACCGTGCTTAAAATGGTCAAACATGCCTGCTAAGTTACTTACTTTTTTTGAAGGGTTTTTTTTTTTTTTTTTTTTTTTTTTTTTTTTTTTTTTTTTTTTTTGAAGAAAACTAAGTTACTAACTACTGAGAACATGTAAACGTGCGCAAATGGAAGAGACCAACAAACGTGGGACACCGTCACACCTCACGGGTATCAGTCCCCATTTTTCTATATATGTATCGAGCGATAATTTATTACTTATTTCATTCGCAATAATTTTCAAAAAGTCACTTGAAGAGTACAAGTTGAAATTATGTTTAGAAGTATCATTGAAAGGTTGACCTTATGTTTAGAACAACAACAACAACAACCTTACCCAGTGAATCCCACGATTAGCAAAGCTAAAAGAAGGGTCTGGGGAGGGTGAGATGTAGGCAAACCTTACCCCTACCCTTACGGATAGAGAGGCTGCTTCCAGAGAGACCCTCGGCTCCACGACACACAGTCGATAATCAAACAACACTTAAAAAAAAAAAAAAAAAAAAAAAAAAAAAAAAAAAAAAAAAAAAAAAAAAAACTACTAGCATTTAGAGACACATTGCAAGCACCATGAAGAAAAACACGGTTATACATGTCAACAAGAAACAACATAACCCATACATACTCAAAGACCAACACCTTTACAAACCTCCTACTAGTGTAAGATAAAGTCTGTGCTCTAAGCACCACTCTACGAAAAAACCAAACCTTCCCCTAATAATCCTTAACCTTAATCTTATGCCTCCACGAACACCTATCCTTGACCATGTCCTCTGAGAGGTGCATCTCTATTAAGTCATGCCTAATCCTCTCATCCCAAGTTAATTTAGGTCTACCTCTACCCCTCTTTCCCTCTACAGTGAGGGTTTCCACTACTCTAACTGGGGCCGTAATCTGCCTCCTCTTCACATGCCCATACCATCTCAATCTACTCTCTTTTATCTTATCTGATATACTAGCTACCCCTAACCTTTCCCTAATAACCTCATTTCTTATCCTGTCAACCCTTGTATGCCCGCACATCCACCTTAGCATCCTCATTTCTGCTACCTCCATTTTGCGAGCTTGTGTCTTCTTTATGGCCCAACACTCTGAACCATATAACATAGCAGGTCTCACTGCAACCCTATAAAATTTCCCCTTCAGTTTAGTTGGAAACCTTTTATCGCATAAAACCCCGCTGGCGGCCCTCCACCTACACCAACCAGCTTGTATGCGATGTGTGACATCACTGTCTAGCTCCCCATCCCTCTGAACAAAAGATCCTAAATACTTAAACTTAGTTACATGTGGGACAACTTGACCTTCGATCGTAAGTTGAGTAGTTTCGTCATGTCCTGCACCACTGAAACCACAATACATGTACTCAGTCTTGGAACGGCTAATCCTTAGACCCTTCCCCTCTAAAGCGACACGCCAACCTTCTAGCTTCTCATTTAAACTATGCTTTGACTCTGCAACTAACACTATATCATCTGCAAAAAGCATGCACCACGGCACTATATCCTGAATCGACTTGGACAACTCATCCAAGACAACTGCGAAAAGGAACGGACTCAACGCAGATCCTTGATGTAGTCCTACCCCCACAGGGAAGGAATCAGTATCTCCAACCGGCGCACGGACACTAGTTCTGGCCCTACCGTACATATCCTTGATTAAGTCTATATACATCCCAGGGACCCTTCTGCTCTCTAGACTGTCCCATATCAGTTTACGTGGCACACTGTCATAAGCCTTTTCAAGATCTATAAAGGCCATATGAAGATCCCTCTATTTATCCCTATACTTTTCCATCAACCTTCTTAGAATGTGAATTGCTTCCGTCGTTGACCGCCCTGGCATGAACCCAAATTGGTTTACCGCAACGCGAGTTTCTTTTCTAATTCTGGCCTCAATAATCCTTTCCCATAATTTCATGGTATGACTTAACAACTTAATACCTCTGTAGTTCCCACAACACTGCGCGTCGCCTTTGTTCTTATACAAAGGCACTATGACACTACTCCTCCACTGCTCTGGCATTTTTTTAGATTTAAAAATACAATTGAACAAATTAGTTAACCATTGTACTCCTTCCTCTCCAAGACACTTCCACACCTCAATCGGTATGTTGTCACCCAAAGGCGGCAAGCAAATAACTGCTACTTTAGAAAGTATCAATAAAAGAAACATATGTATCCGGTGTAACTTCACTCATAGCAGAGCCACTATAAATATAATCGGTCCTGAGTATTCAAATGTCCTATATGAAACGAAAGAAAAGATCCTTAGACCCTAACAAATTATATAAACTTAACCTTTTAAATGATGTTTAGCATTGTTGCAATAAACATAGAGCTTATTTGTCTTCATTTGATTGGTGAGTTTGGTTTGACTCTTTTTAAAACGGCCCCCCTATTTGCATCACCCCATAACTTATTTCCACTGGCCTCTACGGCTCGTAAAGCCTCTACGAGCTGTAGAGGGTCCTCTGCGGCTCATAGAGGCCTCTACGAGCTGTAGTGGCCTGTGTCAATCATTGCAGTGGGCACCCACTTCTACTGGTCATAGAGAGATGTGGTTTTCAATGCTCTAACACCTCTACGGCCCGTAGAGGCCTCTACAAGCCGTAGAGAGCTGAAAAATCCTAAAAAAAACACGGTGTAAATAACATGACCATTTTAAAGAGAAAACTCCGAAAATAGACAACGTTTGCTAAGACATTGTTTAGTCGGAGTCTGTTTTGGAAAAGTAAAAAAAAAATGTGTCTATTTTGAAAAAGTTAGGTCAATATTGTTTATTTTTGTAATTTTCCATTTTTAAAATGGATAAAGCTAATCTCTTATCTATAATACATTATAAAGGAGGAGTGATGTACAACAAGGTAATTTGCATTTCCGTACAACTTAACAAGCAACATATACAACATATTTAAGCAAAAAATTTAAGGGTATTATGGGCATAATTGGGACAATTAAGACACTTAAGAGGGTAATATAGGCATTTCATCCACCTCCTCCTTTACAATATCAAAAGACTTTTACAATACTACCCTCCTTCTTCCATCTATACCCTTCAATTGTTTGCCTTCTTCCTTCATCAATATAGATCATTAACCTCTTGTCCCTTTAAGTTCCGTAACCCTAAGGATCAAATTGAATGAGATTGATTGTGAAATTCAAGTCCTCTTCTTATAACATTCAATTGAAGGCTTACATGAACTATCTTGCCTTCAAAAAAATTGCTTGTGTAGAACTATTACTTATTTTACTATTTGCATTTTCTTTGTTTGTTGCACAAAGTTTGCAATGTTTTATATTGTTTTTTTATTTATGCACCTAGATTTGGACAAGCACATTGCAACGAACAATTTGGACTGCAAATCAAATTGTTGGATTCCCCAAGGTTAGTTTTACATGTCACATAAATTGCTTCTTTGATCACTTATCATTTGTAAAATTTGTGTACTTTCTTTACGTTATAAATACAATGGCGTGCACTTGATGAGATAAATGCTGGTGTATGTGACGGTATGACGTATGAAGAAATAAAGAAGAACATGCCTGAAGAATACAAGTATGTTAAATATGAAATATTCGATTTTTTTTTATACCTTTCCATTCAATGGTCTTTTTTTAAAGGTCAAGGAAGAAAGACAAACTCAGGTATCGATATACTCGTGGAGAGTCGTATCTCGATGTGATACAAAGGTACTGAATTCAAATACAAGGAAAAATCTCTGTTGAAAATATAGAAAGTAAATAATTAAAGTTTTGGTATTTTAAGCAACATCAAAAGTTTGCAGTTGTGTATATAATAGGTTGGAGCCGGTTATTATTGAGTTAGAACGACAACGTGCGCCTGTTGTAGTCGTATCTCACCAGGTAAGACAAGGCAACCACAAAATTTTACCTCTACAAATGGGTAAAAAAAAAACTAAAAATAAAACGGGTTAAACGTGTTTGTAAAGTGTATTTTAATACGTTTATGTATCAATATAGCTTTTGAATAATATTTAAGGCATTAGTTTTTTATTAACATTTTTAAAACAAATGAACATTATTTTTGGTGGGCGTGACCCAAACCGTATGTAAATTACTTGTTATCCAACTCATCCATTGAAAGACTTGTGCAATGCTAACATGGGTTTAAATGGATTTGTGCATTGCAGGCTGTTCTAAGAGCTTTATAGGCCTATTTTGCTGATAGGCCATTGAAAGAAATTTCACACATAGAGGTAAACAACAAAACATTAGATCAATCTTTTCGGTCTTTTAATCTTTGAAAACACGTTAACACGTTTGAATATCGGGAATTTTAGATGCCACTTCATAGAAAGTTCTGATACCGAAAAAAGATACTAACTATATTTGGTTCGGGTCAAAATGATGCCAAACGTTCGAAGATTCCAATAAATTGACTTGAATTCCTTCTAATATTGGAAGGATTTTGAATTCCCTTAGGTAAAGGAATTTAAAGGAATTCATACCAAATTACAATTCTAATTCATTTGTCAACCAAACACACAAGATTGGAATTGAAATTCCAATTCCAACAAATTCAATAAACCAAACACCTAAAGAGTTGGAATTCAAATTCCAATTCCATTGAATTCCATTCAATTCATGTGAACCAAACGCACTCTTAGTCATATGGGAGTGAATTGTATACCATGCATACACCACTAAATTACAAGACAATTAACCTAGGGTGCGTTTGGTTCGCGGAATTGTTTGGAATTGGAATTTGTGAAGGAATTGGAATTGGAATGAATTGGATTTGGAATTCAAACATTCCAAAAGGAATTGGAAATTGTTGGAATTGGATTCTCAAATCCTATATTATTGTGTTTGGTTGGTTATAAATTGGAATCTATCATCCTTGCCCCACGACCCCCATCGTTGTGACCCGTACCGTACCGGCCCGAACCGTTTCGCCTCGTACCGACCCATACCGTTTCGACCAGTACCGGCCCGTACCGTTTCGACCATTACCGTTTTGACCCGAACTGTTGATACCTCTATCGTTTCGACCTGTACCGTTTCGACATGCACTGTTTCCACCCGTACCAATTCGGGTCGAAAACGGTACCGGTCGAAACTGGTAAGGGGCAAAACGGTACCGGTCAAAACTGGTACGGTACGAAACGGTACATGTCGAAACGATACCGGTCGAAACAAAATCTTGAGGTCAAGCTATCTTTTTTTTTTTTTGAAAGACCAACAAATAATTTTATTCCAACACTGATTAACAAATGGTTAAACAGCCAAAAACACCAACAGTATCATACCAACCACAAACATCTATATGCCTAAACAAGAAAGGTTAAAAAGACACCAATTTTCCCAAGTTAGTGCAGACGTCCTAGCCCGGCTTTTAAGCCATAGATATCCGACAGTGCGAATATCTTCCTTCAATTTGTGAATGGAAAACTTCCGTCCTTCGAACACCATTTCAAGCTATTTGCCTTTGGGTTGTCCAAGGTTATTGACATTGGAGAAACATATGCAAGCTCAGAGGTGAGAGGAACATTCGGTTATGTTGACCCCGAATACCACCATCAACTCAATTCAACCGGTGATGTGTATAGTTTTTGATTAAGTGGGCTTCAAATTGCATACTTTTTAGAGGTAAATGATGTTTTATGTTTATTTTTTTGGGCAAACTGAAAATATATTTTTTAACTTGTTTAAAATATTGTAGTAAGAAAAATAAACAAGGACAACCCAATGGGTCACATCTAAGTACATGAGCCGTTCTAAGAGTTCGCAAGAAATAGTGCCCAACAACTACAAGGTCACAAAATAGAACACCCGCTGCAACGCGCGGGCATTCCCACTAGTTTTATTGAAAAGGAGGGGAGGCTCAACATGCAAATTTTCATGATTTTCCATTTCTACGTACTTAGCAAACATATTATCTACTTCATCCGACTAGATTCCTGATTAATTCCAAAACTTGTATATTTGATGTTAGCACCAACCGTTAAGCTCAGATGATGTGGCGCAGGTTTGTAGGGGCGGGAGGGGCGGCCGACCCCCCCGGATTTTCGCGCAGAAGTTCCGATTATATAGTATCCGTATAGAAAATTTTGAAAATATAGGGTTTCGACCCCCCGAAACCAGTGACTTCCGACCCCCCGAACCTTCAGGTCAAGCTTCGCCACTGCTCAGATATACGTATTGTAGTTGTGAACCTTGACAACAAAAGGGCATGCATTTGGCATTTTTCCACTTCGACTACTTTACAACAACTCCATATAGTTCTCTTTTGTAAAAAACTAACATCAAAATCGATAGAGCCTCATGGGCAGGGGCGAAGCATACAATGGGCCAGGGGTGGCCTTGTCCCCCTGTTTTTTGGCGCAGTAGTAGAAATTTACGATTTTCGTAGGTAAATTGAATCCGAATTGAGTCTGGCCCCCGCCGATTCGCCAAAACCGATCGGAAAAAATTGAGTCCGGCCCCTCTCCATTCTTAAACCAAGCTTCGCCACTGCTCATGGGAAAACATCAAAGGATACAAGCATTGTCCCATTAATAAAGCATCATCAGGAAATTGACGATGTAACGTAATGATGTCATGACTTCCCACTTTCAAACCCTAAAATAGGTATTTATTGTTAGGCATCTTTTGTGGCAATATGGAAAGCCGAACTGTTGATACCTCTATCGTTTCGACCTGTACCGTTTCGACATGCACTGTTTCCACCCGTACCAATTCGGGTCGAAAACGGTACCGGTCGAAACTGGTAAGGGGCAAAACGGTACCGGTCAAAACTGGTACGGTACGAAACGGTACATGTCGAAACGATACCGGTCGAAACAAAATCTTGAGGTCAAGCTATCTTTTTTTTTTTTTTTGAAAGACCAACAAATAATTTTATTCCAACACTGATTAACAAATGGTTAAACAGCCAAAAACACCAACAGTATCATACCAACCACAAACATCTATATGCCTAAACAAGAAAGGTTAAAAAGACACCAATTTTCCCAAGTTAGTGCAGACGTCCTAGCCCGGCTTTTAAGCCATAGATATCCGACAGTGCGAATATCTTCCTTCAATTTGTGAATGGAAAACTTCCGTCCTTCGAACACCATTTCAAGCTATTTGCCTTTGGGTTGTCCAAGGTTATTGACATTGGAGAAACATATGCAAGCTCAGAGGTGAGAGGAACATTCGGTTATGTTGACCCCGAATACCACCATCAACTCAATTCAACCGGTGATGTGTATAGTTTTTGATTAAGTGGGCTTCAAATTGCATACTTTTTAGAGGTAAATGATGTTTTATGTTTATTTTTTTGGGCAAACTGAAAATATATTTTTTTAACTTGTTTAAAATATTGTAGTAAGAAAAATAAACAAGGACAACCCAATGGGTCACATCTAAGTACATGAGCCGTTCTAAGAGTTCGCAAGAAATAGTGCCCAACAACTACAAGGTCACAAAATAGAACACCCGCTGCAACGCGCGGGCATTCCCACTAGTTTTATTGAAAAGGAGGGGAGGCTCAACATGCAAATTTTCATGATTTTCCATTTCTACGTACTTAGCAAACATATTATCTACTTCATCCGACTAGATTCCTGATTAATTCCAAAACTTGTATATTTGATGTTAGCACCAACCGTTAAGCTCAGATGATGTGGCGCAGGTTTGTAGGGGCGGGGAGGGGCGGCCGACCCCCCCGGATTTTCGCGCAGAAGTTCCGATTATATAGTATCCGTATAGAAAATTTTGAAATATAGGGTTTCGACCCCCCGAAACCAGTGACTTCCGACCCCCCGAACCTTCAGGTCAAGCTTCGCCACTGCTCAGATATACGTATTGTAGTTGTGAACCTTGACAACAAAAGGGCATGCATTTGGCATTTTTCCACTTCGACTACTTTACAACAACTCCATATAGTTCTCTTTTGTAAAAAACTAACATCAAAATCGATAGAGCCTCATGGGCAGGGGCGAAGCATACAATGGGCCAGGGGTGGCCTTGTCCCCCTGATTTTTGGCGCAGTAGTAGAAATTTACGATTTTCGTAGGTAAATTGAATCCGAATTGAGTCTGGCCCCCGCCGATTCGCCACAACCGATCGGAAAAAATTGAGTCCGGCCCCTCTCCATTCTTAACCAAGCTTCGCCACTGCTCATGGGAAAACATCAAAGGATACAAGCATTGTCCCATTAATAAAGCATCATCAGGAAATTGACGATGTAACGTAATGATGTCATGACTTCCCACTTTCAAACCCTAAAATAGGTATTTATTGTTAGGCATCTTTTGTGGCAATATGGAAAGCCTTACCACCCAAATGAAAAAGATAGGTGAAAGAGAGTACTACTACTATTTTTATTAACAATTTTTTTTTATCAACTATATTTCATAGTAAGATAAATAAACAATTCAAATGTTCAGAAGCCCAAGGATATCCAAAATCCAGAATTAAGTAACTTTCATCAAATGTAATCGTTTGTTTGTTTATCTCCTGTATTATTTAGCTCTCAGACATACTTTACGTGTGTTAACAAAGTTTTAACAAGACAGGCAAACCTTACAACAAAAGCTATTGTTAGGGACTAAGCAGGATGAGATAAGGACAAACATTTCCGCTATCATGAGGAATAGAGAGGTTCTCTCTCTGAACCTCGCCTCTAAAACAAGTCTCCTCTTCTAACATATAAGGTGTAGTACACCAAATAAAGTGTGGCGAAGAGACTCTGAAACCAACAAGACAAAGGGTACTAAAAATCATAGTAGTACACTACCGATAAAGGTGAGGGCGAGATGCTGGATTTTGTTTTCAAAACTTATGAGCATTTAGTCATTTCATACACAGTTAATAGAAAATTATAACCTCATTTGTGGTAAGGACGAAATGTGTTATCGTTGCAACGTTTGACACCAAAACTTTTAAAAAAAATGTATCAAAGTTATGAACATATCATAAATACCAGGTGTGTAATTATAAAATTGATAGCAAATTTGGATTACTCTTAAAGTTTTAGTAGCGCGTATTTTAGTCTACTTTTCATACCAGACTCCCCTACTATGTCCTGTTCTGCATGTTTTGCTACAGATAAAAATATATGTTTAATTAATATATTTAAAGAATTGTTTATTTGAGCATTGTATCTCATGTTTCAACAAGTTCTACTTTCTACCTAAAAATCGATATTTTATAATGTATATATGTGCACCAAATTGGCAGTTTGAACATAAAATTAATTGAATAAGGTAAACAAAAATTTAAATACTTCGCGTATATTTTAGTTTTTTTTATCGGCGAACAACTGTGTGGCAACCACACTTGCGGGGCGCCGTGCCCAAGAATCGACTACTCGACCTCCAGCAGCCCCCGCCTTCTCCCGATGCGCGAAAACCCGAGCCCCACCCGCCCGAAGGCACGACAGTGTTATAGAACTCAGTAAAACCTCACCGCCCGTTAGATTCGAACCGGCGCCACCCGTTTTCGATCTTCACCCAGATACCAAACCATAAATGTTGGAAGTGGGGATTGAACCTTTGATCACATAGGTGAAAAAAAAAAGTCACTCCACCACTCCACCACTATGGATGGATGCATATATTTTAGTTGCTTTCCACCCTGTTGCTTTATACGCCATAGGTGGGGTGTGTCTGACAATCAGAATGTTGGGACCTTCTATATGTCACATGTAGACCTATACGCCACTTATACACAGCGTATAGGTCCTGACATAACCCTGACTGATGGACAATATTAATAATGTATGAGAGTTTGTACAACCCTCTATACGCAACATACAAAAGTATACGCAGGTAGGGTGGGATGTGCAAATAATTTTGAAGCCAACACCACCACCCTTTATTAAATTAGTATTTCAATCACCACCTAAACCTATATCAATATCAATCATAAAACTATAGCCGCCATCAAGCACTTTTAGTAGAAAAATATTGCACTACCCACCTTGCTACAAAGCCTTTTGTTGCTAACCACCACCTAAACTAACTTTCCTCACAATAATAACCAAAAATATTATTTTCATTCAAAAGTAAGCACAAAATAGTATTATGCAATATGATGTTATAAAATAAAGTTTTTATTTATATGCAATATGATCTTTTAAAATAAAGTTTCAAAGGCTTCTATTTTAGAGAAAAAAAAAACATGATCAAATTATGGCCACTAATTTGAAGTTTTTCATTTCGAGGACAAGGAAATGGGACATTTACTTTTACGATCTATTAATCCGTTAATTATATTAGGTCTATTATTTTTCCTACTTTAAATTGGTTTGAATTTATTGTTAATGTTAACAAGTACACACTTATCATTCTGTTTGTCGTATTCGAGTTATAACAAATTAACTTGTGTGAATATTTTATGAGACTTATTTACCTTTTAATATAAAGACTAAAAGACAGTATTCAGATTTGTTAGCTTTAGGGTATACGTAGTATGCCTTATCAACTACAACTTAAGCTGGTGATAAATAAATAAAACTTGATACATTTCATGGATTACGATAAACTAGGCATCATGTTTGCTATAATACATGATTGTTTACAAATCTAGTTTAGTGCATGAGATTCTTTGCGAGAGTAGGTTTTTTTTATGACAATTATGGCTAATCATTACATACATAGGTTATTTGGACGTAGGTTTTTTTTTTTATGACAATTATGGCTAATCATTACATACATAGGTTTTTACTTTTTAGTGACTGACCAACAAAAGACCTATCACGCACAATTGTTCCAAACCACCATATATAAGACCAATAACTAATGAACTAGAAAGTTGTCGGGTACAACCACATCACATGTAGGAAGATATATGAAAAGTCGCGGTTTGGATCGATAAAAGAAACATGATAGCTCAGTTCATAGGCGGAGGTTTGAGACACGACATAAACAATGGCCGGAACGGTTACAAATCCGAAAGAATAAGAGTTTACATCGCCTACGGTCTAGGAGAGATCGAGCATGGCCTCCCCTCACAAATCTAATCAAAACTTCTCAGAAACCATAACACCCACACACATGAACTTTCCTTATATAGGTTGTCTCATTTGCATGGACCTTTCCATGTGACCATATGAATGATCCATTCTTGCTAATGGTTCATTTCACCATTCTTTTCATTCGCTTGGTCAATATCGGGCGAATGGCAAATTCGCCCGATTCCTTGTCAGGTGAATGGAACCGTTCTCCTAAACCATTATAGGTGAATGCCCGTCTGATTTGTATATGCCTTTACGAATCGGTCAAACGTTTACGCATATGAC
Organism: Ambrosia x helenae; assembly: GCA_030844895.1. Classification (NCBI taxonomy): domain Eukaryota; kingdom Viridiplantae; phylum Streptophyta; class Magnoliopsida; order Asterales; family Asteraceae; genus Ambrosia; species Ambrosia x helenae. The sequence goes on along the minus strand of CM061234.1, from coordinate 57,935,828 downwards.
ACCCATTCACCTTATTCCTTTTCAGGTGAATGCCCTTCTGATTCCTACATGCCCTTATGAATCAGACAGTTTATGTGTTTACAACGTTTACGCTCACGGTATTCAACTAAGACTCAATCCTAGTATTCGCCTAGCGACGGACATACAAAAATGCACTAAAAAATTTCCCCTTGGACGTTGCTGGCAAATGTTGAACGTCATTTGCAATCTTCAGTCAATCTCTGTAGAAGTCGAACGCAACTACTTCAGCAGATTACCATTTTGACTAAACATGTAAACAAGACTTTATGTAGATCCTCATAACATAACTGGGTCCTTGAAGCTTCACGTATCATATTTCCCCCTTAGTGTAAGCATCTCCGAGTTGAGTTTTCGTAATCTTCCCCCATTGAGGTATCATTTTGCACGTTCCTCTTGATCTTCAACTCTAACCGACTTATGATAAAGATTCCATCAGTAACAATTAGCATCAAGTCATTAGCAAAGTTCAGTGCATTGGTAAAGTCTTTTGGTATCTTATTCAACATGTCATTGTGGTCGACCAAGTAATGCACTAGGATCTTCTGCATCAATACTCAGGAAGTCAGCTTGACCAAGTATATCCTTTGTGAATTCAACTGGCACGCTCAGATTGAATTACAACCAGATTAATTTATCTCGCCTTGTGAAGTTGACTAACGGTACTGCATTGCGGGCCTCGTAGCATCAGTACACAGAATGTCAGCTTAATCAAGTACATCTCACGCAACCCAACTAATCAAATGCTAATTGGTTTCCATAATGGATGACCAAGTTTTGAGTAAAAAGCGTTGTACCAAACCCTTTAAACTTCTTTCCTAAACTTATCCATGCAAAACCCTTCACGCTGGCAGGAGAACTATAACTGAAAAATCTGTACTTTCAATCAAAGCACTATGTATATGGTATGTGCAAAACATTCCACGCATGATGATAGATATTACCAGAAGAACACTAACTTTACCACATGTGCTTACGCTTAAAAATTTACCGAAGAAATCCAAAAAAATGAAATTTTTATCCCCATTTCTCTGGTGAATTCTCCAAACCTCTACAAGTTCACTTCTCGAAGCTGAATTGTCATTGTCTTCTCTAAATTCCTTCCACAAAAGGGAGTTATTGTTTTCTTCTCTATAAATTCGCTCCACAAAGTGGAATTGGGTTGACTGGTATCTGACCATATTCCCCATCAAGCTGAATTGTCGAGATTTCTGATCTAATTCCCTCCATAGAGCGGAATGGATTGTCTTTTAGTTGCGTAAATATAACTTTTTTTGCCCATGATAGTCACATCAATTAGAAACAATGTACCACTGTACTCTTATGTTCCCATGACTACCCCACAATCTTCAACATTGTGTTTCATCATCATTATCGCAACTGATGATAAGAGATCCTGAACGATCACAAGACCAGGTAATAAAGTGAAACAAACGTTTTCAAGAAACTCCTCACAGTAGTAAAATTGTCAAAACACTTAAAACGCTCCAATCATCATGAAGTTTTTGTCCAATATACACTTATCCTTATTAAGAAGTAAACCAGGCAAGCTCATAGCCTACATGAAGTGTTCCATGTGTCGCCCTATGAAACCTTAGGGGGAAGGGCACTACCATACTTCTTTTTTCACTTAACTGATTTTAACCGATCCTGTACTACCCACATCACTTCACTGATTTACTTCAATGAATCACTTTTTTGGAGGCAGCACTTAACTGATTCACTTCACTGAAATCTTTATTTTATAGTTTTCTTTTTTTTTTAATTACCGTTTTATAATTAATGACCGTTTGAAGTAAAAGTACCATTTGTAAAACTTTAAAAAAATAAACCGTTCCATTAAAATTAAAAAAAAATTACAAGGAACATCATCCTACTCGTCGCCTTCATCATCCCTGCCGCTTTCAACCCAATAACGGTCCCATTCGTATTTCGCCGCGATTTCTTCTTTACGTTTCAAAACCAACCCCAAAGATTTACCTTTGAGGTGGTCGTGCGGTTTTGAATACATATTCAAGTCGTGGTCATATTGCCTTTGTGTCAACGAATCGCGTTGTTCCTCTAAAAACACTAAAGTTTTTCGCCTTGTTGAGATTGTAGGGTGACCAATTGGTTCAGTTTCTCTTCTTTCATCGCTCGGTATGAACCAAATTCGTTAACCTGCGACGTTTTGCTTGAAGACTTGGCATGTGGCTAGTGGGGGTGGCATCGTCCGGTGTGGAAAAGGCAGTCACCTGATAGTTGCCGCTTTCCGAGGACTTCCGTCACTTGTCTAAATGACTGTCGGACGGTTCTTCACGGCCATCAACACTTGTTTTTTTCACTTTTCGTGGTCTTTTACAATCTCCCATGCCGCTTGATGATTAAAACCGGAATGGTGACTTTTCCTGTAATCGTTCAACGTCGTTTGCAAGACATTTAGATCACTACATCCACTCCCTCGTAGGCGCTCCTATATAATTAAATAAAACCATAAATTAAATATAATTTATAGAAATAATTTGTATAATTAAATGAAACGATCAGCTTAATATAGCATAGTTGTTACCGCTTGTTGATGAAGGCCATTGAACGCATTCATTTGTGGGTTCATGGCGGTCCATTTAGAAGTAATTTGATCAACTGTTCGGGTGGATCCACCCAACAGTGACGCGTAATGTTTTTGGACCGCTTCCAAAAACTTCTCTTGCTTCTTTGGTTACTCTTCTCTCTGTTCTCCGACACATAGTACCAAGCTTTTGCCAAAGCAACCTTTTGTGTCGTATTCCACTTCATAGCTTTTGTTCGGTTTGCATATTTCTATTTTCCCCTGCATCAACTTCTTCAACTTCAAGTTCAAGCGCGTTCTCCACTTCATCGTCTAATTATTCATCTCCATGTTGCTCGAACTGTGTCTCTGGCACAGTTTGTTCCACGTCATTGTCCCCGTCTTCTAGGTTGAGCTTGAAATCGTCTAGTTGGGAAGTTGTTAATTGAGGCGCCGTAAAATATTGTGGATACAGAATGGGTTGTTGGGTTTGTGGGAATTGTTGGAATGGTGGGTATTGTGAGAAAAACGGTTGTTATTTGAGTTGGGTTTGTGAAAAATTGATCACGGGCCTATAGCCTTCAACGTAGCTGATCTCGAACCCGAACCTCTCCCTCGACTACTAGACCCCCTAGATTTCGAGGTTCCTCTCCCACCCTTCTAAACACTCTTTGATTTCCTTGGATCCATTTGTTTTGTTTGTGCTTTAGTTTGTTAATCTAGTAGTTTGTTTGTGTTTTTTTATTTAAACCGTCCCCGTTTTTTATACCATTTGAAAATAACGGTCAAAAAATGTTACCGTTTTTATATTAAATAAATTCAAACGGTCAAAAAGGTAATAAAATTCAACCGTTGCAATAATTATTTTCTATCTACTAGCCCGTTAGATAGAACCCGTATTTGGTTCACGGGACCCCTACCAGCACTGGTGCCAGCGGTGTTACCGTGCTGATAGTTGAGTACCCGTGACCAAATCTGGTAGCGTCCCGTCCCCCTTATAAAGAAACATCCCTAATCACTACTATCTAAGATGAAGGGCAAATGCATAATCTTCCGAAAATCATGTAATCAAATATTTTCCAAACATTCATTTTCTTATTTAGTATCCAGGAAAAAAAATCTTCAAGAAAATTTTCTAAAAATACTCTTTTTTAGGGATATGATTGGATGATTGTGTCTTGATCTCGTCACAGCGAAAATTAGAATCAGATCAACTTGAATTTGACAGATACATTCGTGGTAAGCACCGGAATCTTGAATCATTCACCATACAAGTAGAGTTATTGAATGTGGCTCACTCACATAACTTCTTAAGTCAAACAAAGTCAAGTTGAATGTGAAGCATGCAAAAATCTCATTTTTGGGCGAATGGCACTCATTGAGCTAGAGGACATTCATGTGCATGAACGGTAGTATGGGAATTGTAACATTTCACGTTAAATAATTGTACGTTACGACAAGTTCTATTATTATTATTATTATTATTATTATTATTATTATTATTTAATTATTTTGTGACATTTTAAACCCTAATACTATGATAGTTACTCATAATATAATATATATATATATATATATATATTAAAGGTATGTTAAAAATAATTGTTAAAAAATATGTGCTGAGGCCGGGGTTCGAACCCGAGTCCTCAGCCGGTTCAATAAAACACACCCACACAAACCATCTGAGCTAGCCATCATTCTTGTTTTAAACCCGGAACATTATTATTATAACACTAGCGTACAACTCTCACAGTTGACTTAGAAAGTCAACTGTGCATCACGAACTTACCAAATCATCCACCATAACTCGTAATTTGTCGAGGATTGATTGAAGAGCATGATTACCGGCCTATCACAAACTAATTACACGTTCAATTTCCCTTCAATTCATACCATTTTTAACTCTTGACGCGTCAACATTCAAAGCCAAAGTCAAACATACCAATTCGGCAACCCACACCACAACACTATAAATTGAACATTGCTGGACCTTCACAACTCGCCATTCTCTCTTTCTCAACCCCCAATTCTTCATAATAATCCTCTGTTCTTGGTGTTCAATCGCGTTTTTGACTTTTATGGTTGACTGAGCAATCGTGCACAAAACAAGTTTGTAAGTCTAATGTTTTTTTATGGGTTTTTATCTTCGACATCCACACATCAATAGCCCTAAGGTTAATTGGGTTATTGATGTGTGGATTGATCAATTGGAAAATTAGGGTTTCGTATGATTAATATTGGGGAATAACACAAATTTCATATATTATTTATTTTAATTAAACTGAAATCAACACAACCACTGGTCTGGACCAAGTGGTTGTGTCTGGAGCCATCTTCCTAAGCCACGCGGGTTCGAGTCCCGGCCGCACATCTTTTCTTTGTTTCATTTTTTTTAGCAAACAAATCAAATTAACTTATATATAATACTTATGATCTTATAAATTCGTTTTAAATTATTAAAACTCTTTTAATAATTCTACAAAAATTATTTATAGTTAATCTGATGAAAAATTTTAACTTACAATTTTTAGTTTTCAAAAATTTATTTATTTAATATATTTAATAAATAAATCAATTTTATTCTATTATATTTATAAAATTCCATTAAAATATCAAAACAATTTTATAAATTGCCACAAAAATTATTCTGAGTTTATATAACAATAAACTTTTCTGAAAGGATTTTTATTTCTGAAAAATAATTTATTTAATATTTTTAATTAATTTTTGTTAGGTTTAATCATAATTAAATCATAATAAATCCAATTTTTAATATTTTTGCACCAAAATTTTATACAAATTATTTCTGATTATTTAGAACAGAAATATGAATTTTAAACTAATAATTCTTTAATTTTATCATTTTTAAATATTAAAGTTAAATTTTGACAATTTGTTATAAATAGAATTAATATTCTATTTTAAAGAAAATAATTTTGTAAAAATTATTTTTATACTTTAAACACATTATTGTGACCATCTTAAATTTAAATTTCATAAAAAGATTTTTGTTTATTTATTTACTAATATTCTCTCAATTATCAAACATTTTTAATATTAATCAAACGAGCATTTATCCCCAATTCGAAGCCCTGGAACATATACATTTGTAGACTAGATAGACTTAGACATATTTATTACCTTATTATAGGGTGATATTTGGCATTGTTTGGACAACACACTTTTCAATTTTCAAGAAGTATAACATTTTGCTAAGGTGAGTTTTACATAGCCCCTTTTCTATTTATCACCATTTTTGGGGTGAAACATGTTACAACATCATTTATGCAATTTAATCATAAATGTGTCTATGTGTTTTTCTATGTTGCATATTGTCTTGAACATGACTAGGGTAAGCACAATTCTAGCATAAACATTGATCAACCGACGGTATACATTGATACATCTATTGGACTGACAATCCCACCCGGATACGTGCCTCCTACAAAGGTAGCGTGGGTGTTTGTTACTGCAATATATTTAGTGAACCATGAGCGTATGGGATGTACCACAATACAACAGTCACAAGGGTTAATTATGCACTCGATTTACTTCTAGTATGTTTTCACATATGGACTAGATTGCCATGACACATGAATTGCACAACAATTTTATTCGATTATCAAAACCTATGTAATTCTCACCAACTTTTGTTGACCCAAAATATTTTCAACTTAACATGTTTCATGTTCTACTTGCTTGAGGATTTGAATTAATGCTTGAAGATGTGTGCATAGTTTTATTCAATTTGATGTACGAATTCTTGTAGAACAATTGTATGTAATTTATCTTAATCATATAATGAAATTTATTATTTACCATGAGCTACTGAACAATCATCAATACGTGACATCCCGATGTTTCCGCCATCGGTTGGGGTGTTACAGATTGGTATCAGAGCCATGGTTATAGGGAATTAGGTTATTAGAAAAATAATCTAGTCTATAACCATAGGATTATAACCAGTATTTGCTCTTTTACTTGCTATTCTCTATCTCTCTCCTACTTCTCATCCCTACTTTCATCCTTACAAGAAGGCTGCTCTCCATCACTGGATCCACTCTTAGACTAATAAGACAAAAATCCTCAGGTTTAACCTGAACCACTTTAAGATCTCGTCGAAGTTCTAGATTTTAATAACGAACACGTGCAATCTGGAAGGGTGAACGCCTGTATTCTGAGTCTTCTGTCTAGGCTGGCATTGCGCATTTATCCCAATCAGACGAGGGACCCGGATGCCTACCTGGGAATTCTCGGGATGAGTGTTCACTTATAGGCTAAAAGCATGTCTTCATATGTTATTAGAATTTAGAATCTTTGATAAGTCAACGTTTTCGTTTTAATTAATGAATAAATGATTACATTCCTTATATAACCTCATTCATTTCATTGTGTCTCTTACAGATCATGCCTCCACGTCGCAGTGCTCGTCTTAACAGTGGTGACAATCATGATGAAGGGAGTAGCAATCACAACCACAACCACGATACTAACCACAACAACAACAACAACAACAATGGTGTTGATGCCCAACTGGCTGCAATCATTTCTCAACAAATGGCGCAGCAAATCGCAACTCTGGTTCCCAACTTACTAGCTCAAGTCATCCAGTTGAATGGCAACGGGAACGGTAACGGCAACGGGAATGGAAATGGAAACCACAACGGGAATGGGAATGGTCTTCCAGCCTGCACTCTCAAGCACTTTAATTCCTGTAATCCCCCAAAGTTCAGTGGAGAAGAAGGAGCTACAGGACTCCTACAATGGTTTGAGGGTATTGAGAATACTTTCATCAACAGTGAGTGTCCCGATAACTTAAAAGTCCGTTATGCTATGAGTGTTCTTCACAAACGAGCACTCACTTGGTGGAATGAGGAAAAGCACACTCACGAAGCTGAAGCTGCACTAGCCTTAACTTGGGATCAAGCTAAACACATTATGAAGGCAGAGTTCTGCCCTCGTAATGAAATCAAGAAGCTGGAAGATGAGTTTCATGATCTTGCTCAAGATAGTGAAGAAAACCTTGCTTACAACACTCGTTTTCACGAACTTAGCCTACTGCTACCCCACAAGGTCACCCCCTTGCCTATTGCAATCAAAAAATACATTGGTGGCTTACCGATGCAGATTCAAGACACGGTGTGGGGAAGGAACCCTGCTATTTTGGAGGAAGCAAAGCGTTTGGATGCCACCCTAACAGATAACCATGTGAAGGCAGGAACCCTGACTCGTAAAGGGGAAAAGAAAAAGGATACTCCCCAACCTGCCGTTGATATCAAAACCGAGGCCTCAACCAACGGAAAGTGCAAGGTCAGGAATTTTGCAATAGACACCACTGTCCCACCCAACAAGAAACGATACAACGGGAACAAACCTAAGTGTGATACCTGCCAGTATCACCACCCAACCCAAGTTCCCTGCCAACAGTGCACCAATTGTCAAAGGTATGGGCATCTTGCGGATGCTTGTCGAATCCCTGCTACAAACGCTCTTGATGCTCCAAATAACCCCGCTAGAGACCCTCCAGCTACTTAACAGCAAACCCCACCATTTGAATGATGTCTACTTTTTAATTTTATGTATGGACACTTTTTGATTCAAGTAATAAATTCAAGTATTATCATAACATCTGAATGCATGCTTGTTTGAATGTGAACTAATTACTATATCTATAATCATACTTGCTTACTTGTACAACAACTAGTTGACTACCAAACAACCTACTTAACGATTGGTAGAGGTCATCATGTCTTTCCAACAGTCGAGAGAGGCCCTACCACCTGCTCAACGACTAGTGGAGACTATCAAACCTGCTCAACAATCGGTAGAGTCATAAAAGGACGCAAAACCCTAATGTAAGGTAAATTAACAATTACGGTCCGGAACGTAATCATGAATTTACAGGTACGTTAAGGTAGTGAGAAATTTTATCAAGGTTTTCGGTAGTCGACCAATTGTAAACCTGGTGTCTTCCTTTAACTTCGGGACGAAGTTCCTAAAAGTAGGGGAGACTGTAACATTTCACGTTAAATAATTGTACGTTACGACAAGTTCTATTATTATTATTTATATTTAATTATTTTGTGGCATTTTAAACCCTAATACTATGATAATTATTCATAATATATATATATATATATATATATTAAAGGTATGTTAAAAATAATTGTTAAAAAGTATGTGCTGAGGCCGGGGTTCGAACCCGAGTCCTCAGCCGGTTCAATAAAACACACCCACACAAACCATCTAAGCTAGCCATCATTCTTGTTTTAAACCCGGAACATTATTATTATAACACTAGCGTACAACTCTCACAGTTGAGTTAGAAAGTCAACTGTGCATCACGAACTTACCAAATCATCCACCATAACTCATAATTTGTCGAGGATTGATTGAAGAGCATGATTACCGGCCTATCACAACTAATTACATGTTCAATTTCCCTTCAATTCATACCATTTTTAAGTCTTGACGCGTCAACATTCAAAGCCAAAGTCAAACATACCAATTCGGCAACCCAGACCACAACACTATAAATTGAACATTGCTGGACCTTCACAACTCGCCATTCTCTCTTTCTCAACCCCCAATTCTTCATAATAATCCTCTGTTCTTGGTGTTCAATCGCGTTTTTGACTTTTATGGTTGACTGAGCAATCGTGCACAAAACAAGTTTGTAAGTCTAATGTTTTTGATGGGTTTTTATCTTCGGCATCCACACATCAATAGCCCTAAGGTTAGTTGGGTTATTGATGTGTGGATTGATCAATTGGAAAATTAGGGTTTCGTATGATTAATATTGGGGAAGAACACAAATTTCATATATTATTTATTTTTAATTAAACTGAAATCAACACAACCACTGGTCTGGACCAAGTGGTTGTGTCTGGTGCCATCTTCCTAAGCCACGCGGGTTCGAGTCCTGGCTGTGGCACATCTTTTCTTTGTTTCTTTTTTTTTAGCAAACAAATCAAATTAACTTATATATAATACTTATAATCTTATAAATTCGTTTTAAATTATTAAAACTCTTTTAATAATTCTACAAAAATTATTTATAGTTAATCTGATGAAAAAGTTTAACTTACAATTTTTAGTTTTCAAAAATTTATTTATTTAATATATTTAATAAATAAATCAATTTTATTCTATTATATTTATAAAATTCCATTAAAATATCAAAACAATTTTATAAATTTCCACAAAAATTATTCTGAGTTTATATAACAATAAACTTTTCTGAAATTATTTTTATTTCTGAAAAATCATTTATTTAATATTTTTAATCAATTTTTGTTAGTTTTAATCATAATTAAATCATAATAAATCCAATTTTTAATATTTTTGCACCAAAATTTTATACAAATTATTTCTGATTATTTAGAACAGAAATATGAATTTTAAACTAATAATTCTTTAATTTTAATATTTTTAAATATTAAAGTTAAATTTTGACAATTTGTTATAAATAGAATTAATATTCTATTTTAAAGAAAATAATTTTGTAAAAATTATTTTTATACTTTAAACACATTATTGTGACCATCTTAAATTTAAATTTCATAAAAAGATTTTTGTTTATTTATTTACTAATATTCTCTCAATTATCAAACATTTTTAATATTAATCAAACGAGCATTTATCCCCAATTCGAAGCCCTAGAATATATACATTTGTAGACTAGATAGACTTAGACATATTTATTACCTTATTATAGGGTGATATTTGGCATTGTTTGGACAACACACTTTTCAATTTTCAAGAAGTATAACATTTTGCTAAGGTGAGTTTTACATAGCCCCTTTTCTATTTATCACCATTTTTGGGGTGAAACATGTTACAACATCATTTATGCAATTCAATCATAAATGTGTCTATGTGTTTTTCTATGTTGCATATTGTCTTGAACATGACTAGGGTAAGCACAATTCTAGCATAAACATTGATCAACCGACGGTATACATTGATAGATCTATTGGACTGACAATCCCACCCGGATACGTGCCTCCTACAAAGGTAGCGTGGGTGTTTGTTACTGCTATATAATTAGTGAACCATGAGCGTATGGGATGTACCACAATACAACAGTCACAAGGGTTGATTATGCACTCGATTTACTTCTAGTATGTTTTCACATATGGACTAGATTGCCATGACCAATGAATTGCACAACAATTTTATTCGATTATCAAAACCTATGTAATTCTCACCAACTTTTGTTGACCCAAAATATTTTCAACTTAACATGTTTCATGTTCTACTTGCTTGAGGATTTGAATTAATGCTTGAAGATGTGTGCATAGTTTTATTCAATTTGATGTACGAATTCTTATAGAACAATTGTATGTAATTTATCTTAATCATATAATGAAATTTATTATTTACCATGAGCTACTGAACAATCATCAATACGTGACATCCCGATGTTTCCGCAATCGGTTGGGGTGTTACAGGAATGGTGCATTTTCCTGATTAACCTACGATAGATCATGCAAACGGGGATCATGCGAATGGCAGCAGCAGATCTTCAACTATGCAAATGGAGCGATTCTTCAACCCAAACACCCAAAATTGATCCAGATTCAATAATACTTCCAATTTGATGACGAAACCACCTCAGATATATGCGAAAATGAAATCCTAACACTCATTTATGCTTAGATCTAACAAACAAACATGTTTTAAACTTCGATTTTAAAATCTAGCTTTCACATCTAACTTTAAACACATAATGGCTTGTTTTATTACCTATGTGACTTCATATAACCTAACACAACTTATTGACATACAACAATGCGCATTAAGTTCCTTTAGTGTGCCAATCGTTAATTATAAGTATGTTAGTAAATTATGGGTTGTTTCATGAACTAAGTATAATTTACAGCAACTTACTACATATCTTTTAAATCCCTTTGTCGTCTTTGATTCTTTGTTCATTGAGAGTAACGCGTTTTGTATTTATCATAATTATTTCACAAGATACAATAAGAAAACAAGTAGTATATTTTATCAACTTTCATGGTGGAAAATAAGTCAATTGAACATACCTTTAAAAGATTACAAAAGACTAAAATTCATGTTTATATCAAGCATGATTATTTGGTAATCTAGTATAACTAAAACAAAGTTTTGGTTTGAGAGGAGTGAGTTATATAAAGGTGATCAGGTAAATGCAGGGGCTGACCCAAGGCTTTGTGAAGAGGTGGCTTAATGTAAAAAAAAATAGTGTGTTGTATCCGTTAAAATCCAAATTGACCCCCCCCCCCAATTAAATTTTGGGATCGCAGGTATAATTGGTAAACACTAAAAGGAGATGTGTATATTAGTAATTATGTTTACATAAAAAATTGTAACCAAATTTTACCGTTTGATACAAATGAAGGACACAGGCCTTGTCTTGTAACTATATGACTATAAATGAACAAGAACATAGCCTTGCTCGTATGTGTATGTTAAGGAAATAACGTGTTCATGAACAATTACCGAATGAGATTTTTGGTCATGGTCATTTATTAAGGAGATGAAAGCGTTTGTGTTCATTTGTCTTTATTTGTTAAGTTTAGTTATTGGACAAAAGCAAACACAAAAAACACCAACGAGCATAAACGGACACAAACAATCATTAATGAACAAAATCAAGCACAAACTACCACATTTTAAATTCCAAAAATTTCATCACGAACATTGTCCACTCAAAATATACTAATCTCACTACCCAAATATACTTGACATAATCTTGATCACATAATGTCTCATAAAAACACAAAATTATCATAGTAAACTTGAAATCCTCATTTAATTCACCTAAAATAACGGTTAACTAAAATAGTTAAAGTTATATTAATATGTGATACACTAATATATATTAAATAATCTACTACTAAGAAATTTGAAGTACTTAAAGTAAAGAGAAAGTATAGCGTACAAAGTTCATTAACATAAAAAGAATAAGAAGCAGTTAAACCCAAGGGCATATCAGACTTTTTTATACGTAACTGATTACTACAATCTCGTTGTATATTTTTGTAAACGATTTCATAACATACGTAAAGGATTTTGAAATTTGAATTTGAATTATACATCAACACCAGTCGATCATACATATTACGATTCAATCACAATATGATCATCAAAATCACAGTTAATTCGATTAATTAAGCATGTTCTGTACGTATGTTTATCGTTAATTAAATCAGTTTTCATTAAAATTGTGTTTAATTTTTTATTTTGTTTATCAGATTTAAACCTACCGGTTGATGAGCAGAGTGTTGCTGTTGAGAATTCCAATCCAGATGTTGATAATATTGTTTTTCATGGTTCAGATCATCATGCTCTGTTTTTTACTCATTTTTTCCAATCTGTGTTTTAATATTTGATATTCGTAAACATGATGTTTTGTGTATATATAGACCTGATCGAAGATACTAACCAAGATGTGGATATTCATAGTTTGAACCTCATCAACGAATACAGAAGGATTGAAGGCACTCTAACTTTGTTTTGAATATCTAATATACTAGTGCGTTAAAATTATATAATAAGTGCATTTAAACAGTTAAAACATTTGTTATTGATATTAGTGCGTTTAAATTATATGATAAGTGCGTTTAAATAGTTAAAACACTTTGCTACTGATCATGTATTAGTGCGTTTAAATTATATGATAAGTGCGTTTAAATAGCTAAAACATATGTACTAATCATGTAAGAGTGTGTTAAAGATGTTCATTAGCGCGTCTGAATATTTTCTAGTTATCAACTGGCTACGTGCGTTTGGAATTTTATAAAGTGCGTTTGTTTTTTAAGGTGTTACATCTGATGTTCCTGTTGAAGACCAAGCTATTAACTCTTTCATTCCTAATGTACCTGATTCACTTAACCCTGTAATAAACATGGAGTTTCCTAGTATTGATAATGCACATGTGTTTTATGCCAAATATGCAAAGGCTGGTGGATTTTCTATACGAAAGGGAACCTAAGATGTGTGAAGATGTGTTTTAAAACTCAAGTAATTTGTATGCTATAAGGAGGGTTTCAAGCCACTGAAAGTAGGTGCAGAGAGTTATAATAAAGATGTTAAGGCAAGGAAAAGGCCGTTTATCCGGGCTGGATGTCCGGCACATGTAAAGCTAATTTCCAAGGATGGAAAGACATTCAAGGTTTATGGCTTTGTTGAAGGTCATAATCATGCTTTTGTATCTGAAAGTGACATTCATTTTCTAGCAGCCAATACGAAGCTGACACATACGCAAGAAGAGATGATATGTCAACTATCTTCATTAAATATGGGTCCTGTGAAAGCTTTTAGTATTATGAAGACTAAGTATGGAGGTTTTGAGAATGTTGGTGCAACTGCTACTGACTGTAAGAACTTTAAAGTTGGGTTAAACACCTTCATTGGTGAGTATGATGCAGATATGATAGTGTCTAGGCTTAGGGATAAGAAGAAGTTCTTTCCAGATTTTTCTTTTGGGTATTCTATGGATGGAAAGAATGCACACACCGAGTTATTTTGGGCTGATGCCTTATGCAAGAGAAACTATATGGAATTTGGAGATGTGATTTCATTTGATGCAACATTTAACACCAACAAGTATGTTTTTAATTTTTAAGTTTCATATCCAACTATTATATGTTCATAGTTTTTTTTTTAAATATTATAATGTCTTTTTTTGCATGTACAAGATGGTTTTCGTACCATTCACCAGAATTGATAACCACTGTTAGAATGTCACACTTGGGGCAGAATTGTTGTCATCTGAGACAACTGAATAATACACATGGTTGTTACAATCATTTTCCAAATCTTTGGAAAGCATCCAAAAGTTGTTGTAACCGATCAAGACCCTGCTATGAAAAATGCAATCCAGTTGGTTTTTCAAAATAGCAGACACAGATTATGCATGTGGCATATCATGAAGAAGGTTTCTGATAAGGTCAGGATGAATGTTTTATATAAATTAAAATTACAAGGTGCGTTTGTTTGTAATAAGAGTGCGTTTAAATAGTATTTTGATTGTCTACAATTTATTGAATGCGTCCAAAGTTATTTTAAAGTGCGTTTATAGTTTTTATTGATATTCATGTGAATGCATCCAAATTCATAATAACGTGCGTTTGTTTTCCATGTTTTTTTAGGTGGGTAGTGCATTATGCAGTGAATATGAGTTCAAAAGGAGAATTTGTGCAATTGTGTGGACAGACTCAATCAGCCCAGAGACATTTGATTTCGAGTGGGGTGTACTTATTGTTGATTATAAACTAAATGAGAACAATTGGTTGACGGACATGTTTAATATGAGATCAATGTGGATCCCTGCTTTTTACCGGGATGAACCTATGTCTAGCCTAATGAGGACAACATCAAGATCTGAGAGTGAAAATCATTTTTTTTGCAAAGTGGCAAATTCTCTGTTGACTCTTGTTGAGTTTTTAAACCACTTTGAAACTTCCCTTGAAGCTCAGAGATTCAACCATAGGAAGAATGACCATGATTCAAGACATACCGTTCCTGATTTTTGGACTACGAACCCTATTGAGGAAGAGGCATCTAAAATATTTACACGGACTATCTTCTTTGATATTCAGGAAGAAATATATGCCACTTATGAAGGATTAATAAGTGTTCATATGAAAAGGGCTGAAGAAGGTTTTTTAAAGATTTATGTTGATGATCCTCAAGCACATGGTCAAGGTTTTCTTGAGGTATTTTTTTATTTTTATTTTTTTTAGATTTTTAAGATACGAGTGCATTTATATATGCTTATACGTGCGTCCAAAATCATCAAAATAGTTTTTAACATTTTTACAGGTTCTTTTCAAGAAGGAAGTTTATGAGGGTGTTGAGGATGTTACTACATTATGTACCTATAGGAGGTTTGAGCAATACGGGCTGCTTTGTAGGCATATATTTTTTGTATTAAGGTTGATGAAATTTTATAGATTCCCGAAGAGATACATTATGAAGAGGTGGACAAAAAATGTTGTTCCAAATGAAATCAAGTATTCTTTTGAAACAGGAGAGTTTGGTGATGACAAGACGAAAGAAGCTAGACGTATTGATGTGTTGGTGAAAACACCTTGTTAGTATGCTAGTTTTGTATATATTTTAGTCTTTCATTATGTACCTTTAGTCGTTCTTAGTTATTTATTAGTGCGCATGTGTTTTGTAGGTGTTCGTGGATAATGAGCTCAAAAGAAAAGAATTATAATCGAGACACAAACACTTGAGAGCAGGTGTTCATGGACGTGGTGGCGTAGACGATAAATTTTGGTCGAGCGAAGAACAACCGAGTCGAGAGCACGGAGTTGTAATAATAAACTAATAATAATTATATAATCACAAAATAAAAATAAAAGAAAGAAAACAAAACGTGAATTTGGGCTCACGTTTTTAAGGCCCAAGACATTCTTTTTGTGGGATTATTATTAACGAAAATTATAAAGGATACATGATTCTTGGTGACGGCGGTTCTATTTTTTAGAAAGATCGAAGACACAATTTTGAAAAAGGATATTATCGCACGAAGAGGAGAACACGGGATCGCACAAGAGGAAGAAAAGAAAAGGAGGCATGCACGAGACCAAGATGCAAGGCTAATCCTCTCGCGGTTCTCTTCGGATGAACGATTTGGGTACTTTATCATTTGTTTTCTGTTTGATACTCATTATTTGGATCAGATTTGGTGAACACTTTAAAGTTCTTTGCGTCTGATTGTATGTTTGACTGATCTAGACAGTTTGGTTAATTAATATTATTGCATTTTGTTATCGTATCTTGGTTTCTTTGCACTAGGATTAATTTAACTTTGCAATTAATGTTATGATAGCTGAATTGGGTCGAACAACTTAAACAAAGTCATGTCTATGTGATTTCCTAGATAGGGTATTAACAGAATTCATTTGATAATTACCAAATCAGAAACCCGAAGTGACCGTTTTCTTTATATTATTGTTTTTAATCAAACTTCAATCAATCTTTTCTTGCAAGCAAAGCAGCACCTTAGTTTAATCTTCATAGTTTTATTAGTTTTTTCTATTATTTTAATTAAATTTGCTATTAACACTAACCACAGACTCCTCGTGGTTCGACAACCCTACTCCCTATACTGCAGTCCTTGTAGCTAAGGAGTTGTTTTTAAAATATTTTTTGATTAGCACTTCGACAAGCGATCAAAATGGCGCCGTTGCCGGGGAGTTCGTGCGCTTAGTGTTTTTAGCTTTATTATTTTTTTTAAATTAAAAAAAAAACCAAAAAAAAATATTTTTTTTTCTTGTCTTGTATTTTTCTCTATTTTGTTCAGTATTACGCTGGGTATGTTAGTTTTGTAGAATTGAATTCAAGATGAACTGGGTGGATTATGATGCATGTGGTTGTTGCGAGAGCCCATATCATGTGATGCAAGATTGTCCAATTGCCCGTCAAAGAGTTGAAGCATATAAGGCACGACAAGATCGTATTATTTTTGGGCTAGAAAAAGATGAAGGCTCACACCTGTCATCCTCATATTATTGGTCACAATATCAGAACTGTCAGCAAAGATACTACAACCCAAACATTTATCAATCTAGGGAACAAACTACATATTATTACATGAATACTGATTCGATTGTGAATGGAGGCCAGAGTGTTGACTACGGTTATCAGCAGCAACAAAACAATGAAGAGGAAAGCAATGATCAGCTGAGTGAGATCTTAGAGGCCATAAAGGCTGTCCAAGAAGATGTAAAGGTTGTCCAGGAAGGTGTAAAGGCAATCCGGAAGGATTTTAAGAGAATCCAGAAGGATAATGAAGTTCATGACCACACCGTTGAGGCATTGTTTAAGCAAGTTGGTCAACTGGCAGAAAATTTGGAACTTGAAGATTTGACAGTTGAACCAGATATGGTTAATGTTGATGTGGCTGAAAAAGTTGTTGAAGAGGCATATGTGGAACAGGATGTGATGGAGGAAGCCTTAGAAGAGGAAGCTACAAGACTTAAGGTAGACGTGACTTCGTACGTACAACAACTTGCAGACACACCTACTGAAGAATCAGTGAACCGGGTAACCTTGGTGTACCCTAACCATCCTTCTATATTTATGATCAAAATAGACAAAGTTGAAGATGATGGCTTGAGTGGGCAAAAGAGGAAGGTGAGCATTGAAGACATTGGACAAAATATATAGAAGTGGCCTAGCAGTGATCTTACAAACATGTCAAAGATAAGAAAGAAGATGAAGACTCGACATGTCAATTACCGAACATACATTGGGAATTCGGTAGGAAAATGTTCTTTGAGACCACCATGAATGAACATCAGGTATGGTTATTGTATATTTTGTATATTTATTTTTTTTATCTTATTTTTATTTTGAGTGTGTTTGAGTCAGTTTTATTTTTGCTGGAGTCATGGGATTGCTTGATATGATTTGAATTGCAAGAATAAATTGCCCTGCTCGTACTCAATATCCATTCGAGCGGGGACGATCTGAAAACCACTAATGGTTGCAGGTATCCCGATTTGTTTGTGTTTTTTTTTTCTCTTGTTTCTTTGTTTCAGGTTTGTTTATCGGTCGCGAATGAAATGCTATACGACCAGATTTGGAGGAACCAAACAAGACTCATATGCGAGTACTGCTTATCCAGGGGAGTTTGTTCCTTTATCTTTGTTGTACATTAGTTTTATTTCTACTTTATTTTATTCCTTTGTTCACATTGAGGACAATGTGTCGTTCAAGTGTGGGGGTGGGGAAACTTCGTTTTTATTTATTCTTGAGTCTAAAAAAATCAAAAAAAAATTATAAAAATGAAAATGTCTTGAAAATTGTTCTAAAAAAAACATTTTAATCAGACACAAAGCAGCTCTTTCAGTACATACCAGTTGTTTATTGATTGTTTTGGCAGTAGATCCTTAGTCTTGGTCTAATTTGCGGAAAAGTAATATGAACCGTTTTCAGCAAGTATTTTTAAGAAAAAATGTTTAGAATTGCCTGATTAGATTTAACAAGCTATTGGTAATAAATGCATGCACACATCGGTAACCCATTTCCCCACTTCTGTGAGATCTTGAGCCTACTAGATGATAGGTTGATTTATATACATTTTCGTTTGTTGAGAGTAGGCCAGATGTTTCTCTGTTGCAGAACTTGTGTGATTTGATACATGCTGAGGTTGTACACTAGATATGCAAATACATGACAAAGGCAATTTAGGATTCTCTTTTTCGTTTGACACCTTTATTTGTTTTGTGTTTACCTATTTACCTAAAATATTACCATTAGTAGCAAACTTTGAGCCTTATACCCTTTCGTTTGCTAAACCAAATAAACTAGTACATTTACCAAGTGTTGATAACATCCATTGTGTTTTAGTTTTATGTTCAAGTGTTTGGTCTATGTTAAGTTGTGAAGAAAAAAAAGAAAACGAAAAAAAAAGAAAAAGAAAAATAAAGAGAAGTTGTTCGTTATGGGTCAATTCTATCCCATGTTTTGCTTGTTTAGTTTGTATCATGAATAAAGGATTGTCAGTCACTTTGGTTACACCATTTTTATTTTAGCCACTTCTAGCCAAATCTATCCTACCTTTACCTAAAGCCCAAAACCCGTAAGTCCTTTAGATATGTGCATTTTCTACAATTGAGGTAAGATTGTTATACAAGCCTATGATAACAGAGTTGCATACTTGGTTTTTGAGTGAATAATACTAGCGCATTACATGCTAGTCCACATATTAAACCGAGTGGAGTGAAAAATTGTGAGGGGTGTGTTGCATGAAAATAAAAACCGGAAGCATGTTAGGCTTAGTCGGGTAAATTTTGTTTTTAAATGGAAATCAATTTGACTTGCTGAATTAACACATCTAATGCTGATCTGTAAATGGGGTATGATTTTGGACCTTAGCTAAGGCATCATGGGGCGACTAGGGTGCTAGTCTGTGATAATGTCTTGAGCAGAGTGAATATAATTTTTTCGAGACGAAAAAAGATAAGTGTGGGGGTGTGATGTGTTGGTGAAAACACCTTGTTAATATGCTAGTTTTGTATATATTTTAGTTTTTTGTTATGTACCTTTAGTCGGTCTTAGTTATTTATTAGTGCGCATGTGTTTTGTAGGTGTTTGTGCATAATGAGCTCAAAAGAAAAGAATTATAATCGAGACACAAACACTTGAGAGCAGGTGTTCATGGACGTTGTGGCGTAGACGATAAATTTTGGTCGAGCGAAGAACACTCGAGTCGAGAGCACGGAGTTGTAATAATAAACTAATCTATCTATATAATAAATCAATACACTCGGGTTGAATCCTAGCCTTAGAGAGTGTCTACTTGGATCCAAATTAGAAATGGGGCTCCATTACTTGTAGTATAAAAACAGTTTTTTCTTTTTATTTTCTCCATTTACCATCAACTCCAATATACCTTAACCATTGTTCCTCCTACCTTCCTTATTGTTCTTTTCCATTTTTTTTCCAAGGTATCTTCTCCATCTCATCTTTGATTTATGATATTACATCAATTCGTCTTCAAATATTTTCGGATATAATGTTAAAAAAATTTGTTTATACGTTTTTTGTATTTATAATTAATAATTCAAACTCGATATTTATAAATCAAACTGTATAGATTTTTGAATAATTTTTGATGATTTCCGAATCATCAAATACACAAAATATTTGTAAACTAAAGAGGTTTGTGTTTATTTACCCATAAATCAACATCGGTATTTATAAAAACAAAGTGGATAGATTTTGTCCATTTTTTTATCGCTAATTTTGCTTTCAGGTTATACCTTATTCCTTTATTAATAAGCAGTATCCCGATGGAATCCCTAAGTTGCCGATCAGTATGTATGTAGACGATGAACATCAATGGAACGTTGCAATAGAAAAGAAAAGATTGGTCGTGATTATTGTTTTTCTAATGGTTGGCTCAAATTCATAAGCGATCTTCGTCTCCAGATTGGTGACCTAATTTGTTTACAAAAAAAAAGAATTTGACGTGTTTAATGTTATTACTTTCAACAAGAATGGTCGCCAAATGAAATTATTCAAAGTTTTGACTAACAATTTGTTAGAAGAGGATAACAATGTTTTGCAACAACCAGTTTGTCCGAATACGCAAGAAATTAAAGTTTGCAACTACGATGGTTTACCTGGTTTTGGATGCCCTGTTACAAATGAGTTGGTACATTTATTTATTTTTATATGGTTATTGCCTAACATTTTTTTTCTCATCTACCTACAATTTTGTTTACCTTATTTAATTATTTTGACTATATAGATAATTCCTAACACGATTGCTGAATTGGCGAATTTAAATCAATCATCGAAAATCAAGATTAAATTTACCAATGGGTACTTGTGGTCTCCTATGGTGCATGTAGAGGTTCATTCTCAAGTCTCTAGGTTTGTTGTTTGCAT
Source organism: Ambrosia x helenae (assembly GCA_030844895.1). Taxonomy (NCBI): domain Eukaryota; kingdom Viridiplantae; phylum Streptophyta; class Magnoliopsida; order Asterales; family Asteraceae; genus Ambrosia; species Ambrosia x helenae. The sequence goes on along the minus strand of CM061234.1, from coordinate 57,914,884 downwards.
TTCCAAATCTACATTTGCAATTTTCTTAATTTATATTATTTTCACATTATATCTATTTAGTATACGTAATTGTTTTCTTAAGGTTTACTGTCATTGGATTGGATGATTTGCTTGAATTAGAAGATATTTCTGTTGGTGACTATTGCGTCTTCAAATGGTGTTCAGACCAACAAAGGTTGTTTGTTACCAAGGTTGACACACAAGAAGTTATTGATTTATGAATTTAAATTTCGTAACATTAAATGTATTTATTGTTGATTTCCTTATAAACATTTTCAATAAATTCGTTAATTATACCATTGATTGTGACAATTGACTTCCTTATATAACGAACTTGACTAACAATTAGTTATAACAAATTTGACTGTTATAAGGAGAATGACACAATTTACGTCCATTGACAATGAATGCCATAATCGAAATTAAGGAATTTAATGAATTTTAATTTGACTTTATTATAACAAATTTGACTTCCTTATAAAGTTAATTATTCAATGAATTTCAAATATATAACATTTATTGTGTGAATTGAATTCCTTAGATTTGGAATTCGACTTTCCCTTACTTATAAACATTTTGACTTCCTAATAAATATGTATCTAAATTTATATGGAATATATATAATTATACAATTGATTGTAAATTGATTAAATTTAATTTGAAGTTTACCGCCTTATTAATTTGAAATTTTACTTTGACTTGGTTATAATTTTCGAATTTGGACATTAATGTGAATTGAATTTGACTTCCTTATAAATATGTATCTAAATTTATATGGAATATATATAATTATACAATTGATTGTAAATTGATTCAATTTAATTTGAAGTTGACTATCTCATTAATTTCAAATTTTACTTTGACTTGGTTACAATTTTCGAATTTAGACATTAATGTACATTGAATTTGACTTCCTTATAAACATTTTGTCTTCCTTATAAATATGTATCTAAATTTATATGTAATATATGTAATTATACAATTGATTGTAAATTGATTCAATTTAATTTGAAGTATACTGCCTTATTAATTTCAAATTTTACTTTGACTTGGTTATAATTTTCGAATTTGGACATTAATATGAATTTTCGCATCAACAATAATCATTCCACTAATTAAACTAGGTGTCATTCCATTAATTATATAAATTCCATTAAGTGAGTATGAATTGAATATGATTCAAATGTATTTATTATTGATTTTGAGTTTGACTTTCATTAATTACATACGGTGTAATTCATAACATTCTTATGAAATCCTTTAATTGCATAAAACAACCATTCAATTGAATATGAATTGAATGTGAATCAAATGGTATCCATATTTATGTTTGACCAATCGCATAAGGAAAAACCAATATGTGATGTCTTAAATCTAATCATTAATTTAAGTTGTACAATCTGACTTTGACTTACTTGTAAATTTCTAATTATAAATTGAAAATGAATTTTGTAAATGAGTTATGAATTCCTTCTACGAATGTGATGGAATAGTTCTACTCCTTAATCGTTGATTTAAGTTTTCTGATCAAATGTATAAAGCAGTGGTTTCATAAATCATCTAAATCATGTATAATACCATTTGAATTTTTCGGATCAAATATACAAACAATTTTGTATCTGGCATTTTATGTTTCAATTTGAAAATGAAGTCAGTCTAATTCTATGTAACGAATGTTATCTCCTAATTAGACTCCTTAATTATGTCTGACCAATTTCATACATAAACATGCGAATTTGATGTCCTAATTCTACTTCATATTTGAAAGTATTGCATCTAATTTCATAACTTTAAATCCCCATTCATAACATTATGCTAATGCTAATTTCATTCCACCATTTCATCCATTCCTTATCGATCGAATAGCTATATAAATGTCAAATCACCATTCATACGATTATCCTATCACACATTTCTTGCATTTTGTTAGCTTTCTTTAGATAATAAATACATAAATAAATATGGAATGAATATAATTCCTAAACAATAAAAAAATAAGAAATAAACTTGAAGATTTTATTTCATTTTATAAAGTTTACAATTCGATTACCTTACTTTCATATAGAGTCTGAAATTCAGGACAAATGCGGTCTTCTGTGACATCGCTTTTTCTTGCGACTTGCCCATCGAAAACTATACAATAAAATAATGTTTCAAATTATGTCTAGGTAGATGAAATTAGTTAAGGTGTTTCATGAAGTTTTGAGGTTATTGTGTGATTACCGTAAGCCAAGAAAAATGACTTTGTGGATTAAAAAAGAGCATAATCCAAAGCATTGTTATTGATTTGTTCAATCGTTTGATAGTATTTGCAACAAAACAGAACTCGCAATTATAAATTGAATCATTAAAATAGAATCCCAGTAAGTTCTCTTTATGCTATGTATCTATTTCAAATAGATGAGTTTTCGTATTTCAGGTGTTTGTTTTATTTATGTATTATGAATTTACTCACACAAATTTCACTAAACTATCACTCTTTATGCTCTTATGAGAAAGCCCTATGCAAATTAGATAAAAGATGTTTAGTAATCACCCATTCCAAAGTTGATAGAATAAACTGTTAAATACTTAAATTGAATATCTTCTAAATTGTGACACCCGCATGTTTGGCTTAAACATATTAGTAACATATAAGTCTACCTTAGCGAGAAACGTTTATAAACAGACTTAACTGGGTTAGTTGAGTCGGGTCAAGTTAGGATTGTCCAGGGTGCAATGATCTGGAGGATCATTGGGAGTCATTTTGGTAATACACTAGTACCGGGTTCCGTTGTTGGTGACATTACATGAACTAATTAAGTATATGTGTAGATTATGGGTCGTGTGGTGGATTATATACATAGATGTGTTTAAATGATGTGTAAACAATTATCTATGCTTAAATATGTTAAATATAGACTAAGGATGCATGCTTATATGTTAAGATGTGTTAGAATGCGTTAAACACGACAAACTGGAAAATTAGTCAAAAATGAATTCTGGTTCGACCACTTCGAGTGGTCGAAGGAGAACATTTGCTTGGTTCGACCCTTTGTAAATGGGCGAACCTGGGGTGTGGAATTGAAAGAATTCCTTTCGACCAGGACAGGGCTCATTCGACCCTGTGAAAGGGTCGAAGGAGGCCACCTTCGACCATTCATATGGGGCGAAGGAGAATTAGTATAAATACCAAACTTTGTCATTTTTCATCATTTAACAAACCCTAATCGTCCCAAAACACTCTCAAACGATCTTAATCACTAAGGGAGGAGTTTTTGCTCTTCTTTTTCATAATCTAACCTATCTACAACATCTAAACAAGAATCCAAGGTGTGTTCTTAATCCTAAACCTTTTAAAAGCATTTTAATTCGTTTTCATCTAACCCTAATTGTCCGGATCTGTTCTAAGGGTGTTTTTATGATTAAAAACCTTTTAAACATCTTGTTAAATCAAAACATTATCATTTAACATAGGTTTTCATGATGATAAACATATGTAAATTGTGTATTATGTGGTGTTATGTGTTGTTCATTGATTTGCTGCTGTATCTATGATAGAAACATGATATAGGATTGTTATTGATGCTAGATTATTGTTATTTAGGGTTAGGATTGGATAAATGATGATATTACGGGTATTTGGGGGTTTTAACGAATCTAGACTTGATGCATGATATTTATGATCAATAGAACTAATAGGGAAAGATCGAACACTCGACAAACTGAGCATTTTAAGTTGAATACGGATCGATTTCAAAAGTTTCCAAATTGGGTAAATAATCCATGCATGATAGTGACGTTTCCATAATTTTTACCATTTTGGGAATGGGCTGAAATGGACGTATTATTGGGGGAAATCGGTGGGGTTTTGTAGGGATAAGTTATTCATGCTTGACTGCTGTGTTTGATGATGTTTCGAGTCGTTTTGAATGTGTTTGAAGCGTTTTTAGGAAAATTTGCACAACAGGGGCTAACCAGGACTCCTTCGACCGATCGAAGGTGCGAAGGAGAGAATCCAGGGTCGAACCTGGGTTTTGTTTGGGCGAACGTGGTAAAACGGGCGAAGGAGGCATCAAACGGTCGAACGAAATGTAAAACGGACGAAGGAGACTGAAAACGGGCGAAGGAGACTTAAACTGGCTGGTTCGACCGTTCTGATGCAGAAATGAGATTTTTGATACAAACTAAGTGTTTTATGCTTGAACCTTGTGTGTAATCTATGTGTACTTGATTAGTTAGGGTAATGGGTCACCAACGGGATGTCGGGTCGGTCTAGTGTGTCGGTTAAACATTCAAACACGTTTTAAAACATACTTAGTTACGATCTGGACAATCGGGGACTAGATAACCTTATGGTTATTAGTCGGAACACTTATGTGAACATTTTGATAGATCTCCGGTAGAGGGATTATCAAGGACTTAACATCTTTACTTATAACCGAAGAACGTTATCTAAGATGAGTTCACGGCCCCACTTTTACTGCTTTAACTTTTGGGGGAGAAAACATGCGCTAAACTATTTTGGTAACATATGTCATACTATGGTTTTTAACTTTGTATTGCTATACGATCTTTGGAAGTCCCGGGGGAAACCATGAATGTGCGGGGATGCACAACGGGGGAAATGTGGATAGATCTATTGGGCGTGACCTGCCCCACTCGTCGGCTTGGAGGGTCGGGCGGGTGCATGTTGTCTCGAACAGGAACATTGGTATCATGTTGAACATTCGGGCTGCTTAAACATGCTAAACATTGCTAAACGTGTCTAGTAATGGTTTCCAATCGTAGTAGTAATAAAAACATACGCCTAGCTAGCGTACTTGGTAACATGGATATAGTATGGACATGGTAACATTTTGGTAACATATTGAACAAACCTGTGAACTCACCAGCATTATATGTTGACATCTTTTTGGCATGTTTTTCTCAGGTCGCTAAGGTAGCAACAAATGGATCTAGGCGCACGGGTCTGCATTGGCGTCTAGGCTTAGTTGCATGTTTTGAAATAAAGTGTTTTGAATACTTTGGAATACTTTTGTAGCTGATTAAATTCTTCTTAAATGCTTCCGCTTATAAAAATCGTTGTTTATGGTTTTACGTTTTTCATATAGAGTTGTTTATTGTGATCGTTGACTTGGGTCCTGGTTTGTCATGCGCCTCGCGGTAAAACTCTGCAAGTGGTAATTTGAGGGTGTGACAGATTGGTATCAGAGCCAATGGTTATAGTGAACTAGGACTACATGTAGAGTCTGGTCTATAGCCGAGTCGCACACACTAGACGGTCACATACTTTGAGTTTATTAGTGGGACACGTACTAACGTTGTCGGGGTGTCTTTACATCATCATCATGCTTCTCCGTTACATCATCCGCTTTTATTTGGGTTCTTACCTACTCTTGTCTTCTTCTTCTAGATTGAAGAAGGAGGGGTTGATTTGTTGGTTCTAGCACACACATGCCTTCTTACACTTGCACCTATCGTCACACGTTACTAGGCATCGATATTCGGTGACTGGGGTCTGGATTAGGGGTACATCTGGAGGACCATGTAGAGCAGTTTATCATTTTGGGTGCACACGAAGTAATAAACTGGAATGCATGAAAATCCCGATGGACTTCGAGTTCGGATGTATAGGCCTAGATTTGTCCCTAGGTTAACTCTTGTAAATTTCTAGTGGTTGACACTGGAAGTGAATCTAAATCCCTCGATTTCTTGATTTGTTAGATCATGTCTGGTGCCCGCGGTGGTGGACGTCGTGGTGGCGGCGGTGGTCGTGCTGGCGGCGGTGGTCGTGCTGGAGGCGGTGGTCGTGGAAACAACAACATGACCCAAGCTGAACTGAACAACTTGCTACAGCAGCAAGTGAACATGGCTATGGCTAACTTCCAGGCTGGGATTAATGCCATGGGTGGTGAGTTGATTTCTGTCGACCTTGCCTCATTTTTGGGTTTCGTGTCCTTTCGTTTGTGTTTTACTCGTGTACCGTGTTTCAGGTATGGGTGCCAATCCACCCCACCTCAGTGCTCTTATAAGAAGTTTAGGGACTGTCAGCCCCATAACTTCGCTGGAACTGAGGGAGCGGTGGGACTGCTCCGATGGCTGGAGAAGGTTGAGTCTGTGTTCGTCATGTGTAACTGTCCTGCTGGGGACCGGGTGAAGTATGCTACTGCGACATTTGAGTGGCCTGCACTGTCGTGGTGGAATGCTACTACTCAGAACATGGGATTGGGGGAGGCTATTGCTATGCCTTGGGCGGAGTTTGTGCAGCTGTTGAGAGGTGAGTATTGTCCAAGAGAGGAGATACAGAAGTTAGAGCATGAGATCTAGAGCTACAAGATGGTTGGGTCTGAGATTGAAGAGTACACTGTGAGGAGGAATGAGTTGGCGGTGTTGTGCCCTGATTTGCACACACCCAAGTACAGGAGGATCGAGCACTACGTGTCTGGACTGGTGCCGGAGATTGCTGGGTTGGTGGCCGCTGGGAACCTTCCCACTATTGCTGAAGTTGTCCGATCAGCTCATCGGATGACTAACGTGAAGGTGGCAGAAGGTGTTTTGCCTCCTAAGGGTGCTGCTGTGAAGGCTACTGAAGGGAACAAGAGGAAGTGGGATAATGTGGGAAAGAGTGTTGTGCCAGCTCAGCCGGCAAAGAAGTTTGATTCATCTGGGCCTTCTTCTGGGCAGAAGACGGGTGGGTATGGTGGGAAGCATCCCAAGTGCAACAAGTGTGGTTTTCACCATTCTGGGGGTTGTGATAGGGCTCGTTGTCATCGGTGCCATCAGTTGGGGCACCATGCTAAGGATTGCAAGGTGGCACTCACCCCAACTCAGACTCCTGCGGCTGCTCCTGCTCCTGCTGCTCAGAGGACTCAGGAGAGGCAAGGGTGTTATAACTGTGGTGATGCGAGACACTTCAAGCGTGAATGTCCTAAACTGAAGCAGGGCGATAATGGGAGGGGCGGGAACGGTAACGGAAACAACGGCGGCGGAGGCAGGACTGCACGTGCTTTCGTCATTGGATCTGCGGAGGCTAGGCATGATCCAGAAACAGTTACCGGTACGTTCCTTCTTAATGATCGCTATGTTTCTGTCTTGTTTGATTCTGGTGCCGATAAGAGTTTCGTATCTTTGGACATTAGTCTATTGCTAGATATAGTACCCACACCTTTAGAGGCCAAGTACTTAATAGAATTGGCTGATGGTAAGAAAATCGAAGCGACTTACACCCTTAGGGAATGTCGCTTGGAACTGTCGGGTTTGTCCTTTCCCATTGACCTTATGCCGGTACCCCTGGGTAGTTTTGATGTCGTGGTCGGCATGGATTGGTTATCGTTGTATCGTGCGGAGATCGTTTGTTTCGACAAGGTTATTCGGATCCCTCTCCCTGATGGAGAGATTCTTTCGGTTCGTGGCGAGAAAAGCGGTGCTCCGCTGAATATCATTTCTAGCATGAAAGCCCGTAAGTACCTTCGAAAGGGTTGTTCAGCCATTTTGGCGCTTGTTAACGTTTCTACTAACGATGAGAAGAAGATCGAGGATATTCCGGTGGTTTGTGACTTCCCTGATGTGTTTCCTGATGATTTACCTGGTCTTCCTCCCCATCGTCAGGTTGAGTTTGGTATTGATCTTACTCCGGGTGCAGCTCCTATTTCCCGAGCTCTGTATCGTCTTGCACCTCCCGAGATGCAAGAGTTGTCCAGCCAATTACAGGAACTCTTGCAAAAGGGTTTCATCCGACCAAGTTCTTCCCCGTGGGGAGCTCCTATTTTTTTGTGAAGAAGAAGGATGGAAGTCTTCGCATGTGTATTGATCATCGTGAGCTGAACAAAGTGACCATCAAGAATCGTTATCCTCTTCCTCGCATTGATGATCTCTTTGACCAGCTTCAGGGCTCCAACTACTATTCGAAGATTGATTTGTGGTCCGGTTATCACCAGTTGCGCGTCAGGGAAGCTGACATTCAGAAGACTGCTTTTCGCACTCGTTATGGCCATTTTGAGTTCTTGGTCATGCCTTTTGGTCTCACTAACGCACCGGCAGTGTTCATGGATTTAATGAACCGCGTTTGCAAACCTTACCTTGATAAGTTCGTCATCGTGTTCATTTACGATATTCTGATTTATTCCAAGAACAAGGCAGATCATGAGGAACCTCTACGGTTGGTCTTGGAACTTTTGAGACAGGAGCAGTTGTATGCTAAGCTCTCAAAGTGAGATTTTTGGTTACGTGAAGTTCAATTCCTAGGGCATGTGGTGAATGAACTTGGAATTCATGTCGATCCAGCTAAGATCGAAGATATTAAAGACTGGGAAGCACCAAAGACGCCATCTGAGGTGCGGCAATTCCTAGGTCTTGCGGGTTATTATCGTCGTTTCATTGAGGGATTTTCGAAGATCGCTCAACCCCTCACCGCTCTTACCCAGAAGGACCGAAAGTTCGACTGTGATGAACCACAAGAATCAGCATTTCAGATGCTGAAGCTTAAACTTTGTTCTGCACCTATCTTATCCTTACCAGAGGGTACGGATGACTTCGTTGTGTACTGTGACGCTTCTATTCGTGGTCTCGGTTGCGTGTTGATGCAACGCGGGAAGGTTATTGCTTATGCTTCTCGTCAACTCAAAGTTCATGAGAAGAACTACACTACTCATGACTTGGAACTGGGTGCGGTAGTCTTTGCGTTGAAAATCTGGAGACATTACTTGTATGGTACCAAGTGTGAAGTATATACCGATCACAAGAGTCTTCAGCATATTTTCGACTAGAAGGTGTTGAACATGCGGCAGCGTCGCTGGGTTGAACTCCTGAACGATTATGACTGTGCTATCAAATACCATCCTGGCAAGGCGAACGTTGTGGCAGACGCCTTGAGCAGGAAGGAGTCTGCGAATCCTCGTCGTGTTCGAGCCTTACAGCTCACCATTCATTCGTCGTTACCTGACCGAATCCGTTCTGCACAGTTGGAAGCCTTGAAGGAGGAAAACCTTAAGGCTAAGACTATGCACAGTGCTGACAAGCATCTTGAGCTCAGGACCGGGGGCTTACACTATTTTGCGGGTCGTGTTTGGGTCTCATTGTTCGGGGGATTGCGCGAGCTTGTTTTGGATGAAGCTCACAAATCCCGGTATTCTATTCACCCTGGCTCCGATAAGATGTATCAGGATTTGAAGATACTTTATTGGTGGCCAAACATGAAAGCTGATATAGCTTCTTATGTCAGCAAATGTTTGACTTGTGCTAAAGTCAAGGTGGAGTATCAGAGGCCGTCTGGTCTCCTGCAACAACCAGAGGTTCCGGAATGGAAGTGGGAGCGAATCACGATGGATTTTTTCACCAAGCTGCCAAGATCACCTAGTGGTTATGATATGATATGGGTGATTGTTGACCGGCTGACAAAATCGGCACGTTTCATATCTATTAAGGAAACCGATGGGCTCGAGCGGTTGGCTCGACTTTATCTTAAGGAGGTGGTTGCTTGGCACGGGGTGCTTGTCTCTATTATCTCTGATCGTGATTCTCGTTTTGCTTCGCGTTTCTGGAAGGCTCTGCACAAGGCTTTGGGTACTCAGTTGGATATGAGTACAGCTTATCATCCGCAAACTGATGGGCAGAGTGAGCGGACGATTCAAACCTTGGAAGACATGCTTCGGGCATGTGTTATCGATTTTGGCAAAAGTTGGGAGATCCACCTGCCGTTAGTGGAGTTCTCCTACAACAACAGCTATCACTCTAGTATCAAGGCAGCTCCGTTCGAGGCTCTTTACGGACGGAAATGTCGATCACCACTTTGTTGGGCCGAGGTGGGCGAGAGCCAGCTCACTGGTCCGGAACTTGTGTACGAAACTTCGGAGAAAATCGTACAAATTCGTCAACGTTTGGCTGCTGCTCGGGATCGTCAGAAGAGCTATGCCGATCGCCGTCGAAAACCTTTGGAGTTCCAGGTTGGGGACAGGGTACTTCTGAAAGTTTCACCATGGAAGGGCGTCATACGCTTTGGAAAGCGTGGCAAGCTTAACCCTCGTTATGTCGGACCATTCGCAATCCTGGAACGGATTGGACCGGTGGCATACAGACTTGACTTACCGGTGGAGCTCGGTAGTGTGCACAACGTCTTCCATGTGTCTAACTTGAAAAAGTGTTTGGCTGATGAATCTCTCATTGTACCACAGAAGGAGATCAATGTTGATGATCGTCTTCGCATTGTGGAGGAACCTGTCGAGATTCTCGACTACAAGATTCGTAGCCTTCGTCGGAGTAAAATCCGCATCGTTAAAGTCCGTTGGAACTCGAATCGTGGACCGGAGTTCATATGGGAACGGGAGGATCAGATGAAAGCTAAATATCCTCATCTTTTTCCGAAACGCGCGTTTGAATCGAGGCATGTTACTGCTGAAGCGAAATGAATCTCGGGTCGAGATTCCTTTCAACGTGGGGATGATGTGACATCCGGTAATTTTCATTTCGTTCTGTTCCTTTCGTTTCTTTGTTTTTGGGGTTTGCGCAATTTTCGGGACGAAAATTCTTTCAACGTGGGGATGATGTGACACCCGGCATGTTTGGCTTAAACATATTAGTAACATCTAAGTCTACCTTAGCGAGAAACGTTTATAAACACACTTAACTGGGTTAGTTGAGTCGGGTCAAGTTAGGATTGTCCAGGGTGCAATGATCTGGAGGATCATTGGGAGTCATTTTGGTAATACACTAGTACCGGGTTCCGTTGTTGGTGACATTACATGAACTAATTAAGTATATGTGTAGATTATGGGTCGTGTGGTGGATTATATACATAGATGTGTTTAAATGATGTGTAAACAATTATCTATGCTTAAATATGTTAAATATAGACTAAGGATGCATGCTTATGTGTTAAGATGTGTTAGAATGCGTTAAACACGACAAACTGGAAAATTAGTCAAAAATGAATTCCGGTTCGACCAGTTCGAGTGGTCGAAGGAGAACATTTGCTTGGTTCGACCCTTTGTAAATGGGCGAACCTGGGGTGTGGAATTGAAAGAATTCCTTTCGACCAGGACAGGGCTCATTCGACCCTGTGAAAGGGTCGAAGGAGGCCACCTTCGACCATTCATATGGGGCGAAGGAGAATTAGTATAAATACCAAACTTTGTCATTTTTCATCATTTCACAAACCCTAATCGTCCCAAAACACTCTCAAACGATCTTAATCACTAAGGAAGGAGTTTTTGCTCTTCTTTTTCATAATCTAACCTATCTACAACATCTAAACAAGAATCCAAGGTGTGTTCTTAATCCTAAACCTTTTTAAAAGCATTTTAATTCGTTTTCATCTGACCCTAATTGTCCGGATCTGTTCTAAGGGTGTTTTTATGATTAAAAACCTTTTAAACATCTTGTTAAATCAAAACATTATCATTTAACATAGGTTTTCATGATGATAAACATATGTAAATTGTGTATTATGTGGTGTTATGTGTTGTTCATTGATTTGCTGTTGTATCTATGATAGAAACATGATATAGGATTGTTATTGATGCTAGATTATTGTTATTTAGGGTTAGGATTGGATAAATGATGATATTATGGGTATTTGGGGGTTTTAAACGAATCTAGACTTGATGCACGATATTTTTTTCAATAGAACTAAGAGGGAAAGATCGAACACTCGACAAACTGAGCATTTTAAGTTGAATACGGATCGATTTCAAAAGTTTCCAAATTGGGTAAATAATCCATGCATGATAGTGACGTTTCCATAATTTTTACCATTTTGGGAAAGAGCTGAAATGGACGTATTATTGGGGGAAATCGGTGGGGTTTTGTAGGGATAAGTTATTCATGCTTGACTGCTGTGTTTGATGATGTTTCGAGTCGTTTTGAATGTGTTTGAAGCGTTTTTAGGAAAATTTGCACAACAGGGGCGAACCTGGACTCCTTCGACCGATCGAAGGTGCGAAGGAGAGAATCCAGGGTCGAACCTGGGTTTTGTTTGGGCGAACGTGGTAAAACGGGCGAAGGAGGCATCAAACGGTCGAACGAAATGTAAAACGGGCGAAGGAGACTGAAAACGGGCGAAGGAGACTTAAACTGGCTGGTTCGACCGTTCTGATGCAGAAATGAGATTTTTGATACAAACTAAGTGTTTTATGCTTGAACCTTGTGTGTAATCTATGTGTACTTGATTAGTTAGGGTAATGGGTCACCAACGGGATGTCGGGTCGGTCTAGTGTGTCGGTTAAACATTCAAACACGTTTTAAAACATACTTAGTTACGATCTGGACAATCGGGGACTAGATAACCTTATGGTTATTAGTCGGAACACTTATGTGAACATTTTGATAGATCTCCGGTAGAGGGATTATCAAGGACTTAACATCTTTACTTATAACCGAAGAACGTTATCTAAGATGAGTTCACGGCCCCACTTTTACTGCTTTAACTTTTGGGGGAGAAAACATGCGCTAAACTATTTTGGTAACATATGTCATACTATGGTTTTTAACTTTGTATTGCTATACGATCTTTGGAAGTCCCGGGGGAAACCATGAATGTGCGGGGATGCACAACGGGGGAAATGTGGATAGATCTATTGGGCGTGACCTGCCCCACTCGTCGGCTTGGAGGGTCGGGCGGGTGCATGTTGTCTCGAACAGGAACATTGGTATCATGTTGAACATTCGGGCTGCTTAAACATGCTAAACATTGCTAAACGTGTCTAGTAATGGTTTCCAATCGTAGTAGTAATAAAAACATACGCCTAGCTAGCGTACTTGGTAACATGGATATAGTATGGACATGGTAACATTTTGGTAACATATTGAACAAACCTGTGAACTCACCAGCATTATATGTTGACATCTTTTTGGCATGTTTTTCTCAGGTCGCTAAGGTAGCAACAAATGGATCTAGGCGCACGGGTCTGCATTGGCGTCTAGGCTTAGTTGCATGTTTTGAAATAAAGTGTTTTGAATACTTTGGAATACTTTTGTAGCTGATTAAATTCTTCTTAAATGCTTCCGCTTATAAAAATCGTTGTTTATGGTTTTACGTTTTTCATATAGAGTTGTTTATTGTGATCGTTGACTTGGGTCCTGGTTTGTCATGCGCCTCGCGGTAAAACTCCGCAAGTGGTAATTTGAGGGTGTGACATAAATTTTTGTTAACTAGATGAACAATATATAGATAACAAACAATGTTAACAGATTTGTAAGATTAACAATAAGGTTAATTAGTTATGAGTAGACAAACAGCATCAGGGTATCAATTGAAATCCCCATTCATAAGCTTAATTAATTATGGGTTAAATCCCCATTCATATGATTTAAAACTTCAAGATTCAGGTTAACATTAGTTATGAGTAGACAAACATCATCTGTGTATCAGTTGAAATAACTAAAAAAACATATTTTTAACAACAAAATTAAAGGTATTATCACAACCCACTTGAAATTAAGTATCAAGAAACAAAACCCATGATTCTTTGCCTTTAGTTGTTCAGGTTTTATTATTATAAAAAATAAACTGCAACTTAGTTTTCAGTAGACAAAAAATAAATAAAAAAACATATCTTGAACAACAAAATTAGAGGTATAATCACAACCCATTTGAAATTAACTATCAATAAACAAAACCCAAAAATAAGTAAATTGAACGGTTTTAAAAGGAAACATGGTGCAAAATAGGCCTTACGTATTCCGACTACATATGATGTTGGTCTCCGGTGGAAGCAAAGAAAGTAGAGCCGTTGGTCTGATACAAGTTTTGCAGCGTCAGGAAGAAGAATAGGAGGCGACAACTGAAAATATTATTAAGAAATCCTTAAATCGAGTCTGAATAATAATACAATTCCCCCAAATTCTAACCCTCGCCTTTTCTTTTCTAACAAGCAGAAGCTTGAAGATGTCCATCTTTAATCTCTCCACCTTCAAAAGTGTCACATTGGACCCCTCTAACATAAGAAATTGCATATTTGACACTGACCAATGGGTCTTCGCCTGGTATCTCTTAACCTCTACCCAACCTAGAGTCCCTAAACACATTGATGTTTGGAGCCTAAAATGTCATTCCATTGGCTTGCCCTTGGTTATAAATTACCCTTGCCGCTAATCCAATTGCCTATATTGTTAATTCATTATAGTTGTGGGTTCTGGTTGCAGTGTTTTGCAAAAGTATATATGAAACATTCTTTATGGAATGATAATATAATAATAAAATTTATGTGAAACACAATTCTTATAATGGTAGGTGAACCATCTTCATTTTATTTAATAATAAAATCATGTTGTGGTAAACTTGCATATAATATTCAAAAAGATGAAATTATAATAAACGTAATAAATCATCAAAAATTCCACTTTATAAATAAATGTCTAAAACATTGTAACACTAATATATGACTATGTAGCAATTTATATTTTAAAAACTTCAATTTCGCTTTTGTATAATACTTGAGTTTGGCAATTATTTTTCAATCATGAATAATATTTTGCTTTAATTTTTCAGGTATATACTTATTCTATTCAAGAAAAACATATCTTTTACAATGTCCGATCTCCCAAAGTATGATTTTAGTTTACCAAAATCTAAAGTTGGTAACCTGAGGCGTAATTCTAACAGTAATGATTAATGTTTTTTTGTTTGTTACATTTGTTTACATTGATAGATTTTTATATTTTATTATACTAACAAATATTATAAACATGTTTGGAGATATCAATACCGCAACACCGTTGTTCGACATATCAAATGGTACGTAATTTATTATGTTTGATCTTATAACTTTAATTCTTAAGTTTCAATTAAGAAATAATAGTTTTTATTATAATTTATTGTTTAGTGAGTCTTAATATCTCTGAAAGACGTAAACGGATGAATGCATATTTGGATAGGATAAGTTCAAATGTCGGTTGTTCAGTTTCTAATGTTGAAAACGTAGAAACCTCTACAAACTCTTTCACACCTCCGTTAGTAACAATTGAAGGTAAATGTTATTTCTACATTTCACATATGTGTTATGCTTACTACTTTCCATTGTCTTTTTTTTTTACTTATTTATCTTTGTTTTATAGCTAACACGCGGAGAACGCCTTTGTCAGACATCTCTAATGAACGTGCCGAATCTACAAATAGAAAAAAATCTAATTTTGCATCGACACAAACAAATAATCGTGTAACAATTGAAGGTAAAATTTCTTGTATACATTGCCCAAATCTGTTATTGCTTACTAATTTCCATTGTTGTTTTTTACTTATTTCTTTTTATTTTATAGTTAACACGCAGAGAACGCCTTTGTCAGACATCTTTAATGGTATTATTTATCTTATTTTTATGTCATCATTTGTTCGCTTATATATTTATGTTAGTATTATAGAATTGTATTGTCCCATTTTGTGTTTATCTTATTTTCAAAGCATTCCATTTATTTATTTAATTTTTAAGCAGTTTGTCACGAATCTCAACATAGCAATGTATCTGAATTTTATAAACAAAGGCGTAAAGAAAGAAAGCGTATCTTGGATGCTAAGCGAACTAACAAAGGAAAACTAAATGTAACACCTAACACTCAAACACACCCAGTTGACATTGTTGGTATGTTTAGTTTACTTACGTTTACAAAGTATATTATAATACATCAACATTTATGAAACTTATATTATTTTATTTTTTAGGATCTTCGGGTGTTAGTTGGCCGCTTTCTAATGTATACAACACGTGGTCAACATCTAATTTAAAACGAAAACGCCCCAGTATTACTCCCATACCGATGGCTGACCTGGAAGAATGCTTAGAAAACCTGCATGGAGTAACGACAAACAATGTAATAAAAGGCATATCTCCGGGTAGTCTTTATTCGCTAATTACTACTAATATAAAATATATTTAATACTAATTCAAAATTACTTTAAAAATATGTTACATTTAAAAATTTTCAATATCTTTTTTTAGATTACGTGGACCATGGTGATCAGAATGTTACTTGTGAGGATTGTAATGCAAGACTGTGGAGATGTGAATCTACTAGAGGGCTTAATAGAAGTAGTACTAAAAAAAATTCTCTCTATGTTGTGGTTATGGAAAAGTTTTGCTTCCTCCTTTTAAGGAGGCCCCAGATAGTTATAAAGAGTATTTTAATGGAGTTGATTCTAAAAGCAAATTCTTTTTAAAGAACATAAGACGATTCAACTCTATGTTTGCATTTACGTCTATGGGTGGAAAAATTGATAAGTCTATAAATCATGGTAATGCTCCATTCATCTATCGTATAAGTGGTGAGAACTACCATGCTTTGGGAAATCTTTTACCATCATGTGGACAAAATCCAGTATTCTCTCAGCTATACATATATGATACTGAAAATGAAGTTTCGAATAGAATCAATGTCGTTAGGTATGTTATTTTTTTATTGTCTTTTGTAGAAAACTTTACACATTTTTAAATACTTTTGATTCTAATATATTCATCTTATTTATAGTGATGCAGACGAGGAATACTCATCAGAAAAGGCGCTTGAATTTCAAATTGTAAAAGAATTGAAAAAAATGTTGGATGACAAAAACTCCTTGGTGAAATCTTATAGAATGGCGAGAGATTGTTTTCAGAAGAATCCTGATGCACAAGTCAAGCTTCGATTAAACGGAATGAGGAAAGGAGATGGTAGAACCTACAACCTACCCACAGTTTCTGAAGTTGCTGGATTGATAAGTGGTGACCTTAATGAAGAAACAGATAAACGTGATATTATTGTGCAGACCATTGATGGAAAGCTAAAAAGAGTTAGTGAGTTACATCCTTCGTATCTTGCTCTTTAGTATCCATTGTTGCTTCCTTATGGTGACGATGGATATAGAATTGACATCCTTCACAAAAATGTTCCCTTACTAATGAAAGCTCATCTTCAAGTTCAAAAAACAAAAAAGATGACCGTCAAAAAAATGTTACCTTACCAGATGGGAGCTCATCTTCAAACAAAAAAAAAAACAAAAAACATGAAAGTGTAACAATGAGGGAGTTTTTTGCTTATAGGATTCAAGATAGGAGTAATGAATTCTCGCTAATTCTTAATGCACGAAGGCTTATACAGCAATTTATAGTTGATTCATATACAATGATTGAAATGGAAAGATTAAATTTCATTAAGGGTAAGCAAACCGTTCTTAGGAGTGAGAAGTATAATGTCCTAAGCAAACAAAGAGAAGAAGGACAAACAGAAACATCAAGCATGGGTTAACGAGTTATTATTCCATCTTCTTTTACAGGGGCGCTAGATATATGATGCAAAATTATCTAGACGCAATGGCAATATGTAAGTGGTATGGATACCCTGACTATTTTATTACAATTACTTGTAATCCTAAATGGCCAGAGATGAGAAGATATCTTCAAGATACCACTCTTAGACTAGAAGATAGGCCAGACATTTTATGTAGGTTATTTAAAATTAAACTTGATTCCATCATTAAAGACCTGAAAGATAAACACTTATTTGGGACTGTTGAAGCTGGTACGAACACATGAAGTTAATTTTATTACAACATTATTTTTTTAACCTTTCTAACTTATTTTCTTTTGTTTGCTCCCAATACTTTGTAGTTGTATACACGGTTGAGTTTCAAAAACGTGGATTACCACATGCACACACATGTTTGTTTATGGCCGCTGGTTATAAGCTTCCAACAGTTGACCATATTGACAAGTTCATTTCAGCAGAGATACCGAATAAAGATGAAGAGCCAGAATTGTATGAACTTGTACGTGAATTTATGATTCACGGTCCTTGTGGACCTTTGAACATGAGTTGTCCATGTATGGTCAATGACAAATGTTCAAAAAACTTCCCAAAAAATTTCCAGAATGAAACTTCTATCGATACTGATGGTTATGCAGTGTATAGACGAAGAGATAATGGTTCGTTTGTAGAAAAGGCTGGTGAGCAATTAGATAACAGATATGTCGTTCCATATAACAAGACTCTTCTTAAAAGATACCAGTCACATATCAACGTTGAATGGTGTAACCAAGCTGGATCCATTAAGTATTTATTTAAATACATTAACAAGGGTCCAGATAGAGTTACTGTTAATTTTATGGAAAGCAAGAAAGTACCGGGTGAAGACATAGTGGTTGATGAAGTCAAAGGATTTTATGATTGTCGTTATATTTCTGCGTGTGAGGCTTCATAGAGAATATTCGCATATGATATTCATTACATGACACCTCCTGTAATGAAATTACCTTTTCATCTACCCGGTGAACAAAGAATTGTTTTCGATGCTATGCAGGACATTGACGACGTTCTCAATAAACCCTCTTGTGCTTCATCTATGTTTTTAGGTTGGATGGAACGCAACAAAAATGATGCCAATGCAAGGCAACTAACTTACATCCAATTCCCTTCACAATATGTTTGGAAAGAACAAGAAAGAAAATGGGAGCCTAGGCAAAGAATAAAGTCAATTGGTCGAATTCATTTAGTTCCTGCTTCTGTTGGTGAAGCTTATTTTTTGAGAATTCTTTTGAATAAGGTTAAAGGACCAACATCATTTGAAGATATTCTTAAAGTTGATGGGAAAGTACAATTCTCTTTTAGGGATGCATGCTACGCTATGGGACTCTTGGATGATGATACAAAATATGTTGAAGCAATAAAGGAAGCGGCTTTTGCAGGTTCTGGCCCTTATCTAAGGAACTTATTTGCAACTCTGTTAGTGTCCAACAGTTTGTCAAGACCTGACATTGTGTGGGAGAAAACATGGAATTATTTGTCTGATGACATTTTACGCAACAGAAGAATAGATTCAAATTGTCCAGGTTTTTAACTTTTTTTTAATATATTATTACTTTAAGATAGATTTTCTACAATTTTTTGTACATATACTATATAGTAATGATTAATAATTATTAGGAATCTAAATTATACTATTTTTAATGGTTCGATATATTCAATTATTCATTTTATATGTTAATTAATTATATTATATATTTCATTCTAACACATTTTTTGTATATTTTTTTTACAGATTTGATCCTTTCGGACGACGAAATTAAGAATTTAGCTTTACTTGATATTGAGAGGTTCTTATTGCGTAATAGTTGCAGTCTACGACATTTCGTGGGTATGCCATATCCTGAGAATGAGTTTCTATCATTATTAGACAATCGTCTTATTTGTGAGGAGTTGGGCTATGACACAAACAGTTTGGTTGAAGAATTTGATGCTCCGTTCTCTTCTTTAACAGATAAACAAAAAAATATTTATAACTGTGTAATTAAATCTGTTGAGGAGAATAAAGGAGGAGTTTTTTTGTTTATGGTTACAGTGGTACGGGTAAAACGTTCCTATGGAAGACTCTATCTTCATCCATAAGATGTAAAAGAAAGATTGTTTTGAATGTTGCTTCGAGTGGTATCGCATCTTTTCTATTGGCAGGTGGTAGGTGGTAGGACAGCACATTCCAGGTTTTGTATTCCTATTAACCTAACTGAAGATTCTATGTGCTACATACCATCTAATAGTGATGTTGCACAACTGCTTAAACAACCCGATTTGATTATATGGGATGAAGCACCCATGAATCATAAACATGCTTTTGAAGCACTAGATCGAAGTTTAAAAGATGTATTTGGTGTACATGCTGATGAGTCATCTGATTTGTTATTTGGTGGAAAGGTTGTTGTGTTTGGGGGTGACTTTAGACAAATTCTACCAGTTGTACCAAATGGAACTAGGCATGATGTAACACCCCAAAATTTCTAAAGCTTGCTTTTCGATAATCAAAGCACACGTGGCTTTTAATTAACCGAATGAAACGCGACTTATACAAAGATCCTAATATATGGAAATAACCCCGTTAACCTTGTTAGCTAAATATGGCTTAAATAATTACTCGAGACTACCCCAGTTAGTGCTTTTTACTAGCAAATACTTGGCAAATAGTTGGAGGGGCTAAACTTGCCTAATAACCAAAATTGAGATAGTTAAATATTTATAAAAAAAAAAAAAAAAAAAGAGAGATGACCAGCTCTATTTTGATGGAAATTCGTTCATCACCCACACTCATATACACCAAACCCTAAAACTCAAGAATAAGCTCATACTCAAGGTGAAACAAAGGGCTTTTGCTTGCATTAGCCCTAAAACGAATCATCCAGGCCTGCTAATCATCTAGGTAACTTTTATTCTGTTTATTATGCTGAATTGTTCATACATGTGATGAATGATAATATTGGATTGTCACAAAAACGTGAAATTGTTGACTTATAAGGGTACCCCTTCGGTTAGGGGATCATAAACACACTCAATTCGATTAAATCAATGTGATGTTATACTCCACCACAAGAGTTGTGTTGAAGTTTGGTTATGTTAAAATGGGTTTTTGCCATTTGGTAGGAACCACATCTTAAATCTCTAAATATAACTCTTGCTAAGTGCATTAGTATGAAATCTTGAGCTAGGAAGTGGATATGCAACCTAGAAATAATAACTTTGTTGATAATGGATCCAAGAGGTCTATATGTCCTAATAATAAAGTTAGGAAAATCATCACCTACAAGGTGTTTGATGAAATGCCTTAATGAACTTAATCATAAAATGACGTCGATAAATTCGATAAAAACTTGTATGGCTATGTGAATCACATCTAAGAACAAGTTTTGATCACCTATGTGGATTACGCATAATAGGTGCAAGTATGTGTGGCTTCGGATAGACATGGAGCCATGGATACGAAGATAAGGAAGCTTGCACGAGGTAAGTCACCCGATGACTTAATCTTGTTATATCCATTTATAAGCATGTGTTAGATTTTATTGCCTAGTAACTTATGTTGATAATCCAAACCAAACTGTGCAATATCCCTTGCATATCCTTAGTTGCAAGGTAGGAATAACACCATCATGGTCATACGGGTAATTGGAGGTTAGGTAAGTCATACAATGACTCCCAAGCTTATGTAGTGAGTCGCACCATGACTTCTAAATTCTCATGATGATTATTCTTGTTATGGATATCTAACTTAAGATAAGTAGACACAAACTCCCCATTATTGTATTGGAAATAATATAAAGGATGGGATTCATGGTAGATCATAACGGATCCTATTATAGTGTAACAACGACCTAAGACGAAGGCACCATAGGTGTCGATTGATGCGCCCTTAGGCGTTACCTAGGAATCCTTAATGGGGTTCAACATTGAATGTTATCGCTTATTATAATAGAAGTGTTGCGCTTATCATGGTGAATATCGCCCTAGATGAGCTTAGATAAGTCATTGATAGGGTGACACGGTTGAGAACAACGGTTGTTTGGGTTCGGCTCGTGGTCGAATAGATTAGTGTGTTAAACACCCACGAAATGAGGTTCTAAATAATTGTTTTGTGGCCCCAAAGTCGACCTTGTGGCTGCACTTTTAAATCTTCTTGATGCAGGGCAATTATGGCTTGAAAATGTGTCTAAAACGCTGCACAAATGTGCAGCGAAAAGCTGTCAAAACAAGACTGAAACGCTACACAAATGTGCAGCGAAAAGCTGCCAAAATATGTCTAAAACTCTGCGCAAACGTGCAGCGAAAAGCTGTCAAAACAGGGCTAAAACGCTGCACAAACGTGCAGCGAAAAGCTACCAAAATATGTCTAAAACGCTGCACAAACATGCAGCGAAAAGCTGTCAAAACAAGGCTGAAACGCTGTACAAACTTGCAGCGAAAAGCTATCAAAACAAGGCTGAAACGCTGCACAAATGTGCAGCGAAAAGCTTTTAAAATATGTCTAAAACGTTGCACAAATGTGCAGCAAAAAGCTGCCAAAACATGTCTAAAATGCTGCACAAATGTGCAGCGAAAAGCTGTTAAAAACAGGGCTGAAACACTCGGCAAGGGCAGGTGTTTGGGTTCGAGTTTCGAAGTTGTTTTGATCCGTTTCGCTTATAGATTTCTTTCGTACTCGATTCCTAATTAATAAATGAATCATTCTAACCATGTTCTTGGTGTTTTGATGTATCAAAACCTTAGGTATACAAACGGATTGACGGGAGGTGATCATGATCAATTCAAGAACCGAATGTGCTTAAAAGTTGAAGTCTTCCGCTAAACTCTTTTGATAATATCAAACGTATTCCCTGTGTGTCCAATCGAATTAGACTTCTATGTTGAAGTTAAAATGATTCAACGCTATTTTTGTGCAAACTTGACACTTAAACCAATGTTATAAAACAATTGGGGATTACATGTGCTTAATGTAAAGTTGTAATGTAACTATTGTTCTAATCTTGTTTTAAAAAAACATAGTTATTCGTACTTAGCCTCGTCTTAGTAGTACGGGGTCTTACAAGTGGTAATCAGAGCCCAAGGTTATCGAGTTAAGCATTCGGTTCAAGAGTGATCATCTATCCGGTAAGGAATTCATTTCCAAAACTATCTGAATCTAGTGAAAACACTATTCCTCATGATTGAACACAAGTCAATCTGGATTAGAACATGGGAAAAGTGCATTAAACACTTCAAAACTCGGAAATACACCAATTACACGGTCATGGTGAGTCAAGACTCAGTCGAACCGGAAATTGGAAAACATGATCGTATTTGCGAGACAAGGCAATCCAGTAGAACATAATTAGCATAATAAAGCAACTAAAAATAATTACAATAAACAAACAAACACGGTGGGCAAAGGCTCTACCGAATCAAATGGAACTTGCTTTTGCATCAGCAAAACAATTGAGCAACAGTCACATGTGGACATGTTGCGCAAATTGCGAAAGATGAAAACCCCGCTATAATTCAAAAGAAATACATGGGGATAAATAAAACCTAAGCGTTGTAATTAAGGCAAGAGAATTTCTTGCTAAATATAAAAGCATGACAGGAAATTGCCTACCTGGAGAGTACCGTGGTGATCGCGATAAGATCAACGTGTCATGTGTGGATTACTTACCTTGGCCAGGTAAGTGCTAAACACATGGCGCAGTGGGCTTCTTGTGATCTACACGCCTACCCTCCACGTGACAAGGACTAGGTCAAGGGAGAAAAGCATATAACATCTCCAAAAATATAACTCGCGAAGTTATATAACAAGGAGTATTGCCAAACACTACGGGAGGCTGGGTAGACCGGGTATGTAAAACCAATGCATAAACGACCTGCGGGGTCGTAGAGCCAAAGGTGTTACCACAACGGATGCACGGACCAAGTTGAAACTCGAACCTTAATTGAAGGTTAATTTGTATCTAGACTTGAACCTTAATCAAAGATTAAGTCATAATTAAACTCGAATCTCAATTGAAGGTCAAACCGTAGCGATCCGAGTCTTAACCGAGAGTTAAATTGTAAATCAGGCTGGATTCGAGATCAGGATTGATAGAACAGTAAAGTTAAACCTTGATGGAAGGTAAAATTCACAAACGAATCTGAGCCTTATCTAAGGATGAACACTAAACAAATTCGAATCATACTCGAGGGGTTAACTTTTGTATCCCAACTTGAACCTCGTACTGAGGTAAAACAAAAGCCAAGATTAGGCTAAGCTCAAGGTTAAGTTATACATAAACTTTGCCAGTAACAAATTCGTGAAAGCCTACAGGCAAATGTGAACTACGCGTCACACTAACCATAATAAGTTTGTGAAATCATACGGGAAAATGTGAACCATGTGTCGCACTAAATCATAACGAATCCGTGAAAGCTCGCAGGCAACCGAGGACTATGCGTCTCGCTAAACTGGAATGCAAATGTGAATAGAAGCCCGCGAGGCAAGCGTGAACTGTAATACACACAGAACTGAACTAAAAACATAGTTTTAAGCCGTTAAAACGACGTGTTAAATAAGCAAAGAAATTAAATGCTAAATCAAAAGGGGCTCATATGGGACCCTGGAAATCGGAGATACATTCCGAACTAGAGGAACGATCCTAGCCTCGAACAAGGATCGTGCGAGGATAAACGATGATTGATGTGGTCTAATGAAGACATGTCAAAAAACGAACAAAGCGAGATAAACCTCATGGCCTTAGCACATGATTGATGAATGGACGATCAGAAGTCTTAATATATTTAGATGGCTGAGAAGTGTAAAAACAAAGGCACTGCCCTTGTAATAAACCATACGCGGTATGCTGGACCAATATGAATACGAATGTCAAGTATGGAAAACATAAGTAAATAGACTTGTGTGAATAAACATGGTAATGTAACACCATGAGCCTAAGACGAGTAAGAACCATTTTTGGGGAAACACTATATTGATCCAGGGTCAACAAGTCCTAAGGGACACAAATAAACAAAAACGGCTCATAGTACCAAAACGGACCCTAAAAGGGTAGAGCATTAAAGGAATTTCCTTTGAGAACAAAGTGTTTCGAGGAATTAAATGAGAACATAATCCGGCGTGGATGGAAAAACAGGGTGTTATATACGAAACAATACCTAGACAAATGAAGACTCGGATTAAATCTCAAATAAGACGCTCACGAGGGCTAAACACGTAAAATTCGAAAATGCTGGATAAGAAGGGGTCACTAACCCTCTGCTAAATCACAAAAGCCCGGGGTACCGGGGCCAGAAAAAAAAACAAAGATAAAAGGTGATCGACCACTTGGAAACAAATTCGACTTGGAGTTGAAAATCGCATACTAAAAATTGGTAAAATAAGACCAATGCGCGTTAAAGTCCGCGGGGATGGATTAAATTATACCTAAGGTATCATATGGAGGATTCCATGGTGCATTCTAACTCGGAGTTAGTAATACATCCAAGATGACCCACGAATGCCTAATCGAAAGCGTGGATGATGTTATATACGAGAACCACCATAAGATTCGGTGTCGTGCGGTGAATGGGCTAGTCTATACGAACGTACAAATTGCCCTAAAGTAGCATTTCAAGAGCATCAACGGCTCGTAAGAGGAAATGTCGCGGATCTTGCCTCGGAAATACGAATTCCAGGCTAAAGAAAGTAAAACTCGTTACACGTTAAAATAATCAACCAACATTAAATTGAAAACCAGCCCGAAACTAACCACATCGGGTATCGGTGTCAGTTCTCGGGTGGTCGCTAAATACTCAATTCCTATATGCGTCATGGCACATAGCAACAATACTGAGTGGAATGAGTAACTAAAGCACATACATTAGGCCTTTAGGGGCCAAAGGGAATTCCAAGACGACCCACCAGGAAGTCAAGGCGGTGGCTCTTGGACAAATCGTGACACCTACAGGTGCCTAGACTAGAATCACAGACTATAAGGGAACATCTGTTTGAGCTAGTACCTAATCACATCATAGATCAAGGTCATTAAGTTGGATGACTAACCTAAATAGGTGACTTATGGAATTTAAGTTTACGTATCATCGAAAACTCATGTGAATGAACCATTCACAAAACTAACAACCAGATAACGACAAAACGAATAAGAACCCGTAATTAGTCTAGTGATAGCTAGGCACACAATAAAAGGTTCAATGGGTCAAGTGGCAAAACTGTCACCACTTAGACCCAGAGAAATACGTAAATCTAACTAAGCATGTTAATAGGCGATAACTCTATATAATGTGACATGCGATGTCTAGGATAAGGAAAATGTGGGGTACAGAAAGTACTCGATGCTTCCGGTAAAACCATAGTGTTATGTGAAGCATTGAACCGAAATCAAATATAAACTAAACCCATGTTAGCCGTAGGAGACGGCTTTCGGGGAAGTCATAATAACAACCAAATCCATTGTGCACCACGCTGCATGGAAATTATTCTAAACAAAGTAAGTAATTATCGTGTATACATCAAGGCCGTAGGGACTTAAAGGTTCCAATCACGCTAAGGGGCCAAATAGGTGGCTCTCGGTCAAACTGTAGTACCTACGGGTGCCTAAACTAGAACAATCGATTATGAGGGCAGAATCAAAATGATTAGTTCAATGTCAAATAGATAATACCACTTGACAAAGGGGATTAAACACAAGACTCAATTTATAGTCATGATTTATTTAAATTCTAATCGATAAGTTATGCCCTTTAGAGCCGGGAGCTAGAATAATTTACCCACACGGTATATATATATATATATATATATATATATATATATATATATGTATATCCGGTTTCGTGGACGAAACCGTCTTTAAGGGGGGTAGAGTTGTAACACCCCAAAATTTCTAAAGCTTGCTTTTCGATAATCAAAGCACACGTGGCTTTTAATTAACCGAATGAAACGCGACTTATACAAAGATCCTAATATATGGAAATAACCCCGTTAACCTTGTTAGCTAAATATGGCTTAAATAATTACTCGAGACTACCCCAGTTAGTGCTTTTTACTAGCAAATACTTGGCAAATAGTTGGAGGGGCTAAACTTGCCTAATAACCAAAATTGAGATAGTTAAATATTTATAAAAAAAAAAAAAAGAGATGACCAGCTCTATTTTGATGGAAATTCGTTCATCACCCACACTCATATACACCAAACCCTAAAACTCAAGAATAAGCTCATACTCAAGGTGAAACAAAGGGCTTTTGCTTACATTAGCCCTAAAACGAATCATCCAGGCCTGCTAATCATCTAGGTAACTTTTATTCTGTTTATTATGCTGAATTGTTCATACATGTGATGAATGATAATATTGGATTGTCACAAAAACGTGAAATTGTTGACTTATAAGGGTACCCCTTCGGTTAGGGGATCATAAACACACTCAATTCGATTAAATCAATGTGATGTTATACTCCACCACAAGAGTTGTGTTGAAGTTTGGTTATGTTAAAATGGGTTTTTGCCATTTGGTAGGAACCACATCTTAAATCTCTAAATATAACTCTTGCTAAGTGCATTAGTATGAAATCTTGAGCTAGGAAGTGGATATGCAACCTAGAAATAATAACTTTGTTGATAATGGATCCAAGAGGTCTATATGTCCTAATAATAAAGTTAGGAAAATCATCACCTACAAGGTGTTTGATGAAATGCCTTAATGAACTTAATCATAAAATGACGTCGATAAATTCGATAAAAACTTGTATGGCTATGTGAATCACATCTAAGAACAAGTTTTGATCACCTATGTGGATTACGCATAATAGGTGCAAGTATGTGTGGCTTCGGATAGACATGGAGCCATGGATACGAAGATAAGGAAGCTTGCACGAGGTAAGTCACCCGATGACTTAATCTTGTTATATCCATTTATAAGCATGTGTTAGATTTTATTGCCTAGTAACTTATGTTGATAATCCAAACCAAACTGTGCAATATCCCTTGCATATCCTTAGTTGCAAGGTAGGAATAACACCATCATGGTCATACGGGTAATTGGAGGTTAGGTAAGTCATACAATGACTCCCAAGCTTATGTAGTGAGTCGCACCATGACTTCTAAATTCTCATGATGATTATTCTTGTTATGGATATCTAACTTAAGATAAGTAGACACAAACTCCCCATTATTGTATTGGAAATAATATAAAGGATGGGATTCATGGTAGATCATAACGGATCCTATTATAGTGTAACAACGACCTAAGACGAAGGCACCATAGGTGTCGATTGATGCGCCCTTAGGCGTTACCTAGGAATCCTTAATGGGGTTCAACATTGAATGTTATCGCTTATTATAATAGAAGTGTTGCGCTTATCATGGTGAATATCGCCCTAGATGAGCTTAGATAAGTCATTGATAGGGTGACACGGTTGAGAACAACGGTTGTTTGGGTTCGGCTCGTGGTCGAATAGATTAGTGTGTTAAACACCCACGAAATGAGGTTCTAAATAATTGTTTTGTGGCCCCAAAGTCGACCTTGTGGCTGCACTTTTAAATCTTCTTGATGCAGGGCAATTATGGCTTGAAAATGTGTCTAAAACGCTGCACAAATGTGCAGCGAAAAGCTGTCAAAACAAGACTGAAACGCTACACAAATGTGTAGCGAAAAGCTGCCAAAATATGTCTAAAACTCTGCGCAAACGTGCAGCGAAAAGCTGTCAAAACAGGGCTAAAACGCTGCAAAAACGTGCAGCGAAAAGCTACCAAAATATGTCTAAAACGCTGCACAAACATGCAGCGAAAAGCTGTCAAAACAAGGCTGAAACGCTGTACAAACTTGCAGCGAAAAGCTGTCAAAACAAGGCTGAAACGCTGCACAAATGTGCAGCGAAAAGCTGAAACGCTGTACAAACTTGCAGCGAAAAGCTGTCAAAACAAGGCTGACACGCTGCACAAATGTGCAGCGAAAAGCTTTTAAAATATGTCTAAAACGTTGCACAAATGTGCAGCAAAAAGCTGCCAAAACATGTCTAAAATGCTGCACAAATGTGCAGCGAAAAGCTGTTAAAAATAGGGCTGAAACACTCGGCAAGGGCAGGTGTTTGGGTTCGAGTTTCGAAGTTGTTTTGATCCGTTTCGCTTATAGATTTCTTTCGTACTCGATTCCTAATTAATAAATGAATCATTCTAACCATGTTCTTGGTGTTTTGATGTATCAAAACCTTAGGTATACAAACGGATTGACGGGAGGTGATCATGATCAATTCAAGAACCGAATGTGCTTAAAAGTTGAAGTCTTCCGCTAAACTCTTTTGATAATATCAAACGTATTCCCTGTGTGTCCAATCGAATTAGACTTCTATGTTGAAGTTAAAATGATTCAACGCTATTTTTGTGCAAACTTGACACTTAAACCAATGTTATAAAACAATTGGGGATTACATGTGCTTAATGTAAAGTTGTAATGTAACTATTGTTCTAATCTTGTTTTAAAAAAAAAAACATAGTTATTCGTACTTAGCCTCGTCTTAGTAGTACGGGGTCTTACACATGACATTGTTAATGCCTCTTTAAGTTCATCATATATTTGGCACAAATGCACTGTTTTAGAAATAACAAAAAATATGAGGTTGCTTTCAGGAAGCTGCAATTCTGATATTGAGGAAACTAAAAAGTTTGCATCTTGGCTTCTGGATATAGGAGAAGGAAAGGTCGATACAATAAGTGATGATCAGGATGTTATTTTGATACCTGATGACTTACTTATTTCTCAATCTTCGGATCCTGTTTCTGATTTGATAGCCTTTGTGTATCCGTTACTTTTGGATAACATCCACATTCCGACTTATTTTCAAGATCGAGCTATATTGGCACCGGAGAATGAAGTTGTTCATGAAATTAATGATATATTACTTTCAATGTTTCCCGGTGACGAATTTGAGTATCTAAGTTCGAATAGTGTTTGCCAGTCCGAAGATGTTAACAAACAGGTTGATGAAAGATTAGTTTCTCTTGATGTGCTGAATGGTCTTAAGTTTTCTGGAATATCAAACCATCGTTTGGTTTTGAAAGTTGGTGTCCCCGTAATGTTACTTAGAAACATTGATCAGAAAAGCGGTTTGTGTAATGGGACAAGGTTACAAGTTGTTAAAATGAGAAAACGTTTAATTGAAGCGAAAATCATTTCAGGAAGTAACATTGGAATGCGAACTTTTATTCCAAGAATTACTTTATCCCCTCGGATAAAAAAATTCCTTTTAAATTTAACAGAAGGCAATTCCCACTTGCTGTTTCTTTCGCAATGTGTCACACCACGCCAATGGCGGAAACACGTGGCGCAACGCTCGAAAGTATATCAAAGTCAAGATTAACACAAACTATATTTAATTAGAAAAGATCAATTTATTAGAATGTCGGAAATGAGTATCTCGTTACAATGTTGCACAAGGCATTACTTAAAACGATGAACATTAAGTTTCAATGTGGGTATTTCCTGTTTGTGTTCCAACCCGAAGGTAACAGTGAATGAAACCCCGACCAGTATCCGACATTCCGAATTCCTCCGCACTAGCCCCATATCTATTCAGCACTTAGTTACCTGAAAGATATGTTTAAAAAGACGTCAATATATAAAATATTGGTGAGTTCACAGGTTTTAGTTTCGTAACAGCAACATTTTCACAACCATCGACTCGACTCACTTTACCGTATAATTATTTTCCCATTAAATAATTATACTAGGATCTTGTCGATCGATATTCCGTTTTTACAACATGTGCGAAACCTGCACAATTTGTGGCCTTTGTAAGGAGTAGCTAGCTCCTACAAACTATAATGATGAGCAATCCCTTGAGCCCCATAACCAAACCAAGACTAATAATAATGCCCCGCTCCAAGTCGTTCCTCGGAACCCAACGACTTAAGTTCAGAATATATGCACCCCAGGCATGACCTAATGCATAATCGACGCTATCGATTAGGGGTGGGCCTTGTCAGGCACCAATAGTACTATCCAGATATTCTTTCGGTTTCATTTCCCTGAATTAATGATTATGGAAGAGAGGACTCAACCCCGAGTGGCGATCACTGCTCAAGTACTCGTCATACCACTTATCACATTTTAACCTTTGAAAACATTTCAACATGTGACAAACATTGGACAACATATCTTTCCCCGAGTTAAAACAGTAAAATGGGGCCGTGAAACTCACCTGAATCACTGTCTGGCTCACTAGGTAGATAGCATAGAGGGTCTCGCACCTACAAACGTCCTAGACGTATAAGTCACTATTCCTATAGTGCATGTGCCTTGGCAAGTTGTACACCCAACTCCCGACCACAAGTTATTCCAAATCCCGTTTAATTAAGCGCGTATCCTAGGTTTCGTTGGCGTTAGATTACCCTTTGTGTTACAAGTTATATATTACTCTTGTTAATATTTCCTTAACTTGTACCTTATTATCATCGACTCGACTTCACTTAACATATAATTATTTTCCCATTTAAATAATTATACTTAAGATCGCATCGCTCGATATAATATATATTTCAACATTCGACCCGACTCACTTTGCCACACATTTGTTTTCCCATTTAAACAAATATGCTAAGATCTTGTCGTTCGATTGTATATTCTTAACACCCGATTCAACTCACCATACCGTATATTTATTTTCCCATTCAAATAAATATACTAGGATCTTGTTGGTACGGCATACACATATATATTTTCGTCTACTCGTCGCGGCTTTCCTCCCCACATATCTACTTTCCCATTAAGTAGATATACTAGAGTCTTGCCGAGACGAGCGTACATACATATAAATGTGAAATTTTTCTTGTTAAGTATATACGTTTGTTTAACGTCTTACTGGTTTATGTTATATTTTTCTCCCACGAATAATTCCCTTAACACTTAGGAAAGTGTTTGTTAGTTTTCACCCATGTATATATATATTTTACTTCCAAAAATATATATTTTCCCATCTTGCCGTAATGGCATTTTTCTCATGTTTTGTCCGTGTACGTTTCGTTAACGCGTCTTAGTTCGATATCTTAGTTTGATTAGTAAATTTTCCAAGTCTTTCCCAACATGTGTTTTATAGAGATATTATCCACATTTCTAACCCATGTTACTTGGAAGGTTTGTATTTTAGCCCAACTTGTTAACTTAGATACAAAAATGCTTCCAATACTTTTACATTCCCATTTATATAAAAGTATTCATTTTTGTATAAGTTTCTCAAGTTTGATTAACATTTTTATAAAATCTCTATTTTATAAAAATCCTTATTTTAAAACCCTTTGTATTTTATAACTTTCAAAAATACACTTTTATACAAAATACCCAAGTATTTCTACTAGTATTTACATAAATCATCCTTAGACTTTATTACTTACATTTTTGACACCAAACTTTCCATACTTGCATTTTTGGACTAATAGTTTCTAAAATATCCATTTTAGTCCTCTAACTTTCAAGGTTACAACTTTAGTCCCTTAACTTCCAAAAGTTGCATTTTTCCACTCTAACTTCCAAAGTTAACATTTTTCACTCAAAATTGTAGACTTTGAAGATTCAACTTTTTATTGGTAAGTTATTTTTGTATCAAAACACTTTTGTTAGTCTTGTATTTCATATGGAAGACTACTTATGTGTGTGTTTTATGTATTTGTCCATTTTAACAACATATCATTCATCTAAGTAAGCTAACTTTAATTTTTCATCTTCTTTATTTATGAACTTCTAACATGCTTTACCACATATTATAACTTAGATGATCATAATAAGATGATTTAAAGTCACTTTTAACATATTCAAGTTCCTTCCACAATTTTAACCAAAACATCATCCTACTTAGTTTTAAATGCAAACTTTACATATTTTCAAGATTAAAACATCATCATCATCAAATCCATGGTTTATTTTCATATCTTTAATCATCCATTTTACACATGTAAAACCTATTAAAGATTATGTTCAAAACCACCCTTTTAAACCCTTCATGTACAACTTGCTTCTAAGAACACATACATGAATAATAACAATCAAAAACAAGATTAAGAAGCTTACTACTAGCACAAGGCTAGGGAAGACAAAACCTTTGATTTTGAGAGGGGTTTAGTGTGTTCTTCCTTAATGGTTAAGCTCCAAGCTTGAAACACACATTAGGGGTTTGGATGATGGATTGTTTTAAGTGTTTTGGAGATGTAAAAACTTGAAAGGATGATGTGTGGGGATGGTGGAGAACCTACGGCCAAAGGAACAAGGAAAGGAGAAGAATTTTGTTTTGATATCAAACCTCTAACACATGTTTATATATAATTATCACATGTAATCTTTCAAAGATCTAAAAAATCTTATGAAGGATTGTATGTGTACTTGGGAATCTTGGATGGATATGAAGTGTGTGTGTGTGTATATAACCGTATATGTATGTATGTATGGAGGAGGTTGCTTGCAAATCTTTGGTTAATCTTTGTAATCTTATCATGATCTTTATACAAGACCCACCATGCATGCATACACTAGTGTCATGATGGTTTAGGTTTTGGTCTTGGATTATTGTGGCCCTTGGCCGAATTTTGCAAAAGAGGAGACAAGATTTGCATGCTTTTTGTACTAGTGTTTTCTTACAACTTGTCTTACACCTTTTGCATGCTTTATATGTAGGTTAGTAGATCATTATGATTAACACTTGCATGGGCACCACCCTTGGCCTTTAGGCCAGCCCCCATGTGGGTTTGTGTGGGGTCCACAACTTCAAATAATTACCCATTGTTTGTTATGTTTAATCCCTCGTCGTTCGGGTGTCGTTCGGGTATTTTTCGGGTTTTAACCGCGCGTTATTCGGACATTAAAAATACCTTTAATAACCCTTAAATATAGTCTAATTTAAGCGTTGATTGGTTATTTAGGCCTTTGCCGGGTGAAATTATGAGTTATACGCGTATCGGGTGCGGTACGCGTATTTTATTCGTTACCGGGAGATTTGTACAAGACGTTTTCATTTATGGTTTTGGAGTTCCAAAACTCGTTATATTTCATGAAAATACCCTTTATTTTATATCCTGGGTGTCCGGGATCCGTCTCGTTTATTTAATTATTACCGGGTAATTGCCAACGTCCATACCGGATAGTTTATTCGCACATGATCCAATCATGTTTTACCATTAAACGTATGCATTCCTATGCACTATTTGGAAATTGCTATCTCCTAAGGCCTTGGTAATTAAATCACACATAATTGCATTTAATTACGTTAATCATATATTAATTAATTTGTACGGAATTACCTTATTTTTGCCGGTTGTTACACAATGACAATAAACAAAAGTCAAGGACAATCCTTATCCAGAGTTGGGTTGTATTTGAAGGATCCAGTTTTTTCACACAGGCAGTTGTATGTTGCACTATCAAGAGCCAGAAGTCGAGATGGACTGAAGATAGTTATAGTAGATGAAAATGGTGAACTGACTAACAAAACATCAAACGTTGTGTACAAAGAAGTCTTTCAAGATTTATGAATAATGTGAGTAATTTTGATGTAATTTTTTACTTATCTTCATTGACGTTATGTACATACTACTTCAATAATAAAAGTATTATTTTAAAACTTTTTTGTTTTTTGTTTGGTTTGAACCGTGCGTGACCATTGGTCTATAAAATAAGTTAGCTCCTAATTACAATTACATTAAAAATAAAAATATAATAAAGGGAATTTACAAAAACAAAATGTATTTATACCTTTGTGCTGTTTTGTTAAATGTTATACTTTGGTTGAGTACTGATCATAATAGGTAATCGGTTTTCGTTGTTATTGTTATTTATAAGTTACCTAAATTATCCACTTTGACATGAAAACCATAGTTATATATTTGTTTTTATATCCAGATCATATCAACGCAACATTAAAACATGACGTTTATATAAGAAAAAAATATCAGTCTAACCATTATTCTTAAGACTTTACATTATGGACACTCAACTTGAATAATACAAGTCTTAGTTTATTTTTTTTTAATTTACTTTGGTTTGCACCGTGGGTACCCACGGGTCTCAAACCTAGTAATAATTATATAATCACAAAATAAAAATAAAAGAAAGAAAACAAAACGTGAATTTGGGCTCACGTTTTTAAGGCCCACGACATTCTTTTTGTGGGATTATTATTAACGAAAATTATTAAGGATACATGATTCTTGGTGACGGCGGTTCTATTTTTTAGAAAGATCGAAGACACAATTTTGAAAAAGGATATTATCGCATGAAGAGGAGAACACGGGATCGCACAAGAGGAAGAAAAGAAAAGGAGGCATGCACGCGACCAAGATGCAAGGCTAATCCTCTCGCGGTTCTCTTCGGATGAACGATTTGAGTACTTTATCATTTGTTTTCTGTTTGATACTCATTATTTGGATCAGATTTTGTGAACACTTTAAAGTTCTTTGCATCTGATTGTATGTTTGACTGATCTAGACAGTTTGGTTAATTAATATTATTGCATTTTGTTATCGTATCTTGGTTTTCTTGCACTAGGATTAATTTAACTTTGCAATTAATGTTATGATAGCTGAATTGGGTCGAACAACTTAAACAAAGTCATGTCTATGTGATTTCCTAGATAGGGTATTAACAGAATTCATTTGATAATTACCAAATCAGAAACCCGGAGTGACCGTTTTCTTTATATTATTATTTTTAATCAAACTTCAATCAATTTTTTCTTGCAAGCAAAGCAGCACCTTAGTTTAATCTTCATAATTTTATTAGTTTTTTCTATTATTTTAATTAAAATTTGCTATTAACACTAACCACAGACTCCTCGTGGTTCGACAACCCTACTCCCTATACTGCAGTCCTTGTAGCTAAGGAGTTGTTTTTAAAATATTTTTGATTAGCACTTCGACAAGCGATCACGTATTGCAAGGGAGATAGTATTGGGCGGTGAATATCTTGCAAACACTCTAATTGCAGATTTATCCGAGTTAACTTTGGTTAACGATAAAATCAAAGAGATGGTTAAGAAGGTTGATGAGGGCAAGTTTAAGAGACCTAGTCATCAGAATAAGTATAATAGGTATGCTTCTCTTCTTGGTTATGAGAAACCATTAGAGGCCGAACCCATTATTCGACTTCCAAATGGTAACAAGAACAAAGGTCGTGGTAAGCAGAAGCGTATAAAGTCCAGCAAGGAAAAAAAAGTTAGTCGATCTGGCAAAAGGAAGAGAACATGTGCCATATGCGGAGAGAAAGGCCATGATTGACGAAAACATGCAAAGGATGGTGCTTCAACACAGCCACAAGGTGAACCAGATGACCAGAATGTAGAAGATGACTTTGATGATAACGAAGAGATTGAATTAGAAGACTCTGATGATGAGGAGTTGTCTTAGATATGTAAATTTTAATGTGTTTAACAAGTGCGTCTGAATGTTTACAACGTGCGTTTAGTTTTGGTTTGTTTTTATCAGTTACTTTAAATTTTTTTATATAGGTACGTCTGTTTGTAAAGTAAGTGCGTCTAAAGAATAAGTGCGTCCAAAAATAGATAATTAGTGCATCTATTCCAATACTATTAAAATCCATAGAACTTACAAGACCACCATTACCACCACTATTTAACACCATTAACTACAACCACCATCACCCCCACCACCAAATACCACAAGAACCACCACTCAAAACAACCACCATAATAAAAAAAAAAAAAAAAAAAAAAAAAAAAAGATATACAAACACAAAAACCACTGCAAAAAAACCACCATCAAACCACCACCATCACTTGCCACCCAAGATTGCATCCCTTGCTTTTCTTTTCTTTTTCTTTTTTTTTTTTTTGCTTCCATGTGGTTAATGATGCAGGTCTCTGTGTTGCTAAGTGCTTGGAAGATGAGATTATCAAAAGATGCTTGTGTTTGGAGTTGCTTAATAGCTGCATCACTGAATGGTGTTTTTTCTTCATTTAGCAGCTTCTCAATCAGATCCAAGTTCTTCACATATTCCCTCTACACCTCATTTTGTGCTCCTAAAACTACACAGGATGAGTTGATGTCATCTCTTACCTCTGAGATGCAATCTACCATGATCACTATTTTGACTTGAAGATTGTTGATTGCATCAATATGGTTTTCTGCCATTTTTTTAGGTTTTCAGTTTCTGTATGTGACTCACTATGTATTTTTGATATTGTTTTTATAGAACAAAAAAAAGTTAATTAGGTGGTAGTTGAATATTGAATCTCAAGAATTAACTATATTTATTAGCAGTCAAATCAGAGTTAGTAGATAGTAAGATTTTTTGAATTTTTTACCAGATAAATAATCATCTATATTGATAGGTTGACGTTTTACAATAAATAAGAGTTGCAACTTTCATTTTTCATCATTACATGTAAGTACAACATAAAAAAAACAATCTGTGTATTTTTTTGTCAACACCGTGTGTTTAAATAATACAATACGTGTGTTTAAAGATAAGTATTACTATTGTTTGTTAGTTCTGCCAGTGACCTTTAAATGCACCATATATTTTAAGACATATAGTAAGTGCGTTTAAACAGAAACCGTTTACCAGTTATTTATCTTAATTTTCTGAAACATTTTTGAAATCTGATTTTTTTCTTCAATTCTTCTTCTATTATCAAAAAATCGTAAGTTTATGTGAATAATACATGCGTTGATAGTGATTTTTGAATATGATTGACTGATTTAATCAATCGAGTTGTAATACTCTGTTTTCTTGTTTTTCTGCAAATACGTTTAGATTTTGATTATTATCGAATGTTTTGAATGTTTAATCATTCCGATCGTTTTAATTGAATTGAATCAATCAAAAATCAGTTTCAATTGTTGGAAATTTTGCTTCCGAATACGTCTGTTGTTACGAATTCAAAAAAATTTAAACGCGTTCTTCCTAATTTGCCCTTGGTTAAATTAACCCAAATATGATTAGGGTTGTTAATTACCATCTTGCCACCATCAAAATCTAATGGATGAGAATGCTTCTTATGCTTTGTACGTTAAGGAAGCTTTGTACATTATCTCTTCCCTAAAGTAAAAATAAAAAGTTAAAAACCCTAATGAAACAATCAAACACAAACAAACATAAACGAACATGTTACTGAACGTTCACGAATATAAATGAACGAACGCGACGTCTGTTCATGTTTGTTTGTTTGTTTAACTAAACGAACAGAAATTCTTGTTTGTGTTCGTTAATTTATTAAACGAACTTCCCGCCGAACATTTTAGGAACTGTTCGCTGAACATTGGTTTGTTTACAGCCCTACTTGTAAGAATAAAATATTTATAGTAATCCTTTTATTTTACTAGTTTTAGTTTTATTTATTTTTATTGCTTTATTTCATTTAATTAGTTTAAAAAATATATAGATGTTAATTTTGTGTATTCTTTTATATATTAAGTTTTTTATATGAGGAAAAACCACTATATATATTTTATGGTTTCGCTACTGGGCAATAACGACATGATAAATAGGAATTAGGAATAATGTCTGGTGTAGTAAAAGAACTCTAGTTTGCATATTTGACTATCAAAAATATTCAAATTTTGAGTATTAATATTATAACATTGGTTCTAAAATTTGTTATTTAGTTTAAAACATGTCTAAGTTGTTTATTAAATTTTATTTTATCATAGTATATTGTATTATGTATTGCTGATTAGAGATTTGTTTTCTTTAATTTCTGTATTACTTTCTATATTTCTAAAAAGTATATATAAGTATGCTATGTATTTTGTTGGGGTCTTGAATATTAAGATGCAACCATAGATGTTGTTTAAAGAAAAATTACATTGTGACTCAATCCATACCGGAAAAAAAACACTTACTATATAGTGACATACAAACAATACTAAATATATTCCACTCCCATGACAAAATTTGCTTGGTCCGTCACTAGGTAAATGTTCAAACTTCAAACAGTCACATTAGTCACTACTCATGTCATATGAGGAATCACTTTATTTATTGATATCGACCATGCTGCACTATTGCCCTTGCAACATATTGACACTATAGGAAAAAATTAATAACAATATACACATGTTATTTGCATCATCCGTGTGATGAATTTGAATGACATAGAAATGGTATAATATTCTGAATTTGAATATGTGATCCTAATAGAACTTATTCTTTTATATTCTAATAGAATAGAATGTTATATTCTTTGCTGCTGTAAAAAATATTCCTATCTTCACTTAAAACGTGTTGTCTTTTTGTAATGTTAATAACATATATATTCATGCTCCTCCAATTGTAATGGATGGCATCCGTGTACCTGGAAAGAATATATGTATTCCTTTACAGAGGAATTTTACTTACCAAATTTGACCATCAGAAATTTTACAAGTATTCTTTCATTAAATTAAGTGTCACTAGTGCTATGTACCCGAGTTTAATATACAAAAGAAAAGAAGGAACATGTAAAACGGAGAGAAATAAAAGGGGAAAAAAGAAGCAATCCAATTTCGTGTTCAAGAGTTCGATGAAAATTATTAAAAATCTTCCTTTCTCTCTAAATCCATCTATTTTAGAAGCAAAGTTATGAGTGAAAATTATTAAAAATCTTTATTTTTCTTCTTTTCACATCCTTCAATTAAAAGACTCAAGAGTTGTCCTTTAGTTAACAAACTCAGAAACACAGATCTTTTTCAGCCTCTTTTCACATTCTTTCGTTAAGAAACTCGAAACTCGAGAAGACAAATCTTTTCGAGTTGCTTTTCACTTCTCTTTAAAAAAAGTTAAAAACTACGCGATACATATCAGAGTATCACTAGTACGTGATCAGTCTCGGTGGGTTACTAACAGGTTGCCAATAGGGTTTGATACCTAGTAAAAACTTTGGTGGCTATATTTTCCACCAGATTACCAACGATATTTATCATAACGAGCGACAGAAGAACTTATTCGTAATTATATGCAAAATTTTATTTGAATTCTAACAAAACTAAACCATGGAGGAAAGTGAATGAGCTAGATAAGCTCTAACAAAATGTTCAAATGAAATCCAAATAAAACAAAAACTTATTATCATATCAAAGTAGTTATCAAACATTACAAAATGAGGCTTGGTTGTAGGTTATCTAGTAAATGAAATTTTTTTTTTTTCAATTAAAGATTTGGATTTCTAATTAACACATAATCACGAAAAATTACATTAAGATAGCAGACAGGCGGGCAACAAGCTGCGCCGTCATCCCTTTCTGAACGGCAAACCCTAACCTATTAAAAGCGAACCCATGCCCCACCAAAGTCGAGACACTGCTAACATACCAAACTAGAGGCCAAAAAAATTAAAAATAAAAACTAATAGCTTAAACCTAAGTTAAATAAATTATAACCAACAATGTTAAATAAATTATAAACCAACAATATATAAGAAAAACTATATTATAAAAAAATAAAAAATAAACACTTAAATGTGTATTTATTTTAATAATTATTGACACATATGTTCACTATTTTTTTATACCACATCCATCAACGTCAACGTGTAAATCAATCATTTATATCAAACATTGATCACAAAGCCCTGCTTTATTTTCTACTAGCACATATAAGATTCTGACTTCAAGTGTAATGTTCACGATCCCCTCGTGTAACACTATAAGGTTGTAAAAGTTTCATATACCTTCTTCCACCTTCTTTTTGTGATAATTTTAATTGATTTTTAAATTTTGTTTTATGGAGTACACATATTTTTGTCAACATATATCTTCGATTAGTTGTGTTTTTGTGTGACTCTTAAAGTTATTCTTATTTTGTGAAAACTTTTAACCGGATAATTTTAAATAATAACTAAATTAATATTTATGCAGATATTATCGTATATAATGTGTTTTTTTACTTTTGACATCGTGTGTTGAGTGTTTGAGTTTGAGTTTGATTTGATAACTATTTTGACAAATTGAAAGCATTTGATCGAACCTTATACATTTATTTAACCGGTTAGCCTTGTTGGTCTTTTATAACGACTGGTTTGTATTACTAGTGTCATTGTTTATAGTTCAACTAAAAACGATATATATAAGATCAAAATGTACAACCAGTATAACTATAAGATCAAAAGCAACCAAACCTTTTTATTCAATCATTGCAAATCATTAACTGGACCATAATCAAAACCGGTTAATGTATCACTAGATATTTGCCCGCGTTGACACGCAGTTCAACAATGTACGATTATTTGGAGTAGTATAACGTATAAGAAAAATAAAGTAGAAACATTTTATTAAAATTTAAAAGCAACGAATACACATTTATTCAAATATCGCTGAAAATTTCCTTATAAACCACATTTTTTGTTTTAGTCATCACTTTCCCACCAGCATCAAGTATAAGTAACTTCACGCCTGCCCTGCTTTTAACTCTTGACAATGCGACATAAAGCTGGCCATGTGAGAATACAGGGTTTCTTAAATACAATCCAACCTGAATAAGGCGACTTAAATGGTATGTGTTAAAAATAGACTTATAGCATATTCAACAATAAGAAAGTAATAAAAATGAAAATAAGAAACTAACTACCACCTAAATTTCACAATTTAATTTGACACGTCTAAGAAGATGAGCATTACCCATATCGACCCGCTAAAAAAACTTCGAGCATATTTTATTCTATGTTTTTATAAAAGAATTTATTTTTTAAAAATCGAAAATCATTCATTAATGTTTCGGTCAACGTGTTTAATAACTTTCCTAAACAATATAATCCACATTTTTTGTTTTTTTAAAATAAAAAACATTTAATAATTATTCTATTTTTAAAATTCAAAAAAGAGTTATTAATGTTTTTATAAAAAAATTTATTTTTTAAAAATCGAAATCATTCATTAATGTTTGGGTCAACGTGTTTAATAACTTTCCTAAACACTGTAATCCATATTTTTAATTTTCTTAAAATAAAAAACATTTAATGACTATTCTATTTTTAAAATTCAAAAAATAGTCATTAATGTTTTTATAAAAATTTTTATTTTTTAATAATCGAAAATTATTCATTAATGTTTCGGTCAAAGTGTTTAATAACTTTCCTAAACAATATAATCCAGATTTTTAATTTTTTTTAAAATAAAAAACATTTAATGACTATTCTATTTTTAAAATTCAAAAAAGAGTCATGTTTTTATAAAAGAATTTATTTTTTAAAAATCGAAAATCATTCATTAATGTTTCGGTCAACGTGTTTAATAACTTTCCTAATCACTATAATCCAAATTTTTACTTTTTTAAAAATAAAAAACATTTAATGACTATTTTATTTTTAAAAGTCAAAAAAGAGTCATTAATGTTTTTATAAAAATAAATATTTTTAAAATCGAAAATCATTCATTAATGTTTCGGTCAAAGTGTTTAATAGGAAGGAACATTATCTAAAGTGACCCATGTATAAGTAAAAGGAGCATTACTCAATAATTTTAACCGACTATTACCTTATAGATGCTATTTATACGCTAAAAATAGTAATGTGACAAATCAAATAATTCAGCATTTATTTTGTGTTTAAATGTCATTAATTTTAAAAACTGGATTTTTTTTTAAATTTTGATTTTGAATGTTTAAAAATAAATTTATAAATGTATTTATATATGATTAATAATTTTATGTTTAAATGTTATTAATTAAATGGTAATCATAATTATTAACATTAGATGTTTCCAATATTGAGTAACTCACGATAAATGCTAATTATACGCTCCATATTTGCGAAATCGTTGCTAACCCCACATTGTGTAAATCTTCTTCCACATTTTGCTTCCCGGACTACTCCACAGCCGGGTGTTTAATAACTTTCCTAAACACTATAATCCATAATTTTTAATTTTTTTAAAATAAAAACATTTAATAACTATTCTATTTTTAAAATTCAAAAAAAAGTCATTAATGTTTTTATAAATGTTTTTTATTTTTTAAAAATCGAAATCATTCATTAATGTTTGGGTCAACGTGTTTAATAACTTTCCTAAACACTGTAATCTAGATTTTTAATTTTCTTAAAATAAAAAAAATGTAATGACTATTCTATTTTTAAAATTAAAAAAAGAGTCATTAATGTTTTTATAAAATTTTTTATTTTACATCAACGAAAATTATTCATTAATGTTTAAAATTAGTGCCAAGTGTCCTCATGGACTTTGTTTTATTAGATGTATAGATTTAAAAAACAAATCAGAATTTTAAAAATGTATTAAAATTAGTGCAATAACTTTACAAACCAATTCCACCATCAATTCCATTCAACAACTTTCCAAACCAAGATTCATAATTATAGCAATTATAGTTAATACATTTGACTATGCAGTTAATACATTTGACTATGACTATATGGAAAGTGTACAGCTAATTGTGCTATTAACTTTCCTATAATACAATCAATCAATCTCTTACCAAAAAAGTCGACCCTTCCTTTTAACATCCAAGACTTTTCA
This sequence comes from Ambrosia x helenae, assembly GCA_030844895.1. Classification (NCBI taxonomy): domain Eukaryota; kingdom Viridiplantae; phylum Streptophyta; class Magnoliopsida; order Asterales; family Asteraceae; genus Ambrosia; species Ambrosia x helenae. The sequence goes on along the minus strand of CM061234.1, from coordinate 57,872,228 downwards.
AACCACCATTTATAACAATTAATTCTTGTAATTATCCTTCCAAACTTTAAGCCATCAACTTAGGAAACAAATAAAATGCTAATAAATGAGACCCGAATTAACAAACAGGACCCGGACCCGAATAGCTTTCCTAAGCGGATTAATCACTAAAAAATATCCAACATTCTTTTACCTTTCATCTAATATTATGATCCTCAAGAACACCTCGAAGAACATATGAACATTCAACCTCACCCGAAGACAAACATCATCGAGCCAACATAATATCATGAAGAAATATATAATTCACGGGAAATTTTTGTGTTTTTGCTACTGAGAAAACATGAAGGATCATATCACAAATCTGAAAATTATTAAAATCTCATAATTTTTGAAAACAACAAACATAATACCTAATCATTGAAAACAAATAACAATACCTAAACACTGAAACTGATCATATCACAAATCTGAAAATTATTAAAATCTCATAATTTTTGAAAACAACAAACATAATACCTAATCATTGAAAACAAATAACAATACCTAAACACTTAAACTTAAAACTCACAATATAATCTCATAGTGGAAAATAAGAAAGATGAAACCTAAAGCCCCAAATCTGAAAAATTATTAAAAACCATCAACTGAACACAAATAAATAAATGAGAATTTATATAATTAACCTGAAAGTGAATCCAAGCATGCTGCAGTTACAGGGCAGCGTTCCATATTCAGCAATGAAAGCTTGTTTAAGCCTAAAGAACAGAAAGAATACACAATACCTTAGTTTCAAAATTATTACTATTAATTATTACAATTAAAAAAAATTCTATTAATTATATAATGGAAAAGAAAATATGTATGGTTCAAAATCAAAGCTTATGACCTTTCAGGAATGTGACACCCTGATCCGTGACCTTGCTACACGAAATTTGTAATTCTTTCAAGTTTGTAAGGTCTGAGACATAAAAATTATATATATTAGTAAAATATGCGAGATTATATATTCTTATCAAGTTCATTACATTACAAACTGTAATAAAATTCTGTAATAAAATTCGAATTATTCTAAGAAAGCACTTTTTCTTGACCATATATGTTATAGGCTTATTGTATTAGAACATTGATTAGAGCTGATCATGTAGACAACAATGATGTAAACTATAAAGAACAATTACCTGAGAGAGGCTTCATATCCGCATCGGTAATGCAATTACAGCAGTTGATATTAAGTGATTCGAGTTTTTTCAAACCTGCCAGATATTAAGATGCAAGAAATCATGGTTGATCAGTGGGAAGGGGAAGTTCACGAACTAACCTAGTAATGGAGAAGATTGCTGCAGAAAAGGGTTTAGAGAGAGAAAGTTATTAGAAAGATTGGTTTTAATTAACAAATAGGAAACTTATTAATGGGAAAATTAATATTAATGACCGATTTTGACCAACTTATTAATGGGAAAATTAATATTAATTACCGATTTTGACCAACCAATAAATGATTTTTGATTTTTAGAAAAAAGAAAAATTTTATAAATTCTCACAATAGAGACACTTGGCATTAGTTGATTGGCTATGTAATTGGAGGATGAATGTGGGATTGCCAAGTGTCCTCATGGACTTTGTTTTATTAGATGTATAGATTTATATAAGATTAACCATTACATTGCATTTATTTGAGGGATGAATATTGAATCGAATATTTGGATATTGCTAGGGCTTTGGACCTTAGCTGTATCATTAATATGAGATTAAGCATTGTATCGGATATGTTATGATTATTGTTTAGGTATCACCACTGCCATCATTCTTCCTTAATTGATCATCTTCTCCAATTTCACCACTATAAACACTAATGTTAAAATCCTTGAACAATAATCTTTTTTTTTTTTGACCAGCCAAACGCAGCGTCATTTCACCAAAGAAACGTTGTACAGACAGACACCCAGCCTAGCAAGTTGTTATGCCAAAACTTCAATCCAAACAAAACAACCAAAAAAGCACATGAATTAAAACTACAAACCTAACTTTCGACTACTCATTTTCACACTTCACGCTGCTGAACCACTTGTCCATCTTGATAGCGGAAGCTCTTGACCTTTTCACCATCCACCAGTATGTCGTGCCTTTTACGCCTTCTATAATCTTTACAAAGCTCAACATCTTTGAAAACTTTATCGTTTCTGGCTAACCAAAGATACTAAAGAGTCGATTAAAACACTGCATATACCACCTTCTTCCATCCTTTACATCTAGGTAACGATCTCCCATATTCCAACATTCCTGCCACCGAATCCATATCGATCTGCATCTGCATTTGCAATCAATTTTGAATCTACCACCATACCGCCCTTGACCAAATGCATTTCACAAGTATATGATCTACATATTCTTCACCGCTTTCGCATCTTTTGCACATACCATCACCTACCACAACCCTTCATACTAACAAATTATCCGTTGTCGGTATAACGTTATTGACAGCCCTCCAAACAAAGTAGTTGACCTTAGGTATCGCCACTGAAACTCCACTTAAAGACATTTGAAACATTAGCATCCCCATCCAACTCATATAAATATTTTTCGTACCTGATCCACCGAAAAAGGAATCTCCTTCCCTCTTGAGTTCCATTTCAAGCTATCTTTGGTTTCTGCCAGTAATACACCATTTATATCCCCCTTGCATCTGACCCAATTGACTTATTCTTCAACCGTGGATGGAGATCTTTTCCAACGCCACTTCCAACTTACTAGGCCTGGTGTCTGTCTATACAATGTTTCTTTGGTGAAATGAAGCTGTGTGTTGGCTGGTAAAAAAAAATTATTGTTCAAGGATTTTAAAATTAGGATTTATGATGGTGAAATTGGGGAAGGTGATCAATTAAGGAAGAATGATGGTGAAATTATAGTTTAATCCAATCCTACTAATTTTTATTTTTTATTTAATTTTTGTTTTTGTTTTTGTTTTTGTTTTTTTTTTTTTTTTTTTGCTACGTATATCATGGGGAAGTTGAAATTTTTTTATTCTTCTTTCAAAAGAAAGGATGATAAACAATAGAGTAAACATCACAAACCTTCAATAAGTGAGCCACAAGAGCATGAAAATCAACAAGCTCCGCAACCACAGCCAAACACTAATGAAGTGGACATTACCCATTTAGAAACAGACCCAGCTAAACGAAACCAATGTGGGAGTATCGATTAATTTAAGGGAACAAGTAAGACGTGCCTATCTTTCTTTAGGACCTTACCAAATAAGCCTTAAAAAGTATCAAGATAAAGTCTTAAAGATACATACTCATATGTTCAAATATGCTTGGTTCGGTGTTTACCATAATTGGTCAAGGTATTCTCCAACAACATATAATTTTTATTGATTTTTTTGTTAACTATTTAGTGATAAACCAACTCTGAGCCATGGTTATGATTCATTTACAGTTAAAGTGTTTGATAATTTAAAAAAAAAAAGTTAACGGGGTGTGCATTCCCACCTTCGTACTTCACAACATAGAAATTCCTGGGAATTTAGTCAATACTTGTTGAACCAAGCAACACACATTGATAATATGAAGCCAAATGAAGAGACAATAAAGAAGAACCGTTTGCAACTAAAAACTATTGTTGATGTAGTTCGTTGGTTAACATACCAAGCATGTGCTTTACGAGGACATGATGAATCTTCTAGTTTTAAAAATCGAGGTAATTTTATTGAATTGCTAAAACTACTAACTTTTTACAATAATGAGGTTGCAAAGGTTATATTAGAGAATGCTCCTTTTTATTCAAAGCATACTTATGGAGATATTCAAAAGAAATTATTAGTATTATTGCAAATAATGTTCAAAAGCATATTCGTAGTGAAGTGAGGTTTAGGCTTTCGTGTCATGGTTAATGAGTCATGAGATGAATAAAAAAAAAAAGGAAATGACCATAGTTTTGAGATTTGTTGATGTAGAAGGGATGATACAAGAAAGGTTATTGGATTTGGTTCATGTTTGAAATACTTTATCAGTCACCCTTAAAACAAGTTTGTAGAAACAACTTTTGCAGTATCGGTTTGATGTTAGATATGTTTACATCCATATTGGATAAACAGATAAATAAATTGAATTGTAGATTCAGTGAGCACGTGATGGAATTATTATTTCTTAGTCCTACAATGTTGATCATATCTGTCTTCTTATCAAAGTATTATCTTGAAGATTTTACAGACCAAGAGATGATTGATTTACAATATCAGTTATAGAATTTTAATGTTGAAATGACAATGAATACCAAGGTAAGTTGTGTATCAACTCTTTCTGGTCTATGTAAAAGTCTTGTGGAAACTCATATACGTGAGAATTACTAGTGAGTTGATAGAGTGGTTCGGCTAATCTTGACACTTCCATTTTCTACTTCAACAACAAAGAGATGATTTCCAGCAATTAAAATATTCAAGAATCGCTTTCGCAAAAAGATGGCAAGTGAGTATCTCGTGAATATCTTGGTGATTTACATAGAAAAAGAAATCACTGATAGGTTTGATTCTGGATCCATAATCGATGAATTCAAAAATCTTAAAGGTCTTTGTGTTGAGTTGTAATTCTTATTTCGGGTACTTACCTTTTCTCTCGCATCTTGTCTTTGTTTGTTTAAATAATTTGTTTGTTTACGTGTAAAACCGGTAATTTGAATGATTAAATTTAGAGTTTTTATTGTTTGACACGGCTCAAACCTGATCGTCAACCCGAAACTTAACCACAAGAAAGAAACTGTAACCTGTACGTAACAATTTCATTAAAATGTGAACCGTATAAAGCCAGTTGAATTTTAAATTTCCAACAGGTTATTATAGAATATCTTATTAGATTGTTTCAATCGAGAATAATTATAAGTATGGTAGATGCTGGATTTTCTGTCACCATGTGAAACGCGACAATATTTATTGGCATAATAGAATCAAGAATATTGAACGTATTAGGATCCATATCTTGTAAATGCTTCATCGTAGATAAATTACAAATGTTCTACAGAATATTACATAGAGATGAATTTAGCTACAGAACAAAGAATCTATTATTATTATTATTCAAATACATAGTTTTCTAAAAATAGAAAGTCCTACAATGATATCAAATGACCTCCTATTAAACTCATTCTTAGGCCTCGAACTCTACAATCTTAGATTTAAGGTTTTCACTTTTGGATTTTTAGTTTATAAATTTTAGAATTTTTGTTAGATTATTGTGCCATTTTTTTTTGGCATTGTGTCTTTTTTTCTGTCATTGTGTCTTTCTTGCGATTCATTGTGTATTTTTCCTCGGATTAAGTTATATTTATCGGCGTTGTGTTATATTTTATGAGTCATTGTGTCCTTTATATCATTTTCATAAAAACCATGATCGTAGACCATAAAAAATACCTAGATGTGATGCTAGTTCATCAAAAGAATTGATCAATAAAACGATCAACTAAAAACCATGATAAAAAAAATATCTAGTTTAAGTTTATTACATAAATTAATAACTATGATATACCATGAGCATACAAACTCCTGCTCCTATCGAATCCTGTCTTCACTCGGTATCTTCAAACCACGACCAAAATGGGCTTCAAAGGTCAGATAGTTTGGGAGTTTTAGAACAACCTTGCTTCACCACCTAATTCCAGTTACAAAAGTTCAACTTCTATCACGTTCAAGTATGGTAAGTATTAAAGTAAACTAATTAATCACGAGTTACTATTACATGTTACAGTTTCTGAATCAGTGTAGGCTTTCAATGAAAACTGAACTAGGCATGATCGAAGAGATGGGGGACTGGGTGTGCGTGCATCAGTATCGCAAAAGATGTCGTCGGTGTTGCAACGGGTGTCGTCGGTTTTGCAGGAGGTTGCATGCGACAGAGGTTACTGGTGCCAGGGTTTTGCAAGTGGTGGTTGTGTGACGGAGGTCAATGATGTGTGGTTGCAGTTGCAGGTCAGAGAATGTGGTTAAGGGTGAAAGGAGAGGGTTGCAAAATGTGAAGAAGGCACAGTGTGGAGGTTGATGGTGGATTTAGGGTATTGGTTATAGTAGGATATGACCATTTTACCCTCGTCACGTCATCAACCGCAGCTTTATCCTCCTTTTTTTGTTTTTCATCCGTTGTTGGCCGCCCACGAGTATCGGTTTGTACCTCAGGAGGTTTATGGTCAGTCATTCTTAGATTCAGCACCGCCTTTATTTTCCGAAACATGTTTCTTTTCACTTGCGGTGGTTGCGACTTTAGTTAATCATTGAATGCATCCATTTCCCGCTCAAATTGACACTCGGGAGTCTTAGCTTCTTCAGGCATGTAATCTAGTCGTGTCCAGAAGAGGTCGATCTCGGACAGCGATACTTGTATACTTGTATTAAGAATTCACAGTTAATAAAAATTTCGGCAGAGTTTCCTCTGTTTTTGTACGAACCAGACAACACAAGTCGTCTGCAAAACGCTTCAAACATTTAGATAATAATAATAATAATAATAAGTATAAAAAAATGATGTTACCTCTTCTTTCATACGAACCCAGTCGACATGCACATGGCAATCCAAAACTCATCATAAGTCGGTGCTCATAAGTCCGTCTTGAATCTCTATGATATTCTATCTTATTAAGCTCGAGGACCAACATATTGAGCGCTACATGGGAAACCTTACCGAGTATGTTTTTAAACATCGGTATGTTATGAGGCACCTTTATCTCTGGTCGACTGACTTCGAACTAGTGGTTTATCGCTATGCGCTGTGACTCCATAACTTGGTCTATTTTCATCACAAGTATGTGAAGCGAGCTGTTCGGGCCCTTAATGTATCTCTTAAGCTTTGCATGCTGACTCTCAACTCTGTTGGTCGTATTTTGACCAAATGTATAGTTTGTGTGTGTCCATGCATGCACAAACATTTGTTTATAATCTCTGAGCCAAACATCATGCATGTATTCAAAAACATCTGTAAAAAAAAAGAATAACGATGTCAATAAAGATAATATGTATGTATGCATGCATGTAAAGCAAAAAATTAAAATATATACCCTTTCCACCGTCCTCACACAATCGTTCGTAGAGCCGTTCAAGGTTGTATTCATATAACTCTTCACTAAGAGAGTTACATAGTCAAGCCCAAGATGACAAAAATATTTCCCAATCTTCTTTTGAAAATCCTGCTTTATAATACTTTGCAATATTTTGTTGAATATGCCACCTGCATAACAATAATAATAATACTAATAGTTATAATAATAATAATAATAATAATAATAATAATATTTTGTGAGATGTGCTACCTGCATAACAATTTCGAAGCTTCTGGGAAAACTATATTACATGCTTTCATTAGAGCTAGATCTCTATCTGTAATAATTACACGTGGCTCCATACACTCGTGCATCATATCTCTGAGCCTATCTAGCACCCATACGTAGTTACTCGTTTTCTCTTTAATGATAAATGCATGGGCGACACAAAACGACTTGTTTGTCAATGTCACACCCACAATTTGAACAAACGGGATTCTATACTCGTTCGTTATGTAGGTGGTGTCAATCAATAAAACATATGGGAAGGCACGCCAGAGATTGTACGAAACCCGGTGTACAAAGAAAATATCCTCAAGAGCATCTGTCTCCGGATTCTGTCGGGTGTAGTATGTAAATTTCTTTACTACCAAGAGACTCTCGAGTATCTGCATAACAATAATAATATTTATATTTAATAATAATATAATTATAATATTTAATAATAATACCTACATTGGAGTTTGGTCACCGTACATTGTGTGTTTAATCTGGCTTATAGTATTGTGTATGTCTCGTAGAATGCATACACTATTCGGATTTTGTTCTCTAATAGCCAAATGTATGTTTGATGGCTCCATCCCATGAAAATACAACCTTTCTACCATCTTTTCGTCAAGCGGTGTCAGTGATGTGCTCAAAGTGGTTTAGTAAAAACTAACTAAATTAACCTAAACTAGACACTCTAAGTTTTAAATTTATAACCTAAGACTCTCTAAACCTAAACCACACAACCGGCAAGTGTACTGGTCAGTGCAGTACAGCTAAAGTAAGTCCGAGTATCGAACCCACGAGACTCTACTGGAAAACGTAAACTAGGCTCGACTACTTATCTACAAACTGACTTAATAATGTTTTATTGCTTAAAGGGGGGTTTTCTAACAAACTAATTAAAATAAATAAAATAAAACTTAAAATAACTAAAGATACAAGCTGGAAATTGGAGTTCGGATCAGGTGATGGGTAGGCACTACCTAGGCTAGAATCCTACACATGAATGATAAAGCTTCTAATGGCTATGGAACTGGTGTGGAACCGGGATCTTAAAATACTAAACATCAAGAATAAACTAGACACCCTCAACCCTTCTCAAGGGGAAACCCTAGAATACTGTTGTGCTGTTAAACCACCGGTTGAGAGGTTACCCTCACAGGCTTACCTACTCGAATCTTAAAGTACCCGCTAGACAGTCTACCTCACAGCGCGAAAGTCACAATACACCCGAAAGTGCAAGGGGTAACTACAATATTTCTGATAAGACTTGGCCTACAAGGAATGCTAGGGAAACTACGAAGATCTTCTCACAAAGCCTCTAAATCTAGCAATTTAACACCCTAAACAGACCAACAATCTCGCACCTCACAGCTATTGAGAATTGGTAGAACACTTAGAATCATCTAACTAACAATTACAACTCCTATGAATAACCTGCAGAAATTAACCATAAACTAGTTGCTAACACCCAGTCCGCAACCTAACCCGCATTCATACATGAAAGACATTCACAAAAACGCAAGTGGAGTTTATAAAAATTAATTAAACAAAACTAAATACGCATAAACATCAAACCAGAAAATAAAGAGTTCTTTACTTTAAAATTCACCCACAACCAAAAAGTTCCAAGACCAAAAGAAAATAAATCAAACATGTGCAATCATCTTTAACCTAGGTAGCGAAAAGGTCTAGCCAATACAAGGCATGATAAAATCAAAACAAATAAAACTAAACATATTCATGGCGTTCACAACGGGTTAGAATAAATAAATAATAAATATTGAATTAGTGTCACACCCTCAAATTTCCACATGCGGGGTTTTACCGCGAGGCGCGTGACACACCAGGATCCAAGTCAACGGTCACAACAAACGACAACTAAATGTAAGAAAATACGTAAGACATTCCATTAAACAACCAAAACATTATGCTTTGAGCCATAAACCAGCAGCAGAAGCATTTCTTGTTTACAACAAAAAGACATATTACAGTTTTTCCAAATCACAGTTTAATATGCAACAAGACTTCTAGACGCCGTGCAGGACTCCGTGCGCGCCTAACCATTAACCGCTACCTTAGCGACCTGAGAAAAACATGCCAAAAATGTCAACATATAATGCTGGTGAGTTCACAGGTTTTTCTTTTTCAATAATCGTTTCATTAATCCTTTGAAAACTGTTACCGTTACCGGTATTGTTACTGTTCATACTATGCTTGTTCGTACGCTAGCTAGGCGTCAAGTGTGTTACTCATACGGGCGAAACCATTGCTGACTGTGTGATACCCCTGTTTACAGACTACCTCATCTTCGGTAAGCCTAGTGTGATTGAGACAACATGCACCCGCCCGGCCTCCAGCCGTCGAGTGGGGTTTGTCAGGCCCAATAGCGCTATCCATATTTCCCCGCTACATACCCGTATTAGTGGTTTCTAAGGGACTTAGATGAACCGTATAGTAATAAGATGTGAGCCATAGTATAACATGAAAACGTGTGTTTATAACTTATAACATGTAAATGTGTGTTCCAAAATGTATACGCATGTTTCTCACCCCGAAAACAAAACCAATAAAGTATGGGGCCGTGAACTCACCTTAGATCGCGTTACTTGAAAACAGTTAAATCAGTGTGCTATGATAGCCCCAAATAGCGGCGACCTATCATAAGATGTATGTAAGTACCCGGACTAATAACCCGTAGGTTAACTAGTCCCCGAATGTCCAGACCGTGACCATAAACGTTTGAAAACACCTTTAACTGTTAAACCGACCGTGCCAGACAAGACCCGACATCCCATTGGTGACCCGACATCCCACGTGTTAGATAAATGCAAGACATCATGCAACATATGCAATTAAACACTTAATACGCGCAAGAGTTCACCTAGTCTAGCATAATGTCCAATTAACGCATAAACAGGTCCGAATACGTCTTACTAAGTCATTGGGTGTATCCCGGGGTTCCTAGCATGTTCCTAGGTGTCAAATCGTGTTCCGGGATGTCAAAACGCGTTCACGACAGCAGTACATGCGATTAGGAAAGTCAACTGGTGAGTAGGCCTGGTCAACAGGCGATCAGTGGTCTAATCGCCTGACACTTCAGGCGATCAGGGCCTAATCGCCCCCTAACATTCCTACTCGCCCCCTGCTTCAGGCGATTAGGACTCCTAATCGCCTGTTGCAGCTGTGCAATGGGTTTTCGCGCGTTTAACCCTCCAAATCAGATCCGAAACATGCAACGACACCCAATATCAAACCTAAATCATTTACCAACCCATTTCAAGCAAAAACCCCCAACATATCACTGGTCTAGCATGTCCTATGCAATTATTTCCTAAAATGGCAAAGTACTAGGTTTCTTCTACCAACCTTATCTTTCCTTAAATGGAAACAATCAGATTTCAAACTTTACAAACATGTAAATCATCAAACCTCTGATCTAACATCTTCCTATCATGAATCCTAACAACATTGCATCAACAATCATACCATAATCATCCTAAATCCTCAAGAACATACAAATGGGTCAAAATATGCATTTTCTTCAATACACCATAATAATGGCTAAGATTCTAAGACAACCCTCCTAATAACCTCTACATAGCAGAAGTACAATCATATCTTGAAAACATTCATGTTAAAATCACCAAGAAGACCAACATATGCAAGTAAACTTCACATATAACAAGCATTAAGGTGTAGACTTAGTTTAGGACTCTTTTGAAAGGTTTTTAAAGACACATTTTGGTAAAACAAGGTCTGGAACTTTGGGGAACTCGAAATAACAACTTTACAAAGGTTAGGGATGAAGAACACACCTTGGATTTTGCTAAAGAAAGGTGTGTAAGCTTGGGGATGATGATTTTTGTAGCAAAAAGAGTTCCAGAGGTGTTTCAAGGTGTGTGGGTGGTTTGGGAGCAGCTAGGGTTGTTCTAGAGGTGTTTGGGGAGTTAAGGGTTCTATTTATAGGTGTTTTGACCCGAGCCCTGCAGTTCACGCGATTAGCAGGACCTTATACGCGATTGGGGGCCTAATCGCGTATAACATCAGGCGATTAGGTCCCAATCGCCTCTAAACTCTCCTACTCGCATGAAGGTATAGGCGATTAGGGGTTCTCCCAGCTCCTAATCGCCCCAGTGATGCTGGAACGGGTTTTTGGCGCGTTAAACACTATTTTAACATATTTAAACACGTATTCACATACCGATAAGTCACATAATGATTTCAAACATATAATGCATGATAACTAACACGTTTACATCCGTTCACCAATTCCCGGGACTCGAGACTCGTGTGTGCATTAAACCCGGCGATTCCACGAATCGCCGATCCTTGTATCCATAGTTATGGACCGACTCCCGATGACCCCGCGGATCATCATAACGACTCCCGATGATTCCTAGAATCATCATACCGACTCGACTGACCTCGTTAAGGACGTAATATGCATGACTCGCTAAGGTAGACTTACTAGTTTAACGAAAGTTATTAACCGGAGTTTGCCGGGTGTCACATCATCCCCTAGTTGAAAGAATTTTCGTCCCGAAAATTTCCCGAAGCAAAATAGAACGAAGCGATAAAAAGAAAAATTTTCCCGGTCGTCACATCATCCCCCTGTTGAAAGGAATCTCGCCCCGAGATTCGCTCTCCGACAGTAATGAATGTCAACCCAAGCACACGGGAACCCCTGACCCATCAGAGTCTCGGCCCACCACGTGAACCGTAATGAATCTAGATAACACAAGAGATGACCCACCAAGCACGCAACTGAGCATCCAGCGTCCAAAGCAACGTTCCCCGAAAGTACAGGAAGATATAAGGGTCGCGACTAGGGATGTTAAGAATGAGTACTCCGACCCGCGAAGCTAATTCCTCGACACGAATATGGAACGGCTGTAGTTAGCGGTCTCATAACCAACCCGACCCGACCGGAGGTATGCTGAAGACCCTTGAGTTCGGTATAAACGAAGTATCAGGTACCGTCCAAGCAATGCTTCCAGACTACCTCCTCACATCGAATTTAGACACTCGAGACCCGAACAAAATGCAACACGATGCACGATAACCAAGGACTTACCCTCCCAAGGTGTAGACACAGAGTATAGTAACAGATAAAGTTTAACGGATATGAAACGCTTGACAGTACGAAAGCCAAAGTAAAAGGGAAGCAACACGACAAATAAAGGACGTACCGGTAGTAGCATCAGGTTCCCCTTTGCCTCCATCATTGTCCTGTTTCATCATAGGACAATCGCGCTTGAAATGCCCCGTTTCCCCGCAGTTGTAGCAGCCTTGATTTCCCCACGAAGCGGGAGTAGCTCCTGTAGCCTGAGCCGGCTTAGTTGGAAGACTGGCCCGACAATCCTTAGCAAAATGGCCCGTCTTATTACAGCGCTCGCAACGAAACCTGTCACAATTCCCATAGTGATGAAACCCACACAGATCGCACCTCGGTTTCTTCCCGGTATACCCACCCTGTTTCTGGTCGGACGACGATCCCAAAGCTTCAACCCTCTTCACCTGCTGCTGCGGTTGACCCGAACCCGAGCTCTTACCAGAACCATCCCACTTCCTCTTGTGGTCCACTGGTGCTTTCACAGTGGTGCCCCTAGGAGGTAAAACACCCTCAGCAACCTTCATATTCGTCAGCCTGTGAGCCGACCGAACAACCTCAGAATACACCGCAAGATTTCCCGCAGCTACTAACCCCCTAACCTCCGGCACCAGCCCAGCAACATAATGCTCGATTCTTCTGTACTCCAGCGTGTGTAGATCCGGGCACAACACCGCCAGCTCATTATGCCTAGCCGTATACACCTCAATCTCGGACCCCACCATTTTGTGATTCCAGACTTCGTGCTCGAGCTTTTGGACCTCGTCCCTCGGACAGTACTCGCTTTTCAGAAGTCGGACAAATTCTGTCCAGGGCATAGCGTGGGCTTCCCCAATACCCAAGGTCTGGGTGGTGGAGTTCCACCAAGTCAGAGCTTGACCCTCAAGGGTTGCCGAAGCATACTTCACGCGGTCGCCCGCCGGGCAACTGCACATAGAGAACACGGATTCAACTTTTTCCAACCACCGAAGCAGTCCCACTGCCCCTTCGGTCCCATTGAAGTTGTGGGGTTTGCAATCCATGAACTTTTTGTAAGAGCACTGAGGTGGAGAGGGATTAACAGCGCCACCTGGGACAGAACGCTCAGGTAAACAATCAAGAAGAGAAATAAGATGCCCAGAAACAAGGTAGAGCGGGTAGCAATCGACTTACCACCCATAGCGTTGTGGGCAGCTTGGAACGCAGCTAAAGCCACATTCACATGCTGTTGCATCAGATTGTTCAGCTCCTCCCGGGTCATGTTAATGTTGCCACGACCGCCACCACCGCGGCCGCCAGCACGGCCACCCCTACGACCGCCACGAGCTCCCGACATCTTCTGCCAGAACAAGAACAAAACACTCAGTCCATCACCAACGCTAAACCAACAGGAATCAAAAAGGAATAAAGAATTAGGTCCAAACGTGACCATTGATCCCAACGCGAGGTCCACCAGGTCTTCCATGCATTTCAACTTATGATTTCGTGTGCACCCGAAATGATAAATTGCTCTACATGGTCCTCTAGGCGTGCCCCGAGCTTGAACCTCAAGCCACTCTATACCCTCAACTTAGAAGAATCGACCGACTCAAGGAATTTCCAAGTGACTAATCACTTAGAGATAGATTTCAACTAGTACATGCACAAGATAATGTGTGTAAGCATATGTGTCCATTGGAGCATAGGGGGGAGATGTCCGAATCCTGGACAGATCTCGAGAATGAGCCGAAGCTGCTCCAATGTACACCACCGCCGTGCAAGGTTCATCGAACAAGTCCCACCGACTTTAACCCGAAGGAAGGATAGAGTAATGATAGAAACAACAAAGACAAGGAATATAATATGCCACTGTGTGTTAAGGATGCTGACACCCCGACAAAGTTAATATGTTTACCCAAAGACACGACTCGTACGTATGTGACCATCTAGTGTGTGCAAGACTCGGCTATAGACTAGACTCTACATGCAGTCCTAGTTCACTATAACCATTGGCTCTGATACCAATCTGTCACACCCTCAAATTTCCACATGCGGGGTTTTACCGCGAGGCGCGTGACACACCAGGATCCAAGTCAACGGTCACAACAAACGACAACTAAATGTAAGAAAATACGTAAGACATTCCATTAAACAACCAAAACATTATGCTTTGAGCCATAAACCAGCAGCAGAAGCATTTCTTGTTTACAAACAAAAGACATATTACAGTTTTTCCAAATCACAGTTTAATATGCAACAAGACTTCTAGACGCCGTGCAGGACTCCGTGCGCGCCTAACCATTAACCGCTACCTTAGCGACCTGAGAAAACATGCCAAAAATGTCAACATATAATGCTGGTGAGTTCACAGGTTTTTCTTTTTCAATAATCGTTTCATTAATCCTTTGAAAACTGTTACCGTTACCGGTATTGTTACTGTTCATACTATGCTTGTTCGTACGCTAGCTAGGCGTCAAGTGTGTTACTCATACGGGCGAAACCATTGCTGACTGTGTGATACCCCTGTTTACAGACTACCTCATCTTCGGTAAGCCTAGTGTGATTGAGACAACATGCACCCGCCCGGCCTCCAGCCGTCGAGTGGGGTTTGTCAGGCCCAATAGCGCTATCCATATTTCCCCGCTACATACTCGTATTAGTGGTTTCTAAGGGACTTAGATGAACCGTATAGTAATAAGATGTGAGCCATAGTATAACATGAAAACGTGTGTTTATAACTTATAACATGTAAATGTGTGTTCCAAAATGTATACGCATGTTTCTCACCCCGAAAACAAAACCAATAAAGTATGGGGCCGTGAACTCACCTTAGATCGCGTTACTTGAAAACAGTTAAATCAGTGTGCTATGATAGCCCCAAATAGCGGCGACCTATCATAAGATGTATGTAAGTACCCGGACTAATAACCCGTAGGTTAACTAGTCCCCGAATGTCCAGACCGTGACCATAAACGTTTGAAAACACCTTTAACTGTTAAACCGACCGTGCCAGACAAGACCCGACATCCCATTGGTGACCCGACATCCCACGTGTTAGATAAATGCAAGACATCATGCAACATATGCAATTAAACACTTAATACGCGCAAGAGTTCACCTAGTCTAGCATAATGTCCAATTAACGCATAAACAGGTCCGAATACGTCTTACTAAGTCATTGGGTGTATCCCGGGGTTCCTAGCATGTTCCTAGGTGTCAAATCGTGTTCCGGGATGTCAAAACGCGTTCACGACAGCAGTACATGCGATTAGGAAAGTCAACTGGTGAGTAGGCCTGGTCAACAGGCGATCAGGGGTCTAATCGCCTGACACTTCAGGCGATCAGGGCCTAATCGCCCCCTAACATTCCTACTCGCCCCCTGCTTCAGGCGATTAGGACTCCTAATCGCCTGTTGCAGCTGTGCAATGGGTTTTCGCGCGTTTAACCCTCCAAATCAGATCCGAAACATGCAACGACACCCAATATCAAACCTAAATCATTTACCAACCCATTTCAAGCAAAAACCCCCAACATATCACTGGTCTAGCATGTCCTATGCAATTATTTCCTAAAATGGCAAAGTACTAGGTTTCTTCTACCAACCTTATCTTTCCTTAAATGGAAACAATCAGATTTCAAACTTTACAAACATGTAAATCATCAAACCTCTGATCTAACATCTTCCTATCATGAATCCTAACAACATTGCATCAACAATCATACCATAATCATCCTAAATCCTCAAGAACATACAAATGGGTCAAAATATGCATTTTCTTCAATACACCATAATAATGGCTAAGATTCTAAGACAACCCTCCTAATAACCTCTACATAGCAGAAGTACAATCATATCTTGAAAACATTCATGTTAAAATCACCAAGAAGACCAACATATGCAAGTAAACTTCACATATAACAAGCATTAAGGTGTAGACTTAGTTTAGGACTCTTTTGAAAGGTTTTTAAAGACACATTTTGGTAAAACAAGGTCTGGAACTTTGGGGAACTCGAAATAACAACTTTACAAAGGTTAGGGATGAAGAACACACCTTGGATTTTGCTAAAGAAAGGTGTGTAAGCTTGGGGATGATGATTTTTGTAGCAAAAAGAGTTCCAGAGGTGTTTCAAGGTGTGTGGGTGGTTTGGGAGCAGCTAGGGTTGTTCTAGAGGTGTTTGGGGAG
Source organism: Ambrosia x helenae (assembly GCA_030844895.1). Classification (NCBI taxonomy): domain Eukaryota; kingdom Viridiplantae; phylum Streptophyta; class Magnoliopsida; order Asterales; family Asteraceae; genus Ambrosia; species Ambrosia x helenae. The sequence continues at coordinate 57,855,704 of CM061234.1, read as the reverse complement.
TTAAGGGTTCTATTTATAGGTGTTTTGACCCGAGCCCTGCAGTTCACGCGATTAGCAGGACCTTATACGCGATTGGGGGCCTAATCGCGTATAACATCAGGCGATTAGGTCCCAATCGCCTCTAAACTCTCCTACTCGCATGAAGGTATAGGCGATTAGGGGTTCTCCCAGCTCCTAATCGCCCCAGTGATGCTGGAACGGGTTTTTGGCGCGTTAAACACTATTTTAACATATTTAAACACGTATTCACATACTGATAAGTCACATAATGATTTCAAACATATAATGCATGATAACTAACACGTTTACATCCGTTCACCAATTCCCGGGACTCGAGACTCGTGTGTGCATTAAACCCGGCGATTCCACGAATCGCCGATCCTTGTACCCATAGTTATGGACCGACTCCCGATGACCCCGCGGATCATCATAACGACTCCCGATGATTCCTAGAATCATCATACCGACTCGACTGACCTCGTTAAGGACGTAATATGCATGACTCGCTAAGGTAGACTTACTAGTTTAACGAAAGTTATTAACCGGAGTTTGCCGGGTGTCACAATTAGAACCGACCCGTGCTGGCACCTATGCCTCAACCCTTCACCTCCTTCTCTTTTTTTTCTTCAAAGAATAATATGATGCTTCTGCTTCAAGAATTCTTTTGCGGCACCTCCTGAGTTAATCTGTTCTTCTAATGTCCGCCTCCTAGAAATAATAATATTCCTCCAATTTTGGTCGGCTCCCCTCTAGATATAATAATCGCTGATTTGTCCTCTCTTATAATCCGTCGCTCGTTCCCAATATATATGTGTTCTACTCCACAATTTAGTGGAGCCCTATGTTTTGTTTTTGGGCTTTGGAACCGCCAAAGTGACAAAAGTCACATTTTTTTTCTTTTTCTTTTACTATTATTAGTTTATTATTATTATTATTATTATTATTATTATTATTTAGAATACTATTATTATATACCGTATTATGACTCAGTGCTTTCGACTCGGGTGTTCTTGACTCGACCAAAGTTGCTCGTTTATGCTTCAACGTTCATGAACACCTACAAAATATAAAATAAATTAATAAATACTTAAAAAGACCCAAAACTAATAAAAATCTATAAACAACCTATACTAAATAAAATAGACCGGTACAAGCCTAAAACTAATAAAAACACTATCTAATCGACTCAAAAATTGTACAAACTTTACACAGGAAATAGATGTATTTTACAATACATCAAATATCCCCACACTTATCTCTTTTTCGTCCCTGAAAAAGAATTATGCTATGGAATCACAGTTAGGTTTACATCCAGTTTCAAAACATAGGTTACTTAATTAATAATCTACTAACATGTTGATTGCGATTGCAGGTATATTGATCCTCTTAAACCCACACCGGTTTCCAAGCCCCTTTTATTTATGTTAAGTTCATGTGGATTAGTCTATCTAGGGTCTCACTCGAAGGAAGCCACAGTTCCTCCTAATCCCGCCTCAAGCTTATGAAGCTAAAGGAACGACCAATTGACCATTTCCCAACCGTCTTATGTAGAAAACCAAGAGAATTTAAAATCACTATTTTTTTTTTTCGACATACTTAACTCAGAGGGTGTGACCAATCCAAGTCGCTATCCCAGTAGCCAGGCACCTTAAGCTTCAGCATTTTTTTTTTTTTATCTCAGCATACTTAACTCAGAGGGTGTGACCAATCCAAGTCGCTATCCCAGTGGCCAGGCACCTTAAGCTTCAGTATTTTTGCTTTGATTTCTAATTTTTTTTTTTTCTTTTTTCAAAGTGATTAGAAATTCTAACAGTTTTAAACTTATAACGGTGCTTCTTATACTATTTTTGGCGGTTTCGGTCTCCCCGTTTCTCCTAGATGAGAACCCACAAAATAGCCTAACATAATTAATTTATTACTTTTCAAAGGAAACCTTTCTACCGGTTGAGCCTACCCACATATCCCAAATCAGACACGTTTTCAATCAATTTTAATTCTCTTATTATACATACTATTTGAAAACCGGACACCTAACTTTACCTATCATCTTCCATATTTTATATAATGCAAACTTCAAAATCAGGGACTTTTTTTTTTTTTTTTTTTAAATGACTCTATATACAAACCAAACGACATTTTCCCATCCCCACACTTAAACTCTACATTGCCCTCAATGTAGGAATAGAAAACGACTCAAAACAAAAAACTAAATTCCGAATACAAAAATAAAAAGACAAGGGCAAATTGGAAAGGACTTAGCTGGTTTATTAACGCGTAAGCTCCAAAAAATCTAGTCCAATCCAGCTCGATCGTATAGCATTTCATTCGCGATCGGCTCTGACACAATGGTAAACTCTGGACTTGCCTTGATAAATGATAAACAGCTTCGGAATCACCCGAATGGAGATTGGGTACGGGTGGTGCAATCCAAACCTGAGCAAAACGAAACAGACAAAACCCGAGCATAATACCGAACCACAAAAATAAAAAGACACAACTAATAACTGTCACACCCTCAAATTTCCACCTGCGGAGTTCTACCGCGAGGCGTGTGACATACCAGGATCCAAGTCAACGGTCACAATAAACGACGTCTAAATGTAAAAACATACGTAAACAAAACCATGCATAAGTTTAAAACCAACATTCAACAGTGCGGAAGCATTTTAAAGTTTACATAAGTCATGCATAAATAAACATAAGTTCAAAAGTTCATAATCCCAAAACGTGCAAATGAGACCCCTAGACGCGAGACGACTCCAGTGCGACCTCGTGCGCCTATCCGACAGCTGCTACCTTAGTGACCTGAGAAAACATGCTAAAAGAGTCAACATATAATGCTGGTGAGTTCACAGGTTTTAATTAAACGTTTACAGTGATCCTTCAAAATGTTACCATCACAATTACTACTATGCTTATGAGAACGCCAAACCAGGCGCAGAATGAGATACTCATACGGGTGAAACCATTACTGACTAAGCCGTGTGTTACCCTTAGTTCCTATGGGCTACCGTCATCGCCGGTAGACCTTGTTTTGTTAGAGACAATATGCACCCGCCCGGTCCAACCGTCGAGTGGGGTTTGTCAGTTCCCAATAGCGCTATCCATATTTCCCCGCCATATACCCATGTTAGTGGTTTCAAGGGATTTTCGATGAACCGTATAGTAAGATAAGTGAGCCATAGTATAACGTGATGAAGAGTCATGAGTCATAAGAATTTAACAAGTCATAAGTCATAAAAGAGTTTGTAAGCATGTTTCTCACCCCGAAAGTAAAAACTGTAAAATGTGGGGCCGTGAACTCACCTTAAGTTGCGAAATCCGTATGCGTGATATGAGTAAACCGTTTATGAGATATGATAGCCCCAACTACTGGCGACCTATCATAAGATATGTGTTAAGTTAGACTAATAACCCATCGGGTTCATTAGTCCCTACGTCCAGTCCATGACCATTATGTATCCGAAAAGCATGTTTGACCGACAACCAGACTACGTAAGACAAGACTCGACATCCCATTGGTGACCCGACATTCCACGTGTTAGATAAATACAAGACAACATGCCACATATGCAATTAAACACTTAATACGCGCAACAGTTCACCTAGTCTAGCATAATATCCGTTTAACGCATAAACAGGTCCGAATACGTGTTACTAAGTCATTGGGTGAATCCCGGGGTTCCTATCATGTTCCTAGGCGTCAAATCATGTTCCGGGATGTTAAAATATACATACAGCAGCATTACACGCGATTAGGAATCAAACTAGCAATTAGGAAAAGTCAACACGTGATTAGGGCTGGTCAACAGGCGATTACAGGGTCTAATCGCCTGTATATACACGAGTAGGCCTCTCTTATAGGCGAGTAGGCCTCCAATCGCCTATAACATAGGCGATTAGGATCCCTAATCGCCTATAGTGCAGCTGATGTGGTTTTTTCGCGCGCCGAACACTCCAAATCAGATCCGAAACATGTAAAAACACCCAATAATCATTCTAACATATTAACAAACATATTCCAAGCAAAACCCCTAAGTTTTTATCATTCTAACAGTCCCGAATGCGAGCGTTTTCCCAAAATGGCAACTTAGCATGTAAACATCACATCAACATGCAAGAACTTGCCCTAAATAGCAAATATCCAGATTAAATCACATAACCACGTTGTCCGATAGCATCCTACTGTTCTAGCATCATCCTAGAGCAAACCCTAACATCATTCAATCAACAACATACCTCATATCATCCTTAATCATCCAAAATCCTTCAAATGGGTCAAAATATCAAATATCAACAATACACAACCAAAACCATTCAAACTCCTAGGACATCATCATACCAACTTATATCAGCAATAAACATCATAATAACACAAGAATAACCATGATTCAATCCTAAAAATCCTATCTTTAAACATATATAACACATATAACACATGTAAAGGTGTGGGTTTGTTTAAAAATGGTTTTAAATGGATTTTCAAAGATAAAAACATTTATAAGTCAGGTCTGGACGTTTAGGGAGCAAAACATAATCATTTAAAGGTTTGGGTTTGAAGGACACACCTTGAAATTAAGAGATGATGATGGAATAAGCTTGGAAATGATGGTTTTGATGCAAAAACGAGTTCCAGAGGGTGTTTGGGTGTTGGGTTATGTTATGGGACGGCTAGGGTTGCACAAATGATGTTTTGGAGGTCAAGGGTGGTATTTATAGGCGTTTTTGGTCGTCCAGCACGTATCATGCGAGTGTGCAGGTTTATACGCGAGTAGGATGCCTAATCGCATGACTGTTCATGCGATTAGCCCTATTCGCCTATAGGAATCTTCCTACTCGCCCCAAAGTCATGCGATTAGGCTATCCACCAAGCCTAATCGCCTATAGCCCCTATGTTGGTGTGTTTTGCGCGTTAAACCCCGTTTTAACACATGTTAGCACATATTCACATACCGACAGGTCACATAATGATTGTAAACATATAATGTACGATAAATAACACGTTCCCGCCCGATCACCAATTCCCGGGACCCGAGACTTGCGTATGTTAAAACCCTAATGATGTACGATTCGACTCGACCGACCATGTTATGTGTACCGTATGCGCGACTCGCTAAGGTAGACTTACTAAGTTTTCAAAAGTTAGTTACCGAAAGTTGCCGGGTGTCACATCATCCCCCTGTTGAAAGAATTTTCGTCCCGAAAATTTCTCGAAATCGAGGAGGAAAAACAAATAAGAAGAAAAATTTTCCGGGTCGTCACATCATCCCCCTGTTGAAAGGAATCTCGTCCCGAGATTCTTTCGGTTTCAACAGTAATGTGTGTCGACCTCTGTGCCCAAGTAACGTATCCCCAAAATGCAACAAGTGAAGGTCATGAATCAAACGTGCCAGTAATAACCGGGAAACCACTTTCCCAAATATGAGTATGAGACAAGAGACCCCCGATGAAAGCCTACTGGAGCCTACTATGATCGGTATAACTAATCCACTGGTACCGTCCAAGTAGCATCCCCAAAGGACCCTCATCAACCCAGAGAATGAGAAACAGCGACCAAACCAAAAAGAAAACACCCGAAACACGAACGCACAACAATGCGGATAAAAGTATGACCAAAGCGTAACAAGAGATAAGAGAGAATACGTACGGGTAACAGTGTCTGGGTCCGCCTGGTTCTCCCTAGCACCAATCACATAAGCATGAGCACGAGTCCACCGGCCACCGCCTTCCTTGTCCCCATCCTTCCCTGTAGTCTCTGTGCCCCCTTGAGTCAACTTGGGACAGCTTCGCTTGAAGTGCCCCGCTTCCCCACAATGGAAGCAACCCTGGTTCCCCTGTGGAGCAGGGGTAGTAACAGCAGCAGTCTGAGTCGTCCCGGAAAGGTTGACCCTACAATTCTTGGCAAGATGCCCTGTCTTCTGACAACGCTCACAGCGAAAGCTCTCACAAGTACCAAAATGATGAAACCCACAACGTCCACACTTAGGGCTTTTCCCAGCATAGCCCCCCTGTCTCTGGTCCGATGCTGACCCAGAAGCTTCAGTCTTCTTCGCTGCCGGTTGTCGCTGAGTCCCCGATGAACCCTTATCCACGCTATCCCACTTCCTCTTGTTCTCAGTCGGCGCCTTCGCGGCAGAGCCTCTAGGAGGCAAGACACCCTCAGCAATCTTCAAATTGGTCATCTTGGTGGCTGACCGCACAGCCTCTAACATAGTAGTAGGATCCCTAGCAGACACCAGTCCCGCAATCTCTGGCACCAAACCCGCAAGATACTGCTCTATCCTCCTATACTCTGGTGTAGACAAACCTGGACACATCACTGCTAGCTCGTTGTGCCTGATCGTGTACTCCTCAACCTCAGAACCAACCATCTTAAGATTCCCATATTCCTGTTCCAACCTCTTAATCTCCTCACGTGGGCAATACTCATCCTTCAACCTACGCACAAAATCCGCCCAAGGCATGGCGTTGGCCTCCCCAAGACCAAGTGTCTGTGTGACGCAGTTCCACCACGTCAAGGCGGCTCCTACAAAAGTCCCCGAAGCAAACTTCACCCAATCCACCGCTGGAGTCTCACATAAAGCAAATACCGACTCCGTCTTCTCCAACCACCTGAGTAACTCCACCGCTCCCTCCGTACCCTGGAAGCTGAGAGGCTGACAATCCTTAAACCGCTTATAGGCAACACCTGCCTGAACTGGGGGAGCAGCAGCACCCATGAAAGTCTGCTGGGCTGCCTGAAAAGCAGCTAGTGCAACGCCCAACTGTTGCTGCATCATCTCATTGAGCTCATCATACGTCATAGTAATGTTACCACCACCTCTACCCCCACCACGGCGTCCACCTCCGCCACCACGGCGTCCACCTGTACGTCCACCAGCGCGACCAGACATGTTCTGCCAAAACATGAGACGAGACACTCAGTACCAATAACAAACCAAGCTACAAGTGACCAACGAACTCAGAATACGGTTACAGCATGACCGTTAGTCCGAACACAAAGTCCACCAAGATTTTCATGCATTTCGATTTGTGATTTCGTGTGCACCCGAAATGACAAATCGCTCTACATGGTCCCCTAGGCGTGCTTCGAGCTAGAACTTCAAGTCACCCGATAACCACATCCCAGAATGATACAACTAACTCAAAAGATCGATAAGTAAGTCCCCTCGGCTGTAACCCAGAGATGAAAATAAAGTGAAGCTAAAAATAGCCAAGAATGAGATAAGTAATGTGACACTGTATGGTAAGGAGACCGACACCCCGACAAGGTTAGTATGTTTGCCCAAAAGACACGACTCAAATGTATGTGACCGTCTAGTGTGTGTGACTCGGCTATAGTCTAGACTCTACATGCAGTCCTAGTTCACTATAACCATTGGCTCTGATACCAATCTGTCACACCCTCAAATTTCCACCTGCGGAGTTCTACCGCGAGGCGTGTGACATACCAGGATCCAAGTCAACGGTCACAATAAACGACGTCTAAATGTAAAAACATACGTAAACAAAACCATGCATAAGTTTAAAACCAACATTCAACAGTGCGGAAGCATTTTAAAGTTTACATAAGTCATGCATAAATAAACATAAGTTCAAAAGTTCATAATCCCAAAACGTGCAAATGAGACCCCTAGACGCGAGACGACTCCAGTGCGACCTCGTGCGCCTATCCGACAGCTGCTACCTTAGTGACCTGAGAAAACATGCTAAAAGAGTCAACATATAATGCTGGTGAGTTCACAGGTTTTAATTAAACGTTTACAGTGATCCTTCAAAATGTTACCATCACAATTACTACTATGCTTATGAGAACGCCAAACCAGGCGCAGAATGAGATACTCATACGGGTGAAACCATTACTGACTAAGCCGTGTGTTACCCTTAGTTCCTATGGGCTACCGTCATCGCCGGTAGACCTTGTTTTGTTAGAGACAATATGCACCCGCCCGGTCCAACCGTCGAGTGGGGTTTGTCAGTTCCCAATAGCGCTATCCATATTTCCCCGCCATATACCCATGTTAGTGGTTTCAAGGGATTTTCGATGAACCGTATAGTAAGATAAGTGAGCCATAGTATAACGTGATGAAGAGTCATGAGTCATAAGAATTTAACAAGTCATAAGTCATAAAAGAGTTTGTAAGCATGTTTCTCACCCCGAAAGTAAAAACTGTAAAATGTGGGGCCGTGAACTCACCTTAAGTTGCGAAATCCGTATGCGTGATATGAGTAAACCGTTTATGAGATATGATAGCCCCAACTACTGGCGACCTATCATAAGATATGTGTTAAGTTAGACTAATAACCCATCGGGTTCATTAGTCCCTACGTCCAGTCCATGACCATTATGTATCCGAAAAGCATGTTTGACCGACAACCAGACTACGTAAGACAAGACTCGACATCCCATTGGTGACCCGACATTCCACGTGTTAGATAAATACAAGACAACATGCCACATATGCAATTAAACACTTAATACGCGCAACAGTTCACCTAGTCTAGCATAATATCCGTTTAACGCATAAACAGGTCCGAATACGTGTTACTAAGTCATTGGGTGAATCCCGGGGTTCCTATCATGTTCCTAGGCGTCAAATCATGTTCCGGGATGTTAAAATATACATACAGCAGCATTACACGCGATTAGGAATCAAACTAGCAATTAGGAAAAGTCAACACGTGATTAGGGCTGGTCAACAGGCGATTACAGGGTCTAATCGCCTGTATATACACGAGTAGGCCTCTCTTATAGGCGAGTAGGCCTCCAATCGCCTATAACATAGGCGATTAGGATCCCTAATCGCCTATAGTGCAGCTGATGTGGTTTTTCGCGCGCCGAACACTCCAAATCAGATCCGAAACATGTAAAAACACCCAATAATCATTCTAACATATTAACAAACATATTCCAAGCAAAACCCCTAAGTTTTTATCATTCTAACAGTCCCGAATGCGAGCGTTTTCCCAAAATGGCAACTTAGCATGTAAACATCACATCAACATGCAAGAACTTGCCCTAAATAGCAAATATCCAGATTAAATCACATAACCACGTTGTCCGATAGCATCCTACTGTTCTAGCATCATCCTAGAGCAAACCCTAACATCATTCAATCAACAACATACCTCATATCATCCTTAATCATCCAAAATCCTTCAAATGGGTCAAAATATCAAATATCAACAATACACAACCAAAACCATTCAAACTCCTAGGACATCATCATACCAACTTATATCAGCAATAAACATCATAATAACACAAGAATAACCATGATTCAATCCTAAAAATCCTATCTTTAAACATATATAACACATATAACACATGTAAAGGTGTGGGTTTGTTTAAAAATGGTTTTAAATGGATTTTCAAAGATAAAAACATTTATAAGTCAGGTCTGGACGTTTAGGGAGCAAAACATAATCATTTAAAGGTTTGGGTTTGAAGGACACACCTTGAAATTAAGAGATGATGATGGAATAAGCTTGGAAATGATGGTTTTGATGCAAAAACGAGTTCCAGAGGGTGTTTGGGTGTTGGGTTATGTTATGGGACGGCTAGGGTTGCACAAATGATGTTTTGGAGGTCAAGGGTGGTATTTATAGGCGTTTTTGGTCGTCCAGCACGTATCATGCGAGTGTGCAGGTTTATACGCGAGTAGGATGCCTAATCGCATGACTGTTCATGCGATTAGCCCTATTCGCCTATAGGAATCTTCCTACTCGCCCCAAAGTCATGCGATTAGGCTATCCACCAAGCCTAATCGCCTATAGCCCCTATGTTGGTGTGTTTTGCGCGTTAAACCCCGTTTTAACACATGTTAGCACATATTCACATACCGACAGGTCACATAATGATTGTAAACATATAATGTACGATAAATAACACGTTCCCGCCCGATCACCAATTCCCGGGACCCGAGACTTGCGTATGTTAAAACCCTAATGATGTACGATTCGACTCGACCGACCATGTTATGTGTACCGTATGCGCGACTCGCTAAGGTAGACTTACTAAGTTTTCAAAAGTTAGTTACCGAAAGTTGCCGGGTGTCACACTAACTTAGACTCATAATATAACAACAGACAAGAAGACGTACCTGCTTGGCAAAATGGCGGTGAATGGTAGTAGAACCAAATGGGTATAAGAAAAAAAAATTGGTTCTCGCTCAACGTGAGGGACACTGGTGATCACAACACGCGTTGCTAACGAGAAAAAAAATATAACTTTCCGGGGTAATAGCTGGTCGCATGAGACGAACAGGTCAGCCCAGACTCCTCACATTACATGAAAAGTCTTTTTTCACAGAAAGTTAACTAATTTTTTTTTTTTTTTTTTAGAAAATTCTCTTTTATTACCCAAACCTTTACCAAACTCCCACTCATAAAATATATAAAGATAAATACATGGGATCCGCTCATGGTGAAATTTCCTCTACCTAAGCAAACACGCAAACCTGCAAACAGACTCAAGGACACAAAAACAAAGATAAAATAGAAAGATAAAAAAAAACTATGAACCACTATCGAAAGACGGACCACAAATAAAAAAAAATGAACAGCTAGAAAAAAAAATAAATAAGTATAAAAATAAATTTACAAACTCTACAGAGCCTCCCCACACTTAAAGTTAATCAGGGGCTTCTCTTTTATCTGGACCTGATCTAACCCGTTTAATTCCACCCGGTCCTCGTTAACAATTGAATATTTATTAGTGGAATCGAAAAATAATCTAAGCATTCTTAACGGGTCAGACCACCAAAATTTAAACTTACCTGGATTGAACCGGATGCGTGGCATGTAGCAAGAAGACTGATCGTGCTTGACTTTCACTGGCTTCTTCTTCTCCAACTCGTGCCAGCCGTTGATCCTCTTCCGATTCCGATTTCGATCCTTTCTTTTTCTCTTCCTTGCCCTCTCCCGTGGTGTTGTTGATTTTGAAGTTCCATCTATTACTAATACCACGGGCCAGCTATGGTGCGCTTCTTCTTCCACCATTTCTATGGGATGATCCCCACACTTAGTTCTTTCTTCTGGTGCAGGTTCAGTCATGTCTGTCGGGTCACCTTCGAGTAGGGCATCCAGGTATGCAATATCCCCATCAGGATCAGACTCCCCTAAATCTTCATAAACAGGCAAACCATCTAACTCCAGATTTAAAAACTCATCCTCTTCAGACAATGACTTCTCACCCATCTTATTGTCTTCCTCTGCACCAAACATCATACCAACGGAATCTCCCAATTCCACTTCTTCTTCAATCACTTCCCTTTTTACTAACGACCTCTGATACGCCGCCCATTCTTCTTCGTCATCCTCTTCATCAGAGTCACTCCCAAAATCATATATATTAACCTGTGGCACCGGAGGTGGGACTTCAATGTCCATTTTCGTCTCCGTGATTGGGGTGATCTCTTCATCTGACTCATCAGCGTATTGCATGATCGGTTCTTTCCCTTCTTCTGGAAATGTCGGGAACAACTCCCCAGAGCATTCATGTAACCGAGGTAGTTGCCCTCCTCATCATATGTATAACCAACTTTAGGCAGCTGCTCTTGCTGAACTTTTTCTTCTTCTTCCTTTAATCTCCTAGCAATATCTTCTACTGTTCGTTGAAGATCTAAAAGAGCAGTCTGTCGGTTTTTCAGGATGGTGTCGTGCTCTGCTAACATTTTCTGGGTATTTTCATCTTTAGCAACTAATAATGTCAACAGACTTTTGATTTCACTCCAAACATTACCACTATCCTCACAAGAAGTGCTTCCAGAAAATTGATCAGGATACTGATTATAATGTGGCTGCTGATACGAGTCATCATAATAATTTGTAGGACAACCCTGTGAATAATATGGCTGCGGCTGCACAAAGGAATTAGCACAATAATGTGCAGAGGACCCGCATTTTGTGGAAATCTAACGGTAAAATAGGGTCCTCCACAAATTTCAAACATATTTACAGACTCGACAGAAATTAAAATACACAAACAATCAGACTCCTACGACTCACTATACAAAAAGACAAACTCAACACAAAACACAAGTAGCACAGATATAGCAGATAAGTGTAATCAAAGCTAGTAAACGCAATCGCCAAGAGTCCCCGGCAGCGGCGCCAAAAACTTGATGTGCTCAAAGTGGTTTAGTAAAAACTAACTAAATTAACCTAAACTAGACACTCTAAGTTTTAAATTTATAACCTGAGACTCTCTAAACCTAAACCACACAACCGGCAAGTGTACCGGTCAGTGCAGTACAGCTAAAGTAAGTCCGAGTATCGAACCCACGAGACTCTACTGGAAAACGTAAACTAGGCTCGACTACTTATCTACAAACTGACTTAATAATGTTTTATTGCTTAAAGGGGGGTTTTCTAACAAACTAATTAAAATAAATAAAATAAAACTTAAAATAACTAAAGATACAAGCTGGAAATTGGAGTTCGGATCAGGTGATGGGTAGGCACTACCTAGGCTAGAATCCTACACATGAATGATAAAGCTTCTAATGGCTATGGAACTGGTGTGGAACCGGGATCTTAAAATACTAAACATCAAGAATAAACTAGACACCCTCAACCCTTCTCAAGGGGAAACCCTAGAATACTGTTGTGCTGTTAAACCACCGGTTGAGAGGTTACCCTCACAGGCTTACCTACTCGAATCTTAAAGTACCCGCTAGACAGTCTACCTCACAGCGCGAAAGTCACAATACACCCGAAAGTGCAAGGGGTAACTACAATATTTCTGATAAGACTTGGCCTACAAGGAATGCTAGGGAAACTACGAAGATCTTCTCACAAAGCCTCTAAATCTAGCAATTTAACACCCTAGACAGACCAACAATCTCGCACCTCACAGCTATTGAGAATTGGTAGAACACTTAGAATCATCTAACTAACAATTACAACTCCTATGAATAACCTGCAGAAATTAACCATAAACTAGTTGCTAACACCCAGTCCGCAACCTAACCCGCATTCATACATGAAAGACATTCACAAAAACGCAAGTGGAGTTTATAAAAATTAATTAAACAAAACTAAATACGCATACACATCAAACCAGAAAATAAAGAGTTCTTTACTTTAAAATTCACTCACAACCAAAAAGTTCCAAGACCAAAAGAAAATAAATCAAACATGTGTAATCATCTTTAACCTAGGTAGCGAAAAGGTCTAGCCAATAAAAGGCATGATAAAATCAAAACAAATAAAACTAAACATATTCATGGCGTTCACAACGGGTTAGAATAAATAAATAATAAATATTGAATTAGAACCGACCCGTGCTGGCACCTATGCCTCAACCCTTCACCTCCTTCTCTTTTTTTCTTCAAAGAATAATATGATGCTTCTGCTTCAAGAATTCTTTTGCGGCACCTCCTGAGTAAATCTGTTCTTCTAATGTCCGCCTCCTAGAAATAATAATATTCCTCCAATTTTGGTCGGCTCCCCTCTAGATATAATAATCGCTGATTTGTCCTCTCTTATAATCCGTCGCTCGTTCCCAATATATATGTGTTCTACTCCACAATTTAGTGGAGCCCTATGTTTTGTTTTTGGGCTTTGGAACCGCCAAAGTGACAAAAGTCACATTTTTTTTCTTTTTCTTTTACTATTATTAGTTTATTATTATTATTATTATTATTATTATTATTATTATTATTATTATTATTATTATTATTTAGAATACTATTATTATATACCGTATTATGACTCAGTGCTTTCGACTCGGGTGTTCTTGACTCGACCAAAGTTGCTCGTTTATGCTTCAACGTTCATGAACACCTACAAAATATAAAATAAATTAATAAATACTTAAAAAGACCCAAAACTAATAAAAATCTATAAACAACCTATACTAAATAAAATAGACCGGTACAAGCCTAAAACTAATAAAAACACTATCTAATCGACTCAAAAACTGTACAAACTTTACACAGGAAATAGATGTATTTTACAATACATCAGTCAGCCTCCTAGCAAACGCGTGACCCTCAACATGTTTAAAAGGGTCGTGGTTATGATTCGGGTTTATTACATCCAACTTCCAACCATTGTTTCCTAGCTTCCCTTTCAACGTAAAGGGACAGTTAATCTTTTTGCTACCCGAAACCTGTACTGTGGCTGTAGTTTGGTGTTTGCCACCACCGTCGCATCTCAGCCATATCTTAATTGTTTTTGCATCAAATCCCTTGCCGTTTGAAATAAAACGTCCGATCACTATGATGTAACCGCTAGCAAGGGCTTTATCGTAAACCCATTGTTTCAACTCTTCAACAGACCCGGATACCTAAAATTTATATAAGAGAATAGTCTAAATTATATACCACTGTAAATATATACTAGTTCAATCCAACAAACTATAAAACATGTAAATATATACTAGTGTAAATAAATAAACGCACCTGATCGGTTTGATACGAAACATCCGGGTTAGGTTCCACTTTTATGTCAACACCTTCAGAAGCACATTTCTCGTTGTTATCACCTTTCTCGAAGTCCTTAGCACCATTCCCGCTCGAATGGTAAGTCCCGTATGTGTACTGCGGGTAGCTTGGTGGCACGAAAAATGACTCCTTCTCCTCTACATATTCCTGGTTCAGATCGGGCAGCATATTCCCGTCATTACCACGAACCTCGGATTTAACCTCCTCGTCACCAACTTAAACCCCGGGTCCTTCTCCCAATTTTCTTGTAACTTAATCTTTTGAAAATCCTGGTCGAAGTAGTTTTCAAGTTTCTTAGGCTCTTGAACCTTGGGATCTTCAGTACTCGGAACCATCGGAACATGTGGTCCGAAGATAACCGACTTCCAACACCCAGTGTTCTGTTGAGCTAGAACATGGCTCATCCGACGTTGCCAGATATTGTATTCAGATCTGACAAGCATCGGTGGCTTGTTGTTCGTGCCAGTGTTGTGTGGATCGTGATTGATTGAAGCCATTCTTTGATTTTTCAAAAACAAAGTCTGTTTACAAACGGTTGAATCAAAAATAAACTATTACTCTATTTTCAATCCGACAAACAAACGATATCAATAATTGTGAGCTGATCTATTTATATTAAATTGATTTGTTAGATCGAATTTAATTGACCAAGCTCTGATACCAATTGTTAGGATCTGAGTTTGATTGTTTTGATTTGTTTAAGTAAAGATGTGATGAACAAAGTGAAATATAAATGGAAAGTGCAGCGGAATAATAAACTTTAAATCAAAACAAGAGAATAAATGTTTTCAATCGAATGCTTTCATATTATTGAATGATTACAGTCAATTGTACAAGTACTCCCCCTCAGCCTGATCACTCTGTGAATGTTTGTCTGAGAGAATGTTTTGAGTGATGAATAGAATAGTACAAGCACTGTTCTATTTATAGACAAATCTAAACCACTGATGATCTAAGCTGACGTCACCTAAGACAGCGACCTCTAACAAAATAACAAACATAAAACATCTGCTATATACAAACTACTGTTACATTGTAAAACTCTGAAAGGTAAACTGTTGTTGAGAAAACTCTGATGGTCTTGTATCATCTGTTGGAGCCTAAGTGCTGTTGGCTCCAACAGACCTTTAGTCTTCAGCACTTTGATCAGCAGTTGTTCTTCATCAGACCTTTGATCAGCAGTTGTTCTCTATCAGTTGTTTAGGTAGAACAGATGTTAGGGTCAATAGTCTTTTGGGAGAAGTATCTTGTAAATGTTGTTTATTTCTAAGGATCAACTGAGTACTATATTTTGGCTTACCAATCATCTGTTCTTCTCCAAGTCAGCAGACCCAACAATCTCCTAGAACAGATGATGCCAAAAGTAAGCTTTATTCTTGTTCTTTATTTCCTCATCAGACTTTCTCTGATTTAACCTTTGAATTGTAACTCAAAGTTCAATGAGTAGAGGTCTTTTACATCTCTTTCAAGCTCATGGTTCAACAATGTTAGGAGGTCATCTGCACACAGGCCATATGCATCATCCATGCTTAGCTTTTGAGCTTCTCCATCTGATCTGAGCAGAGTCAATTCATGGGTGTCTTTATTGACCTTCCATTTTAGAATTTTTGAATCAGAGGATTTGCTGAGATGCATTTTTATTCTGAATGAGTTTAGTGATGGAGGTCTCCCAATAAGTCTTCTGAGTTCTTCAGTAGTGGGATCAGAGAAATAGTGTATTTGATTGTAAAGGCCCTCCTTTATAAAAGTATCAGCAAACTTCTTCTGATCTTCTTCAGACATTTCTTTCTTCTTTTTGAACTGTCTTCTTGCAGCAACAGATAGATCAGAAATGTTAAGAAGGTTGTCTAATGTAAAAGCCTGTTGAGGTCTCTTCATCATGGGTTCATCAGAGTAGACAGGTTTTCTAGGCAATGTAGGGTCTTTCTTCCTGTTTTCATCCAACTTCTTGTAAGTTTCAACCAGCCTCAGCTCTGACCATCTTGCAACAGATTTCATCTCCCCATACTTTGCAGCCACAATCTATTGTCTCATTCTCTTGAATTTTAAGGCTCTGGCTGGATATCTGCCTTTACTGAAATCTGGGGCACAGACCTTAGTTGGGGGATTCTTGGTCATGTCCTCAATTCTTATGAGTTCTTCTCTGAGAGCATGAGTGGTCCAACTTGCAAACTGTTTCCTGTTTGCTTTATAGGGCATGGTTGCCAAGATTTGTTCAAGAAGTGATTCCCTAACCTCTCTTTCCATGTCACTGCTGAGAGGCATGGTAGACATGGAGTTGCTCAGGGTCTTAACAAAGTCTTCAATCCTTCTCAGTTTGCAAAGTTCTGCTGAATGAATGCCCTGAACAGTCCTGTCATCTTTCCCTTTACATATCTCTTTGATGATTACATCTGCCTATTCAGTCTTGTATTTAAGATATTTGTCTATGTTTAAGGGAACAGGAAAATTTGGAAGAGATGGGAAAGATCTTTCAGATGGTTGTTCAGTATTGTAGAAGGATTGCATTTCCCCCTTGAGTAGATCAAGTTCAAGGGGATACTGAATAGCCAATGGTGTAATGGTTGGTGGTGGTCTATGGGATGTAAATTGTGAGGTGTGTGGTGAGAATGATGAAAGTGGAATGGCAGATATGGGTGTAGGTTGTGTGGTTGAAGTAGGAGGTGGTGATGTTTGTATGTTTTCATCCTGTACCACAAAGGTAGATTTTCTCTTCCTTTTGTACAAGATTTTTGGTGATGGTGGTGTTGGAGCAGTGGTTGTGTCAACATCTGTTGGCACTTTTGTAGAGTCAGCAGATGTTTGGGATTTAGGTGGTAAAGTAGTTGTAGGAGGTGTATTGGTAGTTGTGGTAGTAGGTTTAGTTGTTGGTTTGGTGGTTGTAGTGATAGGTTCAGATGTTGTGGTGGTATCAGTGGTTTTGGTGGCAGCAGTGGTTTTGGTGGCAGTGGTTTTAGCAGCAAGTTTGGATGGTGGTTGTCTAACATGTTTGGTAGGCATTTTCTTCCTTTTAGAGGAACCCACATCCTCAACTTCTTGCTGTTGTTCTTTCTTTAATTGCACCAAAAACTCTACCTTGACTTCCAAAGTGTCAGCCCTCTTTTGCTTTTCCTCAGCAGCCTTTTCAGCTTTGTCATTAGCTGAGGTATCAACTTCCTTTGCTTTACTGGTTTTGGCAGTTTCAGTATCAGCAGATGTTTGAACATTTGGTTGTTGTTGTTGTTGTTGTTGTTGTGGTGGTGCTGTGTGGGTAGACCCTGGTTTGTTGGCAGCTTTTGATTTTCCCTTTTGTGAGGGTGGACAACCAAAGGGATCTAACTTTGGCAATCTATCCCTGCCACTCTCCCCCTTTTTGGCATCATCAGCAGTGAATTCATCATCATCCTCATCCCTGAGAATTGTGGTAGGGGCAGAGCCAGTTGTCTTCCGCAAATGATCTTTAATGGCTTTAATGTCAGCTTGGGTATCTTTGTACCTAGCATCCACCATAGTTCTGATTTGAGCCATGTATGTTTCATGTGTCTGATCTGCTAGTTTTCTGTGAGCTATGATGATGGGGGAAATAGATTTCAATAGCTCACTAGCAATATCTTCTGTGGAGGGTTGACTCTTGGTGAGAGTAGCCAATGAGCCCAATATTGTCTTGATATCTGATTTGATATCAGCAACAGAGGTTTCTATGGATTGTACTCTGGCCGTCAATTCTTGGTATTTTAACCCATCACCTAAGTTAATAGGATCATCTGGGTTCCTACCAGTGGTAGTTGTATCTGGTGCAGTCCTAGGAGGTGAGTCCAAAGGATGAGAACCATATGCATCTTTTTCTTGGTTCTGGGGACTTCCAACTGATTTTGGGGACACTATAGTGGCCTCATCAGTTGTTGCCTTCAAGGAAGTCTTAGCTATGTAACCACTGTCCCGTTGTGAGACAATGGTCTCTACATCAGTAGTGGTTGCTTCACTTGAAAACTCACCTAGAGTTTCATTGAATTCTAGGGGTGTAACCTCCTCTTCAGCTTGTGGGATAGCTGATTGATTTTCCTCAGTCCCAGTCACTTGTGGAGGTATACTCTCATTAATGGGAGAATGAGAGGAACTGGGATTGTCCTGAGTTTTATCAATAGCTTCAAACGGAGGTTGTATTATTGGAGGGACATGTTTTGGTGAGGGTGGAGGAGTGAAAAGAGAAGAAGCCCTGGGAGAAGGGCTGATGAGCATATGATCAAGTGACTCAAATGCTTCATGATGTGGTTCCCTTTGGCTTACAACATGATCCTTTTGTGAGGATTCATGAGGAGTTTGCTCAGGTTGAGATATATCCATCTGTTGTGAGGAAGTAACAACAGTGGTTTCTTGTTGCCTTTGTGTTGCAATAGGGTTTTCCTCTGGTATCTCATCTTCCAGAGGCCCCCTTTTAGGTTTAGTGGTGGTTTTTTGTGGATGGACATTTTCTTTTGGAGGTGGCTGGTGTGGGTTTCACAACACTCGATGTAGTGCCATGATCACCAGGAGCAGTGGGCTCAACAACAGAGGTTTGGACAACAGTTGTTGTCTTAGTCCTTTTTGTTTGTGTTTAGAAACTTTTGACACTTTTGATACTTTATCTTGGGTGGTTGAACCCAGCATTCTTGTGAAAGTTTCATCAGTTAGACTTTTCAAATTAACAGATCCACCCTTTTTAAAATCTTTTTCTGGTAAAACCTTTTGAAGGACTACACTCAAAATTCTTGGGTAAAGTAGAAAAGCATTATTTGACCCAAACTTTATGGCCTTCACATTTGATACTAAGTCCAGAAACAGGCCTTGGGATAAATTGAAGTCAGAGTCTGACAACATAGCATATCCCAAGTACTGAATCCTCAATGGGATTTCATTAAAGGAAGTGGACTTAGCAGAGACACGTAGAAGGAGGGTATGAAAGAAAATTTTCATGACTGGTGGGAAAAACTTTTTGAACGGAGTTGACACAGTCATTTGTGCATCATAGCCTCTTTCCTGAAACTCTGTGTGAAGTTCAGCCTTAGGGAAAGAGTCGTTACCTGACAAGTCATTGAGTGAGAAGAAACTCAGTGTTTAACCAGAATTCTTGGAGGGTATCGAGATAGATGGGAGCATCAGCGGTTAGGATTGTCAGATATTTGGAATTTAGGATGATGTCAATGGTGGAATGAAATGGAACGTTTTCATCTGTTTTCACCAGATATGGGGGATAATTGTGGGTGGCTTTTGCTTGAAGATCCATTGTAATGGATTTCGAGTGTGAGAATGAGAGGAATTTGAGTAAGGGTTTGAGGTTGAAGAAGGCGGTTTCAGTATTTTGAATACAATGAGACAGTGTAACAACTGTTGTGGTAAAACAGGGTTTTTATAGGCTCTGGTGAAACCGCTGCTGTAGCCAAACCTCTGCTTTTGAGAGCAGACGTGGCAAACATCTGGTGGCATACAGCTGTTGCCAAAGATCTGATGCAAACAGCTGTTGTCTTACCAAAGTGCTGATGCTAACAGCACTTGGTTTTATATATATATATATATATATATATATATATACAGTGAAACAGTTGTTTTATCTGATCAGATGTTTGAAACAGATTTTTCAACTAACAGTGGATAGAACGGATGAAACAGTGGTTGTTTTATCCTTAACAGATTTTTCAACCAAAATGCTATTTTTAAGGATGAATTTTGATTAATGTTTTTATTTAAAACATCTTTGTTGTTTAGTCCATGTTTAGCATACCAATTCTAGAAATCAGATTTGTGAAGGTAGATGTGTCTAAAGCTTTTGTCAACACATCTGCCAACTGATCCTCTGTTCGAACATGGTGCAGAGAAATCAAATATTTTTCATAGCTATCTCTGACAAAATGATGTCTGATGTCTATGTGCTTTGTGGTTGAATGAGATGCTGGATTTTTGATGATATTTTTAGCAGCTTGTGTAACATCACACAAATTTTCTTTATATATATATATATATATATATATATATATATATATATATATAGAACTCCATCGTTTATTCATCCGATTCATGTTTACAGTATCTTTACCATCCATTTTGTTAATTTTTTTTTGTTTAAATAATGACTTATAATCAATATTAAATTGGATTGTATTAAAAATTCTGATTTAAAAACGTTAATAAAATGTTTGCCTGTGCCAGGATTCGAACCCGAGTCCCTGGCGGGCTAAACCTTAACCACACCACACAAACCACTACACCATTTGGTGTTTTGTGATGTTAATTAAAACCAATTAAACTTAAACCCTTTCAAGGTCCCTTAGTCAAACCTGAAAAGTCAAACGTAGTCTCCTAGTCAAGTCAAGTCAAAGTGTTAGTAAATATGGTCTCCTAGTCAAGTCAAAGTGTTAGTAAATATGGTCTTCTAGTCAAGTCAAAGTTGTTCCTAAATTCTAGCCTAGTCAAAGTAATCCCTAATTACAACTCCAAATTTTACACTATAAATACACTAGTCTACCATTCAACTCTTTATACCATTCAAAAAAAAAAACATTATTATCCCATCTCCCATATACTAAAGTTTTCATCTGTCATTATCTCCTCTAGCTAGTTTTGAGTTTTCCAAGGCATTATTACTAAGTGTTTGCACGCTCAATAAAACGCACGAACTCATTATGCACCTAAGGTGAGTTTACATAGCCCCTTTTTCTGTTTTACATTTTGGGGTGAAACATGTTTAAACATTTTATACACTATCATTTACTCATTCTTACATTGTTGAAACTTGTGATTCAATTACACTATCATTTACTCATTCTATCATTTGACTGTAACAAAAAGACACGGTACAATCATTAACAATGATCAAGCCGCCTGTTTAGATTATAGCACTATAGGTCTGACAAACCCATCCCCCCGCATAAATTCAGGGATGATCGATAACAGTTACACTTTTACTAACTTGCGAGTTAGGTCTCAGTCGACACAAGGTTTGATTGTACAAAAGACGCATTGTTACATGTCGGACTCATACTCTTACATTATACAACTATGATTGTTGTACAAACTATTGTTATCTATTACATTCAAAAACCTATGTAATTCTCACCAACTTTTGTTGACCCAAAATATTTTCAAACTTAACATGTTTCAGGTTATAGCTTGCTCGAAGATTAGAGTTAATGCTTGAAGATGCGTAGCTAGTATTTTTTTTTTATCTTAATGTACAAATTCTTAGAACAATTGTATGTAATTTATTTAAACCATATATTGAAACTTATTATTTACCATGAGCTACTGGACAATCATCAATACGTGACATCCCGATGTTTCCGCCATCGGTTGGGGTGTTACAGCTTGACTGTCCAACATGAGTGGAGTTCTTAGTGCAGTTAATCCAGCAGTTGATTTTGAAGCCACATGAGTTGGGCTGTACAGCTTGCAGCAGCAATGTATTCAGCCTCAGCTGTTGAAGTTGAAACAGCTGCTTGCTTTTTGCTTTGCCATGAGACTAAGGCATTCCCTAGAAACTGGCACCCTCCTGATGTAGACTTCCTTGTGGTGTGGCAGCCAGCAAAATCACTATCAGAATAACCTAAAAGCTCAATGTTTCCATTAGCAGGATACCAGATACCAAGTGTGGGAGCACCTTTTAGGTATCTGAATATCCTTTTCACAGCAATAAGGTTTGACTTTCTGGGTGAAGCCTGGGATCTTGCACAAACACAAGTGGCAAACATAATGTCTGGCCTAGATGCAGTTAAGTACAATAAAGACCCAATCATGCATATGTAACGTGTCTGGTCAACCAGTTCATCCTTGTCATCAATGGTGAGTAGCTTGACTGTACTCATGGGTGTACTACATGGCTTACAGTCATTCATCTCAAATCTAGTTAACAAATTCTTTACATATTTGTTTTGATGAATGAATGTGCCATTTTGCAGCTGCTTCACTTGGAGACCAAGGAAGCACTGAAGTTCACCCATAGCACTTATTTCAAACTCTGCTGTCATGAGTTCCCTAAACTCTTCACACATTTTGTTACATGTGGATCCAAAAATGATGTCATCCACATATATTTGAACAATCATTAAGTATTTCCCTCTCCATTTTAAAAATAAAGTTTTATCAATTTTACCTCTTGTGAAACCAATGGATAAGAGAAAGGTGGAAAGAGTTTCATACCAGGCCCTAGGTGCTTGTTTTAATCCATACAAAGCTTTGTTAAGTTTGTACACATAATCAGGATGGAATGTGTCTTCAAAACCAGGTGGTTGACATACATAGACCTCCTCCTGAATTTTGCCATATAGGAATGCATATTTGATGTCCATCTGATACACCTTGATATTGTGGTTGACAGTAAAGGCTAGGAAGAGTCTTATAGCTTCTAGCCTAGCTACAGGAGCAAAGGTTTCATCATAGTCTATCCCCTCTTCTTGTCTGAAGCCTTGAACCACAAGCCTGGGTTTGTTCTTGACAACTATATCCCTTTCATCAGTTTTGTTTTTGAAGACCCACTTTGTGCCAATTGGACAAACATCCTTAGGCAGTGGGACAAGTTCCCATACTTGTTGTCTTTTAAACTGAAGGAGCTCTTCCTGCATGGCTTCTAACCAACTGTTGTCTTTTAGTGCCTCTTGGTACTTGACAGGTTGTGTGAGAGATAGAAAGCCTGCAAAGAGACAGATATTTGAGGATTGGCTTCTTGTGAGCACACCCTCTCTGATGTTGCCAATGATTTGATCTGGTGGATGAGCTCTTAGGTAGATTAGATCTCCCTGATATGGTTTGATGGCATTTTGAGGTGAAGGACAGAGGTTTGGTGACTCTGTTGATGTAACATCTGTTTGCACTTCTGTAGTGCCAACAGATCTTTGAAATGGAGGTGGGGGAATGGGTCCAAGTGGTGTGAAACTGGACTGACTTTTGTCAACAGAGGTTTGACTTTTGTCAACAGATGATTGAGCAGTGGATGTAATTGGTGAAGCAGTGGTTTGAAGGTAAGACTGGCCAACAGTGGCTGACTCAGCTGTGGCAGAGTTTTGACAATTGTTTTGAACAACTGCTTCCCCTGATGTAGAAAAGACTTTATAATGACTTGGAATCACAACATCTATTCTGTAGTCTTGCTGTGGAGATTGTGGAATACCTGCATTGTTAGTTTTGACAGTAATATCTTCAAATTTGAATTTATCTAGATCAAACAACTCAGCAGGATTTGCTGGGATTTTTAGGGATGAAAGTTCATTGAACTTTACATTCAGAGTTTCTTCTATTGTCTTGGTCCTTGTGTTAAACACTTTGTAGGCCTTGGCAGTAGAAGAATATCCCAGAAAATATCCACAATCTACTTTGGCTGCAAATTTTGAGATGGATTCTTTAAGATTTAAAATGAAACATGGGAAGCCAAAGATTTTGAAAAATGAGATTAATGGTTTGATTTTGAACAAAATTTCATAAGCAGTCTTTTGATGTCTTGGGTTGATTAAAACTCTGTTTTGAACATAGCAAGCAGTGTTTACAGCTTCTGCCCAGAAGGACAGTGGCAAACCAGAATCTGCTAGCATGGTTCTTGCAGCTTCAATGAGAGTTCTATTTTTCCTCTCAACCACCCCATTTTGCTCTGGTGTTCTTGGGATGCTGTACTGCCTCACAATCACTTTTGACACACAGAAATCATCCAACTCCTTATTTTTAAACTCTGTCCCATTGTCACTTCTAAAGACTTTTACTGGCAAGTCATATTGTTTTTCAACTTTGGTGACAAAGTCCTTCAAGATACCTGCAGTCTCATCTTTAGAGTGTAGAAAGTAAGTCCATCTAAACCTAGAAAAATCATCAACTATGACAAGACAAAATCTTTTTCTTCTTAGACTCATGATTTTAACTGGGCCAAACAAGTCCATGTGCAACAATTGTAGACATTGACTTGTTTTGGACTCATCAATGAATTTGTAAGAGCTTTTATGTTGTTTTCCTTTTAAGTAGGAAACACAATGCTCGTCACATTTGAATTCTTTTGATGGTAAACCTCTGACAAGGCTTTGTTTAGTGAGTGAGTTGATAGTTTGAAGGTTGGTATGACCCAGTCTCCTATGCCATAATTCTGTCTCTTTTGTGGAGGCAGCAGAAAACAGACAGACATTTGCCAAAACCAAACCAAACTTCAGTGTTTTCAAAAGCTAGAGCAGTGGTTTCAAAAGCTGGAGCAGTGGTTTCAAAACCAAAACCAAACTTCACATGACTTTTGGTTTGTTTGTTGAGGAGCATCTCAAAACCTTTACATGATTCCACCCATTTCTGACATTCAACTTGGGTGGTCTCAAGCTCACTTTTGCAACTATGATATTTAGTTATCATAGTTTGGAGCTGGTCTTTGGTTATAGTTGCTTCATGTTTTAAGTTACTTATTTCAGATTCTTTTTCAGTCAATTTTGATTTTAACTCTTTTGAAAGTTTCTCAAATTGAACTTCATTATCTAAAATTTTCTTCCTAAGGTTTTCATTTACCTCTTTGATGTTAGCAAATGCTATTACACATTTGTCTAAACACAAATCTTTAAGGATTTGAGGAGATACCTTAGCAGCAGCCATCAATGCACAATCACACTTGCACTCACAATCATCAGATGCACCCCATGGATCTGAGATACTCATAACCTCTTCTTCATATTTTTCACCTGCAACTACCTCATCAACAATATCTTCAGTCATAACTATAGATTCAGTTACCACCTCCTCAGATTCAACCTCTTCTACCATAGCCATGAAACAAAAAATTTTTGGTTCATTTTCAGCTTTGGCAACTAGTGCAAAATTTTCATCTGTCAACTAATCTGGTAGGCTGCTCCAATCAACAAAGCCTTGTGTGAAGAAACTATGTTGACTGGTCTCTGCAGGAGCAGAGGGTGGAGCAACAGTCATTGGCACTGGTGCATGAGCAACAGGGGTTTGCACATAGTGGATCTGAGGAACAGTGGTTTGGACATACTGGACAGGAACAGTGTTTGAGGAATGTGCAAAATGAGCAGTGTTTTGCACATTTGGTCCAGGGGTATTATGGGAAACTTGATAAGTGTTGGTCTGTGGCCTTTGATTTGGATTGGTGATCATAGGTGTACCATGTTGACTCCTACATTCCCTAGCAAAATGACCAAGTCTATGACATTTATAACACTTAATTTTTTATTTATCCAACCCCACTTTTGACCTGCCAGTTAACCCTGGAAACCTTCTCCTAGTTTTCTTGTAAAAATTGTTAGTTCTTACACTGAGAAGGGCTAATTGGTGCATGATGTCCATTTCTTCCAAATCATCAGGGTCAAAGTATTTTAAGTCATCATACTCAAAGGATATGTTATCAGTTAACCCTGGAAACCTTCTCCCAATTTTCTTGTAACTTAATCTTTTGAAAATCCTGGTCGAAGTAGTTTTCAAGTTTCTTAGGCTCTTGAACCTTGGGATCTTCAGTACTCGGAACCATCGGAACATGTGGTCCGAAGATAACCGACTTCCAACACCCAGTGTTCTGTTGAGCTAGAACATGGCTCATCCGACGTTGCCAGATATTGTATTCAGATCTGACAAGCATCGGTGGCTTGTTGTTCGTGCCAGTGTTGTGTGGATCGTGATTGATTGAAGCCATTCTCTGATTTTTCAAAAACAAAGTATGTTTACAAACGGTTGAATCGAAAATAAACTATTACTCTATTTTCAATCCGACAAACAAACGATATCAATAATTGTGAGCTGATCTATTTATATTAAATTGATTTGTTAGATCGAATTTAATTGACCAAGCTCTGATACCAATTGTTAGGATCTGAGTTTGATTGTTTTGATTTGTTTAAGTAAAGATGTGATGAACAAAGTGAAATATAAATGGAAAGTGCAGCGGAATAATAAACTTTAAATCAAAACAAGAGAATAAATGTTTTCAATCGAATGCTTTCATAATATTGAATGATTACAGTCAATTGTACAAGTACTCCCCCTCAGCCTGATCACTCTGTGAATGTTTGTCTAAGAGAATGTTTTGAGTGATGAATAGAACAGTACAAGCACTGTTCTATTTATAGACAAATCTAAACCACGGATGATCTAAGATGACGTCACCGAAGACAGCGACCTCTAACAGAATAACAAACATAAAACATCTGCTATATACAAACTACTGCTACATTGTAAAACTCTGAAAGGTAAACTGCTGTTGAGAAAACTCTGATGGTCTTGTATCATCTGTTGGAGCCTAAGTGTTGTTGGCTCCAACAAACCTTTAGTCTTCAGCACTTTGATCAGCAGTTGTTCTTCATCAGACCTTTGATCAGCAGTTGTTCTCTATCAGTTGTTATCCAACACTCTTTTGCAGCAGCAGTTGTCACATCAGTTGTTTAGGTAGAACAGATGTTAGGGTCAACAGTCTTTTGGGAGAAGTATCTTGTAAATGTTGTTTATTTCGAATGATCAACTGGGTAGTATATTTTGGCTTTTCAATCATATGTTCTTCTCCATGTCAGCAGACCCAACAAAAAACTATGTAAATATGACATCGTGAGACCGGGAAGTCAAGATTGGTCGAGAGAATAGTGGTGGTGATGTTTGAATTTTTTTTAAATGAGGAAGAAGCTGCTCCCGTAGGGGTTAAATGCTAAAAAAAACGACGGGCCGTTGAGGCCTCGATGCGCCGTCGAGGGTTTAAATGCCCAAACCTACCTCCTTTTCACCGGCCGTTGAGGCCTTCACGACCCGTGGGGAATCACCTTTTCAGACATTTTCAGTCTGAACCCCCTGCTTTTGCAGGGAGTTCAGACTGACACCCCGTACCTCGTATTAGGACGGGTCGTGAGGGCCTCCACGGCCCGTCGTTTTTCACTGATTTGGCCTCCACGGCCCATTGTGGCCCTCAACGGCCCGTCGTAGGGGATGTCTAGGATTTTTTGGGAATGTCTAAATAACATCACTCATTTTTTAACGTAAAAATACACACCGTAAATGGGAGGGGTGTAAAGGAAAAAAAATCACAAGAGCTCTAGCAGCGAAATTCAAAACAAGGGGTGCAAAATTGACATCACCCCTAAACCTAATGGCTGCAAATTGCTGAATAAGTATTTGAAGCCAGTTTTTCACAAAGGATTATATGTATAATTTTTTTAGTAATTATTGTATTAGTTTTATAGTACTTGCATCATAATTTTTTATTGTAATTATTATCAGTAGTTCTTGTATTAAGGGCTATCGCCACGAACAAAACAGTATGGTTATCCCTCTTTGAAGGTAGGAACCATCGGTACTATGTATACGGCCTAATTTGTTTTGACTTTGAGCCGAGCCCGAGTTAATGAATTATATATGTGTGTGGGGAGCCAGACGCGCGCGCGTGTGTGTGTTTAAAGCTATTTTTACTAATAGCACAAGGCATCTAAAATCTCAAGAACGACCCTGATGATTTGCTAACAATTCTTTAACATGCTCAACCAGATTTCTAGTACCTTAAATGAGTAAATTTGTGAATTCTTCATTTAATATATCACTTATTTAAGTATGGGCTTGGGCTTTAGGTTGGGCCTTCATTCACCCAATTGAGCTTGTAGAAATGTAGAAGTGTTAAACAGACGGGCTCTCAAAGTGGATCTTTTACAAGGTGTCAACCGGGACACGATATAATTGAATTCATGTGTTTGAACTGATGTATCATCTTAGGGTGCGTTTGGTTCATAGAATTGTTTGGAATTGAATTTGTGAAGGAATTGGAATTGGAATTGGAATTGGAATTGGAATGGGAATGAATTGGATTTGTAATTCAAACATTCCAAAAGTAATTGGAAATTGTTGGAATTGGATTCTCAAATCCTATATTATTGTGTTTGGTTGGTTAATAAATTGGAATCTATCACCTTTGCCCCCACGACCCGCATCGTTGTGACCCGTACCGGCCCGAACCGTTTCGCCTCGTACCGGCCTGTACCGTTTCGACCGGTACTGGCCCGTACCATTTCGAACAGTACCGTTTTGACTCGAACTGTTGATACCTCTATCGTTTCGACCTGTACCGTTTCAACGTGCACCGTTTCGACCCGTACCGGTTCGGGTCGAAAACGGTACCAATCGAAACTGGTACGGGGCGAAACGGTACCGGTAAAAAC
Organism: Ambrosia x helenae; assembly: GCA_030844895.1. NCBI lineage: Eukaryota > Viridiplantae > Streptophyta > Magnoliopsida > Asterales > Asteraceae > Ambrosia > Ambrosia x helenae. Next base: position 57,827,146 of record CM061234.1, on the reverse strand, counting down.
GGTACCGGTCGAAACTGGTACGGTCCGAAACAGTGCGGTCCGAAACGGTACAGGTCGTAACGATACCGGTCGAAATGGTATCGGTCGAAATTGGTCCGAAACGGTACCGGTCGAAATTGGTACGGTCCGAAATGGTTCGGTTCGAAACGTTACGGGCGAAACGGTACAGGTCGAAACGATACCGGTCCGAAACGGTACCGGTCAAAACTCGTACGGTCCGAAACGTTACGGGCGAAATGATACAGGTCGAAACGATACCGGTCGAAACGGTACCGGTCAAAAATGGTACGGCCCGAAACGTCACGGGCGAAACGGTACGGGTCGAAACGATACCGGTCGAAACGGTATCGGTCGAAACTGGTCCGAAACGGTACCGGCCGAAACTGGTACGGTTCGAAACAGTTCGGTCCGAAACGTTACGGGCGAAACGGTACAGGTCGAAACGATACCGGTTGAAACGGTATCGGTCAAAACTGGTCCGAAACGTTACGGGCGAAACGGTACTGATCGAAACGATACCGGTCAAAACGGTGTCGGTCGAAACTGGTCCGAAACGGTATTGGTCGTAACCGGTATGGTCCGAAACAGTTCGGTCCGAAACGTTACGGGCGAAACGGTACAGGTCGAAACTGGTCCGAAATGGTTTGGTCCAAAACGGTACTGGTTGAAATTGGTACGGTCCGAAACGGTTCGGTCTGAAACGGTATCAGTCGAAACTGGTATGATCCGAAACGGTACCGATCAAAACTGGTACAGTACGAAACGGTTCGGTTCTAAACGGTACCGGTCAAAACTGGTATAGTACGAAACGGTTCGGGTCAAAACGGTACCGGTCGAAACTGGTACGTTCCGAATTAGTTCGGATCTAAGCGGTTCGCGTTGAAATGGCATGGTTCGAATCGGTTCGGGTCAAAATGATGTCAACCGTTCGAAGATTACAATAAATTGAATTGAATTCCTTCTAATATTAGAAGGATTTTGAATTCTCTTAGGTAAAGGAATTTGAAGGAATTCATACCAAATTACAATTCCAATTCATTTGTCAACCAAACACACAAGATTGGAATTGAAATTCCAATTCCAACAAATTCAATGAACCAAACACCTAAAGAGTTGGAATTCAAATTCCAATTACATTGAATTCCATTCAATTCATGCGAACCAAACGCACCCTTAGTTTCTAATAGAAAAAATTGCTCGAATGGCCCCTGTAGTTTGCACAATTTTCACCTATAGTCCTTAAGTTTTTAAAATTACAGTCATAGTCCTGAAATAGTGAATTTTTTTAACTCGGATAGTCCCTAAAGCTAACCGAGGTTAAATAATCCAGTTAAGTGGGTGTGAAATTACAAAACTACCCTTACCTTAATAAAAATATATAATAATAAAAAAGAATACTAATAATGTGGGTCCCACACTTCATCTTCCCCACCTCATCACCTCCACAAACCACCACCACCCGTCTCCACCCTTCACCACCACCGACACCCACCAACCACCACAGCCACCACCCGCTCAACAACAACCACAGCCCCCATCGACATCCACCAACCACCATAGCCACTACCGAACCAGAATTTACTTTATCAGTGGTGTGTACATTAGCAGTTTGTGGATGAGTGTTATTTGGTTGCTTTCAGCCTATGGACAGATCTGTTTTTAATTTATTTGTCTAAATTATTTTGATATAATGCCTTCGGTTGCTGGTCATTCCTGATGGGGTCATCAATTTGTGGGCCTTTTTTATTTTTGGGATTACCAAAAAAGCAAGTTGCAAGAAAGCAACGTTTGAGCTTCTATGGCCACTATTTAATAAGACTTTTGGTACAGATTGCGTTTGAGTGGCCTGGCCGTGGTATGTCCATTAGCGGTTCGTGACTACCACCATTGTTCTGCGCTGTTACCACCATTTCTGCTGCCTTTTTCATGATCGGTTCATGGCAGTTGGTTGTTTGCTTCTGCTACTGGATCGACTGCTTTGCTAATGGTTCGTCTAGCAGTCAATCTTTTCGCGATCCACCGCTTCAGAATTTTTATATAAACTAATCTAAATGGGGGCTGTGGTGGTTGGTGGATGTCAGTAGGGGCTGTGGTGGTTGTTGGGCGGCTGGTGGCTGTGGTGGTGGTTGGTGGATGTCCATGGTGGTGGAGGGTGGAGATGGGGTGGTAGTGGTTTGTGTAGGTGATGAGGTGGAGAATATGAAGTGTGGGACCCACATTAATTAGTATTATTTTTTATTATTATATATTTTTATTAAGGTAAGAGTAGTTTTGTAATTTCACACCCACTTACTGGATTATTTAACCTCAGTTAACTTCAGGGACTATCCGAGTTAAAAAAATTCACTGTTTCAGGACTATGACTGTAATTTTAAAAACTTGAGGGCTATAGGTGAAAATTATACAAACCACAGAGACCATTCAAGCAATTTTCTCTTTCTAATATAATTGTGTTCTAAAAAGATTTACAAACGAACTAAATGTTCAAGGAACAAGGGGGGGGGGGGGGTTCGTTTGTTTTCGTTCATTTAATAAATGAACAAACATTAACAAGAAGCTTCGTTCTTTAGTTAATCAAACGAACATGAGCATGGTTTGTGTTCGTTCATGTGTGTTCATGAACGTTCGATGTTCGTTTATGTTTGTTTTTTTTTTCGATAGTTCATTAGAGTTTTTAACTTTTATTTTTAATTGAAGTACTTCGAAATTCCAAGTAATAGAATATTTAGTAAATATTATCGTACTACATATTAGTGTCTCTTCACGTAACTATTATTTTGCATGGATTAAACGAAGGCTTCGAGTTAACTTTGGGTGGATGAGACGAGGGCTTCAAATGTAATATAAGAATTTTGTGTGTTTTTTTTCTAGAAATTATTTTATGGTAACTATGTGATCAAGATTATGTCAAGTATATTTGGATAATCGGGTTAAGTATATTTTGAAAGGATATACGTAATGTTTGTGATGAAAGGTGACGATTTATTCGAAATCTAATATATGTACGTTGCTATTCATTATGCTTGTTTGTCATTCATTTGTGTTTAGATTGAATACACTCGATGACCTTTTTCAAGTATGATAAAGTTTGTATTGTTACAATGATAACTTAAATTTAAGCTAAAAATGATTTTGGAGTATTTTCGCATCATGAATACACTTGGTGACCTTTTTGGCCCCTATAATCCTTCATTGATTTTCTATTGCACATAATTATCATTTGCGGCCTTTATACTACAAAGGTTGGTTTAGCTTAATGGTTAATATTCATTTGTGTTAATTATTTACAGAAAATTTGGATTTTGATTGCCATTTGACCATCTTTTTTCTTTATTATTGTTAGATAAACTCAGAGGGGGTTACAACAAACTTCTACCCAGGAGATACCCTTCCATTGTGGCACGATGAGGTCGAGGCACATGATTATTGCTAGATATTCTCGACGCTTCAAATCCCGAGCCAATGAGCAGCTAGGCTTTTTTTATGGTGTCTGGAATGCAATCCGACTAGAATTCGTAACACCCCGCTGATGTACCGATCAAAAAGTTTGTTTTACACATTAAAAGTTTCAATTGGAACACAAATGATTCTTGCGTGTATTGAGTTCGGTTTGGCAGTTGGTTCAGTCTGGTCCCAATTTGGTTTAGTTTTTGTTGGGTTTAGACTGGTTTATATGCAACAGTGCACCATTGACTAGATGATCAGATCATAATATACAGCAACAGTGCAACTACTATAAATTTCAAGTCGGTTTATGTTCAAACGCCTAGTAAAAAGAAACTGCAACCACAGGTATTAATATAAACCAACCAGAGCCGGGTCCAACCATTAATTGGGGAGATGGAAATACGATTACCCTCGAGTTTCTAGCAGCATTCAACTTGAAATACTGTTGCCTTCGTTTTGCTTATAGTAGGATTCATAGGTTGCGACCCTCGGCTTAGATTGAGGTAGTTCCTGTGCTTCTGCAAACTCCACAGTCATATTCAAAAAATCTTTCATCTTTGACTCTTTCCAAGCCTACAAAATACAAAATCAAAATGAACATATATGATAAGCTAGACGTGGTTTATTGAACAGGTAGAGTAACGGGTCAAGCAATATAATTTTTGGCAGTTTAGTATAGTATCTTTTTGGCCCAAGTTTGCATTTGTGGACAGTAATGGAACGTGATAACGAAACTTTTTTACCTCAAAATCCCATTCTCCATACAAATCAGGGTCACCGCTGTTGGCCCAAACATACGTGTAAGCCTGTAAAGCGTCGGAACTATCCTGCAAAATTGGTTAATACAGTTAGTTTTTTTTTTTTGCTACCGTCGTGTACATGAAAATTGTTTCAGGTACAGACCCACAAAGTAACATCAACAAGCCTCCTTTCATACTCATAATCCTCGAATTTATCCAGAATATCTAATTCTGGAGCTGTAATATCCATTAACACCTGCAGCAAAACACTTGAAAATTTAAGTAATTACTCATTACATATAAACGATATGATATAATATTTAAAGTATAACATAATGATGATAACATTAAGATGACCAAACCATATAGATGATGAACATTACCCTCCCTGTAATTTTCTTGTTTTCTACAGGCAGGATCGCAGGATACACTCGCCCTTTGATGCTAAACCTATGACTACAGAAGAAAAAGAAAAAAAAACAGATTATACATAAGCATGAAATACAATTATACAAATTGCAAGTTACACATGTTGCATCCAAACACTCAAGAACAAGAAGAATAATGACTAAAACTATTGTCAATCTTTAATCAACAAATTGGCAACTCTCCAGCTCTCAAAGCAGGAATGAACACTAATGTTAAAGAAATTAGTTGAGTTAACAAACAATGTTTGCTAGCAATTTATTTGATTTCTGGGTGTTGATCAGGTATTTTATTTGGCTTTCAGGTAGTTTGGGTCGGGTTATTCGGATTTTTTTGTGCATGCTACTGTACTCAATAAGTCAATAACCGATCTGTCTCACAATCGGGTTCGGGTTGTTTGGATAATGGGTTTGTCGGGTCGTTTTATTCAGGTTCCGTCCATGCTATTGTATCCGATAACCTAAGTAGTTAACTCGGCCGATATATCGGTGATATATCACTAATATCTCGGTTATCGGTCATCAACCGATATATTGGTACCGATATTTTGACCGATATTTTGTACCGATATTATCGGCGATATAGGCCGATATTTGACCGATATTTGACCCATATATCATCGATATTCCCGATATTGGTGTTTTTCTTCTTAGTTCTTCCATTTTTCTTACTTCTTATAATTGTTAGTACTATTTTAAGTTTTAATTGTTAATAATTAGTGTTAAATATTAGTGTTTTAAGTCTTAACAAGTTCCCACTTGCTACAATTGTTAGCGTTTTGCAAGTTGTAAAAGGTTGATTTGTTAATGGAAGGAGAGTATATTGAATTGTTAGTGTTAAATTGCTACATGTATGGATTTTGCATGATATAAAAATTGCCGATATCCCACCAATATCTCACCACGATAACTTATATCTCAAATATCGGTCCTTCACCGATATCCGATATTTTACCGCATTAACTGCTTAGCCGATAACTGATGCATATCACGATTGGGTTTGGGTTTGTTAGGTTATTCGGGTTTAGACATATTTGTTAATTTTGGAAAAACATTTTTTTTTTTTTAGGTTAAACCTTTAAAGGTTTTTTTTATTAACACATAACCGTGAAAAATTACATCAAGATAGCGGGCAGACGGGCAACAAGCTGCGCCGCCACCCCTTTCTGAATGGCAAACCCTAACCTACTAAAAACGAATCCATGCCCTCACGGCGCCGAGACATTGCTATGAATAACTCGTTGGACTCTGGTCAGGAAACGGATGGCTTCCGGTGCCAAGGAGCCAAAGGTATCAAATGCCAGGGGTATGAAAACGTGTTGGTTCTCCTCACAAGCTTTAGCATGTTTCTCAACTTTCTTCTCCTCTGCTTTCCGCACCGCTTGCCCTACTACAAAACCACTATCTCTCAAACCAACCAGGGGAGATACACCTGTTAGGTCGACACAAGCGTGTTTCCCCCTGGCCCACCCAAAGACAAGCAGGTCTGCTGGACGTAGGGTGAATCTCCCTTCTGCGGGGTCCGAGAGGAAATTCACAGGAGCCTCCTTTTTTGCTGAGATCCCAGCTCTTCTTAAAATGTCCCAAAGGACGTCCCGGACCCAGTCATGCCTATATTTTAAACCAGACAACTCTTTACAGTGAACCGTGTGTTCCCCGTATTTGTCCAAGCATGCCTTACGGCAAATCGGACAGACTTCATCTTCATGGTACATGGGGATCACCAAACGATATTTGAGAATTGCCCTATATTCAACCATAGACATGGTTTGGCCCAAACCTTCGATCGGGATAACATTCAGGAAATCTTGGGCATGGGGGCTTTGCAAGCATTCAATAACTGCCCTCATGTTGTTTGGGAAGTTAATATAATTCAAGACACTATTTGGAACGTTGATAGGTATACATGAATACTTGATAACAGGCCAAAAGTTGAGTCGATGCAGTTCAGGTTAATTATTCTGTTCATGTTATTCGTATTTTTGTTGCCTATGCTCTATAGGTCTAACTGATACCCGATAGCAAAACTAAGGTAGGATCTGAGAATGGTAAGATGTGGACAATCTTATCCAAGCTCGATAATAGTTTTGCATCAAGCCTTAGATATAAGGTACACAACACTCAGCAATCGGACAAAGACTGACTGGTGCATGTACCCTCTTGTCTTTCGGCTATCAACGCCACCACATGATGCATAATTAACCATCCGCCGTTTTCAACGTCATTTTCACAAAATTGGTATGATAACATTAAAATTAGTGCAATTTCACGTTTGCCCCCTAAGGGCCCACACATATATACATTATAGACGCACCGCAAGTGGCGACATATCAACCTTAATAACAACCATCAGTTAATACTTAATAATCTACAAATGAGGTATAATTAGTTGATAAACCAAAAAGTCAAAAACACAAATACTAATAATAATGACTAAAATTTGGTAACCAAATAAAATTAGGGTTTTGAATCAACAAAACGTAAAATTCAAATCAATATTAATAATAGATCAAATTCAATCAACAAACAAAATCAATTATTAAGTGAAAAAATACTCACTATCCGTGAAGTATGGCCGGGGAATTTTGCGGGACGCGGCGGAGAAGAGCACGAACGACGTCGTCTGCTAATAAGCTGCCGTAAACAAAAACACTACGCATGTTATTATTATTATTACCGCCGTTTGCATTGCCTACTGCTGTAACTGAAATTGCTGACGACATTTTGTTCGTTAGATGCGATTATTATTATTATTATTGATTTTATAGATTGATGAAGATGTGTAAGGATTGATGGAATAATAAGAAGAAGATGATGATAAAGAACGGGTTCGATTATCGGAAAATATTCACAGAGTTTGGAACAATTGGTGATGGTTGATTGGTTGTTGGTTATACCGTTTTGTAAAAGATTCGTGTTTTAGTAAATTGCAATAAACACCCTAAAGTTTCAATCATCAATTTCAGGGACGATAAATGGTACCTAGGGCTGCAAATGAACTGAACTTTTAGCGAACAGTTTACGAACCATTTAGCGGAAAGTTTGTTTGTGTTCGTTTAGTTAAACGAACGAACATGAACAAAGATCGCGTTCATTCGTTTATGTTTATGTTCGTGAACGTTCAGTAACAGGTTCTTTTATGTTCGTGAACGTTCGGTAACGTGTTCGTTTAAGTTCATTTATGTTCGATAGTTTAATAGGATTTTTAATTTTTATAATGTTTTTTACATTCTTTAATTTTTATTTATTTTACCAAAATAAGTAAATAATTTATGTGATGTAAGTATGTGGTTATACAAGATCAACAAACCCTACTTATAGGATAATCATTAAATAAATATAATTAATAAAGAGTTCAAGTTTAAATAACTAATTAATGAAGACTTCAAATTTAAGATGCAAGCTTAGTTTTTTTAGACACTACTTTATTATGTTTACCAATATTATGTTAAGTATTAAATATGTTTGTATAATTAAGTTACATTTTGGGCGGATCTAGTTAATTTTTTAATATATGTGAATTCGATATTAATTGGAAGTTAATATATGTCCATTTGGGGTTGTTTCCGTTCATGAACACTTTGTATTCATGCACACCTATGTGTTCATTTGTGACATCCGTCACTTTTCCTTTTTATTAATAATAATAATAATAATAATAATAATGATAATAAAAAAATAAAAAATAAAAATTCAGATTTTATATAGTCATTATATATGCATTTTATTTTTTTTTTATCTCTAAACCATCATCCTAACCCATTAACCTACAACCCAAACCATTATCTAAACCCAACCCAACCATAACCTTCTTTTGATTCCTGAGCCCAACCTCTAAGCCCAACAGCTGGCCCAGCATGCAGCCCACTCTTCCCTTCCCTTAACAGTTTAAAAAAAAAAGGGAAAAGCCTCTGCCAGGGATCGAACCCGGGCAGAAGCCTAGTCCACCCACGCGTCATAACCAACTGAGCTACACATCATGTTTGACTTAAACCAGAACCTAATTATAATTAACCCCTTAAAACGTCGATCCCTTTCCTTCTCCTTCCTTGCTGTACGATCGCAGCAGACATCAGCCAAGATTTCCTCCATCCTTGACCATTGACCAACCTAATTTTGGTAGGATTGAATACGATTAACTACTGCTGACTCACCCTAATAATTATTACGCGAACTATCATCACCAAATTGTTTAATCAAGGCCATCTAGGCGCGTTCATGGTTATAGCCGAGCCACACTTACCAAATCAACATCCGGACTTGTACCCTATAAATTGAACATCACTACACCATCACACATCGCCGATAATCATTCCTTTACTCTCAATTTTCGTTTAAACAACCTGCAAACCGAAGAATAGAGTCGCGTTTGACTTTTGTTGACCGAGCTCTCACATCACGAATTCGTATCTTGTAAGTTTGTTTCTTTTGTGGGTTTTAGTCTTCGGCACATGACGAGCAATAGCCCCATGAATTCAGGGGCTATTGGTCTCTAATCGTGATGATTGATAGGTTAGGGCTCGATTTGTATATATTTGGGGAAGAACACCATTGTAGTTTGTGTATATAATTATTTCAAATCAGAATCTATCACAAAACGAACCATAGACCAGTTGGTTGAAACAAGTGGTGGTAAGACTTGAACCGGCCTATGGCCCAGGTTCGAGTCCCACCATGAACAAGCATTTTTTTGGTTATCATTTATACATATATTATCTTCATTCTTTTTAAAATCGTTTTAAAATACTAAAACTATTTTATAAATTCTACAAAATTTATTTTATGCTATTCCACTGATAAAGTTCATCATCCAATTTTTAGTTTTTCAAAAATAATTTATTTAATATATATAATAAATATTACAAGTTTATTCATTTAAAATTATAAAATTCAATAAAAATATCTAAACGATTTTATTAAATCTCACAAAAATTATCCTAAACTTGTATATTCTTAAACATTCCAGAAAATATTTTTTTTTCAGGAAAACCATTTATTTTATATTTTTAATTAATTTTTGTTAGTTTTAATCATAAATAAATCATAATAAATTCATTTTTCAATATTTTTGCACCAAAATTTTACATAAATTATTTCTATCCATTTAGAACCGAAATACAATTTTTAATTCAGAAATTCTTTAATTTTAATATTTTTAGATATTAAAGTCATATTTTGACAATTTGAAATAATTAAAGTAAATATTCTATTTTCAAGAAAATAATTTTATAAAAATTATTTTCATAATCAAAATCTTATGTTGTGACAATATTTAACTTAAAATTTTACAAAAAGACTTTTATTTATTTGTTTATTAAACTTCTTATATTTTAATAAACAATTTATTTATTAATCAAATAAACGTTTATCCCCAATTCGAAACCCTAGACTTTCGTGTATCCTAGAGTTATTCCTTACACATTATCATATTCTTTAGGTTGATTCTTTGGAATATTTTCAACGCATACTTCGTTGTCCAGTTCAATTTCAAGCTTACATAGACAGTGAGTATTCCTATCCCCTTTTTGCTTTTATTCATTTTTGGGGTGTTACATGTACACTAATACAATTTCAAATACAAGTTTACATTTTTCACAATACAATTCTAGTACTATGTGCATTGCTTACAACGTGCTTTATGCTTAGACAATACATGTGGATTACATTTGTACTTAGTGAAATCATTAACATGGTACAAGCCGACCTTAACATTGGATAGCGCTATTTGGATTGACAACCCGCCTAGATTGATTCTCCCCCTTTTTCATCGGAGAATCCGTGGCCATTGTTAAGTTATCACCCATTTATTGGATGAGTACATCACCGTTCATACAGTACATTATACAGTCACAGGGTTGATTTCGCTCATTTGTATGATACATAGTTTACATATTTGCACTGTAGCATGCACTTGAATTGTATAACTTTTTAACCTACTATATATATCAAAATTAGGAATGCTCACCAACATTTCATATGTTGACCAAATCTATTTTGTACATGTTTCAGGTGCAGTTTGATCTAGTGCTTTAACAAGGAACATTTAGTGCTTTATTTTAATTCAGTTATTTCAATATTTCCATTTCATTTAGACAATGTATTTTTCATTTCAATGTAAGACAATTTTGGATTATTCAATAATATTTACATTTTAGTACCATGTGCTTTTGAACAATCGTCACTACGTGGCACCTCGATGATTCCGCCATCGGTTGGGGTGATACGTCATTAATGTCCGATTGTTCGTGAGCGATCATGAACAAACGAACACGAACACAAGTTTTTTCTTAACAAACGAACACGGACATAAAATCTCGTTCGGTAAGCGTTCATGAACTATTCGTGAACACATAATTTCCTCAACAAACGAACACGAACAAGGCCTTGTTCGTGTTCGTTTGCAGCCCTAGTATTGAAACCGAATAATATTATATCGAACTATTTTTTGGTAATTTTTTGCATTTTTTGAGATTGGTACTTTCAGTTCGGTGCCGAGCTAGCACCTAATCAGTTTTACTACCATTTATGTTGGTATTTTTATGGTGTAGGTGTGACACCCGGCAAACTCAGGTTAGTAACGTTGACTAAACTAGTAACTCTACCTTAGCGAGTCATGCATATTACGTCCTTAACGGGGTCAGTCGAGTCGGTATGATGATTCTGGGAATCATCGGGAGTCGTTATGATGATCCGCGGGGTCATCGGGAGTCGGTCCATAACTATGGGTACAAGGATCGGCGATTCGTGGAATCGCCGGGTTTAATGCACACACGAGTCTCGAGTCCCGGGAATTGGTGAACGGATGTAAACGTGTTAGTTATCATGCATTATATGTTTGAAATCATTATGTGACTTACCGGTATGTGAATACGTGTTTAAATATGTTAAAATAGTGTTTAACGCGCCAAAAACCCATTACAGCACCTTATAGGCGATTAGGAGTCTGGGGGGACTCCTAATCGCATGAACTTAGGCGAATGGAAGGGATATGGGGCGAGTTGGAGATCATAGGGGCGAGTAGGGGCTCTACTCGCCTGTATATAGGCGAGTAGGAGTCCTACTCGCCTGAAACCCTCTGCTACTCGCCTATACTGCTGAACACGGGTCAAAACACCTATAAATAGAACCCTTAACTCCCTAAACACCATTTGTGCAACCCTAACTGACCCTAAGCCTCCCACACACCTTGAAACACCTCTGGAGCTTGCTTTGCTTCAAAACACACCATCACCAAGCTTATACACCTTTCTTTGATAAAATCCAAGGTGTGTTCTTCATCCTACACCTTTGTAAAGTTGTTGTTTTGATTCCCCAAAAGTCCAGACCTTGTTTTGTTAAGTTTGTGTCTTTAAAACCCTTTGAAAAGAGTTCTAAAACAAGTCTACACCATGATACTTGCTATATGTGAAGTATTTGTGCATATGATGATTGTTGGTGATTATAACATGAATGTTTCCATGAATTTGTTGTACTTCTGATATGTAGGTGGTGTTAGGATGATTATCTATGAGTTTAAGCCCTTGATATGATGTTTAGGTGCAAGTATGCATTTTGACCCATTTGGGTAATTCTTGAAGAATAGGATGTATGATGTGATTCATTGCTTGTTTGCGGTTAGAAATCATGTTAGGATGATGATATAACATAGAGATGATGAATTGCAACTTGTAGGAGATGAAATCTGATTGTTTCCATTTAAGGAAAGATAAGGTTGGTTGGTGAAACCTAGTACTTTGCCATTTTTGGAAATAATCGCACCGAGCCCGTTAGAGCAGAGGTAAATTGGGGGTTTTTGCTTGAAAAGGGTTGGTTAATAGTTTAGTTTTGATATTGGGTGTTTTTACATGTTTCGGATCTGATTTGGAGGGTTTAACGCGCGAAAACGCGCAACAGCAGAGCATCAGGCGAATAGGGCCCTACTCGCCTGAAGCTTCATGCGAGTAGGAGCCTACTCGCCTATAGCTTCATGCGAATAGGCCCTACTCGCCTATATCCTCCCTCCTACTCACTAGTTGACTTTTCCTAATCGCATGAAGGTTTCCTAATCGCGTGTACTGCTGTCGTAAACGCGTTTTGACATCCCGGAACATGATTTGACACCTAGGAACATGATAGGAACCCCGGGATACACCCAATGACTTAGTAAGACGTGTTCGGACCTGATTATGCGTTAATCGGACATTATGCTAGACTAGGTGAATTATTGCGCGTATTAAGTGTTTAATTGCATATGTTGCATGATGTCTTGTATTTATCTAACACGTGGAATGTCGGGTCACCAATGGGATATCGGGTCTTGTCTGGCATGGTCGGTTTAACAGTTAAAGGTGTTTTCAAACGTTTACGGTCACGGTCTGGACATTCGGGGACTAGTTAGCCTGCGGGTTATTAGTCCAATACTTATACACATCTTATGATAGGTCGCCGCTATTTGGGGCAATCATAACATAATTACTTAACTGTTTTCAAGAAACGCAATCCAAGGTGAGTTTCACAGCCCCACTTTTACTGTCTTGCTTTCGGGGGGAGAAAATGCTTTGTACGAACTATTTAAAGGTCATGTTATACTATGGGCACTTTATGTTACTATACGGCTTTTATGGAAAGTCCCAGGGGGAAACCATTGTAACATCGCCAAAAATTTCAAATTATAAAACGTATATTATTTACATAACGTGCCTAAGTTTTATTTCACGACTACACAACTTATATATATATACATACATATATATATATGATAATAATAATAATAATAATATTAAAAATAAATCTCAGATTTTATATGTAAAAAAAAAACAGATTTTATTAATTTAGAACTATTAAACCCAACCCAAACCAGCCATACCTTTTGTTTCCTGAAGCCCAGTACAAAGGCCCAGACAAGGCCCATCAGCCGGCCCACTGTACCAAGCCCAAACCCCCTCCACTCTCAAAATCCATTGTAAAAAAAGAAATGGTCCCCGCGAGGTTCGAACCCGGGCAGTAGCCCGCCTCAAACACAACCACACACACACAACACCACTTGATCTACACGTTTCTTTTGGACTAATCCTAACACCAATTATATTTAACCCTTGTTGCGTCTGTTTTCCTCCTTCCTTTCCTTAACAGCGTGCAGCAGCAGCAGAGAATAATTATATTTTTTTTTCTCTTCTTCAAACCTTTGATTTAGCAAATAATTATACAAACATGGTAAGTTTGCATGATTACCGGCCTTGTGTAACACGATTACACGTCTATTACAACCAAATCGTTGACCAATTCTATAATTATACGCGTATGATATTAATCGAGGTCAAACTTTCCAATTAACCTTAACCATTGAACCTCAGTATAAATAGATGTGTTTCGAAGCTTAACAACTCGCTCACAACTCTCTCTCAACCTCCAATTATCTCTGAATCACTCTGATTATATTCATCTTGTTCGTTGTTTGACTTTGGCTTTGACCGAGCAATCATACATAAAACAACACTGTGAGTTATAGTTCTTTTGTGGGTTTTGTTAGTCGGCAATCAAACAACAAAAGCCCCAACATTAATCGGGCTTAGATTGTCTGAATTGATTGATTGAAATTTCTAGGGTTCGTTCATGCTTAATTGGGGATAAAACTGAAATTTACATACGTATTTATTTAATTATAAACGGCTTACATCACAACCACTGGCCTAGGCCAAGTGGTTGTGACCAAGGGTTACATCAACAGTCACCCGGGTTCGAGTCCCGGCTCTGACCTCTTTTTGTTCTTTTCTTTTCTTTTTAACAACAATTATATATATATATATATTATATTTAAAACTTATAAATTCATTTTTAAATACCAAAACTATTTTATAAATTCTAAAAAAAATTATATTTGTTTAATCTGAGATAAAAGTTTTATTTACAATTTTTATTTTCAGAAATTCATTTATTTAATATTTATAATAATTAAATCATTTTTATACTATTATATTTATAAAAATCCATTTATATATCAAAACAATTTTATTAAATTCTCCAAAATTTATCCTGACTTTTTATAAAGTTAAACTTTACTGAAATAATTTTTAATTCAGTAAAATCATTTATTTAATATTTTTAATCAATTTTTGTTAGTTTTAATCATAATTAAATCATAATAAATTCAATTTTTGTTATTTTTGCACCAAAATTTTAGACAAATTATTTCTGATCATTTAGAACAGAAATATGAATTTTAAACTGAAAATTATTTAATTTTAATATTTTTAAATATTAAAGTTAGATTTAGACAATTTGTTATAAATAGATTAAATAATCTATTTTATAGAAAATAATTTTATAAAAATTATTTTTATACTTTAAACAACATTCTTGTGAACATCTTAAATTTAAATTTCATAAAAAGATTTTTGGTTATTTATTTACTAATATTCTCTCATTTATTAAACAATTTTCACATTAATCAAGCAAGCATTTATCCCCAATTCGAAGCCCTAGAAACTTATACATTTTTAGGATTGATAGACTTAGACATATTTATTACTTTATTATAGGGTGATACTTGATACATTTGGTCAACACAATTATCCAAATTCCTCAACAGATATAACATTTTACCAAGGTGAGTTTTACATAGCCCCTTTTCTATTTATCACCATTTTTGGGGTGAAACATGTTTATAACATCATCATTGCAATTCAATCATCAATGTGTCTATGTGTTTTCTATGTTGCATTATGTCTTGAGCATGATTAGAGTAAGCATCATTCTAGCATAATCATTAACATTGATCAGCCGGCGGTATACATTGATAGATCTATTGGACTGACAATCCCACCCGGATACGTGCCTCCTACAAAGGTTGCGTGGGTGTTTGTTATCGTATAACATATTGGACCATGAGCGTATGGTATGTATCATATTATAACAGTCATCAGGGTTGATTATGCACTCGATTTATTTCTAGTATGTTCTCACATATGGACTAGATTGACATGACACATGAATTGCACATCATTTTTATTCAAATATCAAAAACCTATGTAATTCTCACCAACTTTTGTTGACCCAAAACATTTTCAACTTAACATGTTTCAGGTTCTATTTGCTTGAAGATTTGAATTGATGCTTGAAGATATGTGTATAGTGTAACATTACGCATTTAATAATTATTACGTTATCAATAATTTGGATTTAAACGACTAGTTTTATTATTATTTATTTTGTAGCATTTTATTTATATATATATATATATACATATTTATATAAACAAAGATTTATAATAATAATAATAATAATAATAATAATAATTTTAACTTATACTAGATAATTTGAGTTGTGATTGTTTACCCAAGCCATCCCAAGCCCAAACCTTTATAATTTTTGGAGCCCACCAACCAAGCCCAACCAAAGAAACCCCAGCCCAAACCAAGGCCCAAACCCCCCTCAGCGTTTCTGTTCTAAAAAAAATAATGTTTTGTTTATGCCGGGTTTCGAACCCGGACAACCCCACACACACACACACGTACACACCAACTGCTCCACACACATTTGTTGATTTCATATCAACATTAATTATATTTAAACAAGCCTTATACCTTCCTTTGTTTCCTTCCCCTCCTTCGCATTTCAGCAGCAGCAGATATGAATTTTTTTCTTTTTTTTTATTTATTTCTTTTTCTTCTTTGATCAATTAATTTGAACGATTAACGTGTAAAAATCAAAAGTTTGACTAAGAAACGTGATTATCGGCCTATCAATCAGCAATACTCGTCCAATTACAAGCAAAATCATACCATATTAAGCCAAACGCGTATCACATTCATGGTGTAGTCAACCCTTACCAATTCGAGCATCTAGGCCTGTGCACTATAAATTGAGGCATTCTGGACCTTGTCTAATCGCTCACAACTCTCTCTCAATCCCTATTTCTCTCTAATTCACTCTGTAATTGCTGATTTTGTTCGAAGTTTGACTTTCTCTTTGACCCGACCATAAACATCAATTATACACTGTGAGTCCTCTTTTATTGGTGGGGTTTATTCTTCGGCATCTCAGCAACAATAGCCCTAACATTAATCGGGCTATTGTTGCCTGAATCGTTCAATTGAATAATCTAGGGTTCGTTGTTATTAATTGGGGATAAACTTGGGCATGCATCGTGTATTTAATTAAATTGAAGTCAGAACCATCACAACCACCGGCCTAGGCCAAGTGGTTGTGACGCTGGTCTTCCACACGGGTCACCCGGGTTCGAGTCCCGGCTCTGACCGGGTTTTTGTACTCTTTTCTTTTCTTTTCTTTTTTTTAACAATATAATTAATTATATATATGTATTAATCCTTTTAATCATCTTAATTCTTTTCAAAATACCTAAACTATTTTATAAATCCTAAAAAAAATTATAATTGTTTAATCTGATATAAAAGTGTTATTTACAATTTTTATTTTTCAGAAATTCTTTTATTTAGTATTTATAATAATTAAATCATTTTTATACTATTATAATTATAAAAATCCATTATTATATCATAACAGTTTTATTAAATTCCCCAAAAATTATCCTAACTTTTTATAAAGTTAAACTTTACTGAAATAATTTTTAATTCAGTAAAATCATTTATTTTATATTTTTAATCAATTTTTGTAAGATTTTAATCATATTTAATTCATAATAAATCCAATTTTCATCATTTTTGCACCAAAATTTTATACAAATCATTTTTAATCATTTAAAACAGAATTATGATTTTTAAAATAAGATTTCTTTAATTTTAGTATTTTTGAATATTAAAGTTAATAATTGGCTATTTATAAATAAATAGATTTAAAAATCTATTTTAAATGAAATAATTTTATAAAAATTATTTTATTGCTTCAAACACTTTAATGTGCACACTCAAAATTCAAATTTTGTAAAAAGACTATTTTTCATTAATTATCCAATTTTCTTTATTTAATTAACATTTTTAAATTAAATTTAACAATTGATTATCCCCAAATCGAAACCCTAGGTTACACGTATTAGTTATATAGACTTATTATATATTACCTCATTATAGGGTAATATTTGGAATCACTTTGGGCAACACAATTATCATACCTTTTCAACAAGTTAACATTTGCTAAGGTGAGTTTACATAGCCCCTTTTACTCTATTTTCACTATTTTTGGGGTGAAACATGTTCAAATATTTTATACTATCATTTACTCATATTTACTTGTGATTCAAGTACATCATCATTCTATCATTTGACTGTAACAAAAAGACACAGTACAATCATTAACAATGATCAAGCCGCCTGTTTAGATTATAGCGCTATAGGTCTGACAAACCCATCCCCCCGCATAGACTCAGGGATGATCGATAACAGTAACAACATTTAACTAACTTGCGAGTTAGTCATCAGTCGACACAAGGTTTGGTTGTACAAAGACGCATTGTTGCATGTCGGTATCATACTCTATCATCATACAACCCTGAGTGTTGTACAAACTATTGTTATCAACTATTATTCAAAAACCTATGTAATTCTCACCAACTTTTGTTGACCCAAAATATTTTCAACTTAACATGTTTCAGGTTCTACTTGCTTGAAGATTTGCTTGAA
Organism: Ambrosia x helenae; assembly: GCA_030844895.1. Taxonomy (NCBI): domain Eukaryota; kingdom Viridiplantae; phylum Streptophyta; class Magnoliopsida; order Asterales; family Asteraceae; genus Ambrosia; species Ambrosia x helenae. The sequence goes on along the minus strand of CM061234.1, from coordinate 57,808,960 downwards.
GATATGTGCATAGTTTATTCAATTTGATGTACGAATTCTTGTAGAACAATTGTATGTAATTTATTTAAATCAATTAATGAAACTTATTATTTCTCCATGAGCTACTGAACAATCATCAATACGTGGCACCCCGATGTTTCCGCCATCGGTTGGGGTGTTACAGATAGTTTTATTCAATTTGATGTACAAATTCTAGAACTATTGTATGTAATTCAATTAAATCATTTAATGGAATTCATTATTTACCATGAGCTACTGGACAATCATCAATACGTGACATCCCGATGTTTCCGCCATCGGTTGGGGTGTTACAACCATGAATGTGCTGGAACGCACAACGGGGGAAATGTGGATAGATCTATTGGGCCTCACAAGCCCCACTCGACGGCGGGGCCGGGCGGTGCATATTGTCTCTACCTATCGGGTTACCGAGGCATCGGTAGCCCAGTCGTCTGGGCTGGTATCATCTTTTGGTTCATGTTTAGTAATGGGTTCCCAACCGTAGTAGTAAAACACTTAACGTCTAGCTAACGTTCTTATGGCATAGTATTAACGGAAATGATCTTTGTGAACTTGTGACAACACTTTTATAAAAGAAAACCTGTGAACTCACCAGCATTATATGTTGACATTTTTGGCATGTTTTCTCAGGTCGCTAAGGTAGCAGTCAATGGACTAGGCGCACGGAGTCATGCACAGCGTCTAATATTTTGAAGCATATTAAACAATGTTTTGTAAACAATGATATGTCTTTTGGTTGTAAACAAGAATGCTTCCGCTGCTGGTTTACAGCTCAAAGCATGATATTTTGGTTTTAAATATAATTATGAATGCATGTTTGTTGTATGTTTATTGTGATCGTTGACTGAGATCCTGGTGTGTCACGCGCCTCGCGGTAAAACCCTGCACGTGGAATTTGAGGGTGTGACAGATTGGTATCAGAGCCAACGGTTATAGTGAACTAGGACTGCGTGTAGAGTCTAGTCTATAACTGAGTCGCACACACTAGACGGTCACAATTAGTCGAGTCTTAACAAGTGGGTAACGATATGACTTTTCGGGGGTGTCGGTGTCATCATCTACTACGCTACATCATCTATTTACTCTTATCATCCTATTTCTTGACTCATCCTTACTATGATCCGACGGCGAACGATATATTATTGAACTTTCTTGACGGTGGTGTACATTGGGGTAGCTTCGGCGTACTCTTGAGATCTGTCCAGGGATTTGGACATCTCCCCTCTATACCCTAATGAACACGCTCGTTCTTATGCATACCATCTTGTACTTATACTTATGATAAAACCATGATTGGGCACTAGTGTTCGGTGACTTGAACTTCAAACTTAAAGCACGCCTGGAGGACCATGTAAAACAGTTTATCATGTCGGGTGCACACGAGATCATAAACTGTGATGCATGGGATCCCTGGCGGACTTTGGGCTTGAACGGATGGACCCGAGCTAGGCTCGGTCTAGTTTCTTGAAATTCCTAATGGGTTTATACCACGGGCAAGCCTAAATCTTTTGTTTCATGTTATGACAGAAGATGTCGGGAGCTCGTGGAGGTCGCAGAGGCGGCCGTGCTGGCGGTCGTGCTGGCGGCCGTGGTGGCGGCGGTGGCCGCGGAAATATTAATATGACCCAAGCTGAGTTGGATAACTTGATGCAGCAGCACGTGAATATTGCTCTGGCTGCATTCCAAGCCGCTCATAATGCTATGGGTGGTACGTTGATTCTCACCTATCCTATTTTGTTCTAGGGTACTGTACCTTTTTCTTGATTCTCACCTGCGTGTCTGTTCCAGGTGGTGCTGTCAATCCTCCTCCATCCCAGTGTTCCTACAAAAAGTTTATGGATTGCAAGCCCCACAACTTTAGTGGCACTGAAGGGGCAGTGGGACTGCTCCGCTGGTTGGAGAAAATTGAATCTGTTTTCTCGATGTGCAACTGCCCGGAAGGCGACCGGGTGAAATATGCTTCTGCGACCCTGGAGGGTCAAGCTTTGACTTGGTGGAACTCCACCACCCAGACTATGGGTATTGGGGAAGCCCACGCTATGCCCTGGGCGGAGTTCATTCAGTTGCTGAAGAATGAGTACTGCCCGAGGGATGAAATCCAGAAGCTTGAGCATGAAGTCTGGAATCATAAGATGGTGGGGTCCGAGATTGAAGCGTATACTGCTAGGCACAATGAGTTGGCGGTGTTGTGCCCCGATCTGCACGCACCCGAATACCGAAGGATTGAGCATTATGTTGCTGGGTTAGTACCGGAGATTGCCGGGTTAGTTGTTGCGGGTAATCTCACTGTTTATTCTGAGGTGGTTCGGTCGGCTCATAGGCTGACCAACATGAAGGTGGCTGAAGGGGTCTTGCCTCCTCGAGGCGCTGCTGTGAAGACCTCTGATAGTAATAAGCGAAAGTGGGAAGCTGTGGGGAAAGGCTCGAGCTCGGCTCAGCCTCAGCAGGTGAAGAAGTCTGATACTGGGGGATCGTCGTCTGAGCAAAAACCGGGGGGTTATACTGGGAAGCTGCCGAAATGTGACCGGTGTGGATTTCACCACAACGGTCGTTGCGAGGACCGGAACCGTTGCCACAGGTGCCATAAGCTTGGGCACCAGGCAAAGGATTGCAGGGTTAACCTTCAGGGTAACCGGAACCCTCCTGCTACACCTACTCCGGCTCCTCCTGTTGCTGCTCCCCAGGGAAATCAGGGCAAACAGGGGTGCTACAACTGCGGTGAGCTTGGTCACTACAAGCGGGAATGCCCAAAGTTGAAGCAGGGCGAGGCTGGGAAGAATGGGTCGGGTAATGGAAACAATGGGGGCGGAGGCAGGAATGCTCGCGCCTTCGTGATTGGTTCGAGCGGTGCTCGACAAGATCCTGACACTGTTACTGGTACGTTTCTTCTCGATAATCGCTATGCTACGGTTTTATTCGATTCCGGTGCCGATAAGAGTTTTATATCTCTTGGGTTTAGTCAATTGCTTGATAGGGTGCCTACACCTTTAGAGGCTAAGTACTTGATAGAATTGGCTGATGGTAAGAAAGTCGAGGCTACGCACGTCCTTAGGGAGTGTCACCTTGAGTTGTCGGGTTATTCCTTCCCTATTGATCTTATGCCGGTGTCCTTGGGTAGTTTCGATGTTGTCGTGGGTATGGATTGGTTGTCGCTGTATCATGCTGAGATCGTTTGTTTTGATAAAGTCATTCGACTTCCTCTCCCTGATGGAGAAATTCTGTTGGTGCACGGTGAGAAGAGCGGGGTCCCATTGAGTATCATTTCGTGTATGAAAGCCTATAAGTATCTTCGGAAGGGGTATTCTGCCATTCTGGCACTTGTTTCGGTTTCGTCTGATGAAGAGAAGAAGATTGAAGATATTCCTGTCGTCCGTGACTTTCCCGATGTATTTCCCGAAGACTTACCTGGTCTTCCGCCTTATCGCCAGGTCGAATTTGGTATTGAACTCGCTCCAGGTGCGGCCCCTATTGCTCGTGCCCCTTATCGTCTTGCACCTCCCGAGATGCAGGAGTTATCGAACCAGTTGCAGGAGCTGTTAGAGAAGGGTTTCATTCGACCTAGTTCGTCCCCGTGGGGAGCCCCTATTTTGTTTGTCAAGAAGAAGGACGGAAGCCTACGGATGTGTATCGACTACCGGGAATTGAATAAGGTTACCATCAAGAATCGCTATCCTCTTCCTCGCATCGATGACTTGTTTGACCAGCTTCAGGGTTCTAGTTTCTATTCGAAGATTGATTTGAGGTCGGGGTACCATCAGTTGAGGGTTCAAGAAGCTGACATTCCGAAGACCGCCTTTCGAACTCGCTATGGCCATTTTGAATTCCTGGTCATGCCTTTTGGTCTCACCAATGCACCTGCCATCTTTATGGATCTGATGAACCGTGTTTGTAAGCCTTACCTTGATAAGTTCGTGATTGTCTTCATTGATGATATTCTAGTCTATTCCAAGAACGAGGTGGACCACCAGGAACACTTGCGTCTTGTTTTGGAACTCCTGAGGCGGGAACAGTTGTACGCCAAGTTTTCTAAGTGTAGCTTCTGGTTGCGTGAAGTCCAATTCCTTGGTCATGTTGTTAATGAGAAAGGAATTCACGTTGACCCAGCGAAGATTGAAGCCATTAAAGACTGGGAAGCACCAAAGACGCCATCTGAGGTGCGGCAATTCCTAGGCCTTGCAGGTTATTACCGTCGTTTTATCGAGGGATTTTCGAAGATCGCTCAACCCCTCACCTCGCTTACCCAGAAGGACAGAAAGTTCGACTGGGGTGATTCGCAGGAGTCGGCCTTCCAGATGTTAAAGGCTAAACTCTGTTCTGCTCCTATCTTGTCCTTGCCTGAGGGCACGGACGATTTTGTGGTTTATTGTGACGCTTCTATCCGGGGTCTCGGTTGTGTACTGATGCAGCGCGAGAAGGTCATCGCCTATGCTTCTCGTCAGCTCAAAGTTCATGAGAAAAACTACCCCACCCATGATCTGGAATTGGGTGCGGTGGTCTTTGCTTTAAAGATTTGGAGGCATTACTTGTACGGTACCAAATGCACTATTTACACCGATCACAAGAGCCTCCAGCATATCTTTGATCAGAAGGTGTTGAATATAAGACAGCATCGCTGGGTCGAGCTTCTTAATGATTACGAGTGCGCTATTAAATACCATCCTGGCAAGGCGAATGTAGTCGCAGACGCCTTGAGCAGGAAGGAAACGGCTAAACCTCGTCGTGTTCGAGCTCTTCAGCTCACTATCCATTCCGGCTTACCCGATCGAATCCGTTCAGCGCAGCAAGAAGCTTTGAAGGAGGAAAACCTTAAAGCTGAAACCATGCATGGTGCTGATAGTCACCTTGAGCTCAGGTCCGATGGGTTACACTATTTCGCTGAACGTATTTGGGTTCCTTTATTTGGGGGCTTGCGGGAGCTTGTTCTTGATGAAGCTCACAAGTCCCGGTACTCTATTCACCCTGGCTCCGATAAGATGTATCAAGACCTAAAGATACTTTATTGGTGGCCGAACATGAAGGCGGACGTGGCTTTGTACGTGAGCAAGTGCTTGACCTGTGCCAAGGTCAAGGTCGAATATCAGAAGCCATCCGGCCTTCTGCAACAGCCTGAAATTCCTGAGTGGAAGTGGGAGCGGATTACGATGGACTTTGTGACCAAACTCCCGAAATCGCCCAGTGGTTGTAACATGATCTGGGTGATTGTCGATAGGTTGACAAAGTCTGCGCACTTCCTCGCTATCAAAGATACTGATGGCCTCGAGCGTCTGGCACGGTTATATCTCAAGGAAGTGGTCTCTCGGCACGGGGTGCCTGTCTCTATTATTTCTGATCGTGATCCTCGATTCGCCTCTAACTTCTGGAAATCTTTGCATAAGGCTCTGGGTACTCAGTTAGACATGAGCACAGCATATCATCCGCAAACTGACGGCCAAAGTGAGCGGACGATCCAAACGCTAGAAGACATGCTTCGGGCATGTGTGATCGATTTCGGCAAGGGGTGGGAGAGTCATCTACCGTTGGTGGAATTCTCCTACAACAACAGTTACCATTCTAGCATCAAGGCAGCTCCGTTCGAGGCTCTTTACGGGCGGAAATGCCGGTCTCCCCTTTGTTGGGCCGAGGTGGGTGAGAGTCAACTCACCGGCCCGGAACTTGTGTACAAGACTTCCGAGAAGATCGTACAAATCCGTAACCGCTTGGCAGCAGCTCGGGATCGTCAAAAGAGCTATGCCGATCGTCGTCGCAAGCCTTTGGAGTTTGAGGTTGGCGACAGGGTTTTGTTGAAGGTATCTCCGTGGAAGGGCGTTATACGTTTTGGGAAGCGGGGCAAATTGAATCCTCGGTATGTGGGACCGTTCGCAATTCTGGAACGGATTGGACCGGTAGCATACAGGCTTGATCTGCCAGCTGAGCTCAGTAATGTTCATAATGTCTTCCATGTTTCTAATTTGAAGAAGTGTTTGGCGGATGAATCTTTGGTTGTTCCTCTCGAAGAGATCAAGGTGGATGATCGTCTGCGTATCGTGGAGGAACCGGTTGAAATTCTTGACTATAAAATCCGTAGCCTTCGCCGGAGTAAAATCCGCATTGTTAAGGTCCGTTGGAACTCTGATCGTGGACCGGAGTTCACGTGGGAACGGGAAGATCAAATGAAGGCTAAGTATCCCCCATTTATTTCCTAAGCGCGCGTTCGAATCAAGACATGTCTCTGCTGAAGCTGAATGAATCTCGGGTCGAGATTCCTTTCAACAGGGGGATGATGTGGCAACCGGAAAATTTTTCTTCTCTTTCGTCTCTTCCTTTTGGGCCTTGGGCAATTTTCGGGACGAAAATTCTTTCAACAGGGGGATGATGTGACACCCGGCAAACTTAGGTTAGTAACGTTGACTAAACTAGTAAGTCTACCTTAGCGAGTCATGCATATTACGTCCTTAACGGGGTCAGTCGAGTCGGTATGATGATTCTGGGAATCATCGGAGTCGTTATGATGATCCGCGGGGTCATCGGGAGTCGGTCCATAACTATGGGTACAAGGATCGGCGATTCGTGGAATCGCCGGGTTTAATGCACACACGAGTCTCGAGTCCCGGGAATTGGTGAACGGATGTAAACGTGTTAGTTATCATGCATTATATGTTTGAAATCATTATGTGACTTACCGGTATGTGAATACGTGTTTAAATATGTTAAAATAGTGTTTAACGCGCCAAAAACCCATTACAGCACCTTATAGGCGATTAGGAGTCTGGGGGGACTCCTAATCGCATGAACTTAGGCGAATGGAAGGGATATGGGGCGAGTTGGAGATCATAGGGGCGAGTAGGGGCTCTACTCGCCTGTATATAGGCGAGTAGGAGTCCTACTCGCCTGAAACCCTCTGCTACTCACCTATACTGCTGAACACGGGTCAAAACACCTATAAATAGAACCCTTAACTCCCTAAACACCATTTGTGCAACCCTAACTGACCCTAAGCCTCCCACACACCTTGAAACACCTCTGGAGCTTGCTTTGCTTCAAAACACACCATCACCAAGCTTATACACCTTTCTTTGATAAAATCCAAGGTGTGTTCTTCATCCTACACCTTTGTAAAGTTGTTGTTTTGATTCCCCAAAAGTCCAGACCTTGTTTTGTTAAGTTTGTGTCTTTAAAACCCTTTGAAAAGAGTTCTAAAACAAGTCTACACCATGATACTTGCTATATGTGAAGTATTTGTGCATATGATGATTGTTGGTGATTATAACATGAATGTTTCCATGAATTTGTTGTACTTCTGATATGTAGGTGGTGTTAGGATGATTATCTATGAGTTTAAGCCCTTGATATGATGTTTAGGTGCAAGTATGCATTTTGACCCATTTGGGTAATTCTTGAAGAATAGGATGTATGATGTGATTCATTGCTTGTTTGCGGTTAGAAATCATGTTAGGATGATGATATAACATAGAGATGATGAATTGCAACTTGTAGGAGATGAAATCTGATTGTTTCCATTTAAGGAAAGATAAGGTTGGTTGGTGAAACCTAGTACTTTGCCATTTTTGGAAATAATCGCACCGAGCCCGTTAGAGCAGAGGTAAATTGGGGGTTTTTGCTTGAAAAGGGTTGGTTAATAGTTTAGTTTTGATATTGGGTGTTTTTACATGTTTCGGATCTGATTTGGAGGGTTTAACGCGCGAAAACGCGCAACAGCAGAGCATCAGGCGAATAGGGCCCTACTCGCCTGAAGCTTCATGCGAGTAGGAGCCTACTCGCCTATAGCTTCATGCGAATAGGCCCTACTCGCCTATATCCTCCCTCCTACTCACTAGTTGACTTTTCCTAATCGCATGAAGGTTTCCTAATCGCGTGTACTGCTGTCGTAAACGCGTTTTGACATCCCGGAACATGATTTGACACCTAGGAACATGATAGGAACCCCGGGATACACCCAATGACTTAGTAAGACGTGTTCGGACCTGATTATGCGTTAATCGGACATTATGCTAGACTAGGTGAATTATTGCGCGTATTAAGTGTTTAATTGCATATGTTGCATGATGTCTTGTATTTATCTAACACGTGGAATGTCGGGTCACCAATGGGATATCGGGTCTTGTCTGGCATGGTCGGTTTAACAGTTAAAGGTGTTTTCAAACGTTTACGGTCACGGTCTGGACATTCGGGGACTAGTTAGCCTGCGGGTTATTAGTCCAATACTTATACACATCTTATGATAGGTCGCCGCTATTTGGGGCAATCATAACATAATTACTTAACTGTTTTCAAGAAACGCAATCCAAGGTGAGTTTCACAGCCCCACTTTTACTGTCTTGCTTTCGGGGGGAGAAACATGCTTTGTACGAACTATTTAAAGGTCATGTTATACTATGGGCACTTTATGTTACTATACGGCTTTTATGGAAAGTCCCAGGGGGAAACCATTGTAACATCGCCAAAAATTTCAAATTATAAAAACGTATATTATTTACATAACGTGCCTAAGTTTTATTTCACGACTACACAACTTATATATATATACATACATATATATATATATGATAATAATAATAATAATAATAATATTAAAAATAAATCTCAGATTTTATATGTTAAAAAAAAAAAACAGATTTTATTAATTTAGAACTATTAAACCCAACCCAAACCAGCCATACCTTTTGTTTCCTGAAGCCCAGTACAAAGGCCCAGACAAGGCCCATCAGCCGGCCCACTGTACCAAGCCCAAACCCCCTCCACTCTCAAAATCCATTGTAAAAAAAGAAATGGTCCCCGCGAGGTTCGAACCCGGGCAGTAGCCCGCCTCAAACACAACCACACACACACACAACACCACTTGATCTACACGTTTCTTTTGGACTAATCCTAACACCAATTATATTTAACCCTTGTTGCGTCTGTTTTCCTCCTTCCTTTCCTTAACAGCGTGCAGCAGCAGCAGAGAATAATTATATTTTTTTTTCTCTTCTTCAAACCTTTGATTTAGCAAATAATTATACAAACATGGTAAGTTTGCATGATTACCGGCCTTGTGTAACACGATTACACGTCTATTACAACCAAATCGTTGACCAATTCTATAATTATACGCGTATGATATTAATCGAGGTCAAACTTTCCAATTAACCTTAACCATTGAACCTCAGTATAAATAGATGTGTTTCGAAGCTTAACAACTCGCTCACAACTCTCTCTCAACCTCCAATTATCTCTGAATCACTCTGATTATATTCATCTTGTTCGTTGTTTGACTTTGGCTTTGACCGAGCAATCATACATAAAACAACACTGTGAGTTATAGTTCTTTTGTGGGTTTTGTTAGTCGGCAATCAAACAACAAAAGCCCCAACATTAATCGGGCTTAGATTGTCTGAATTGATTGATTGAAATTTCTAGGGTTCGTTCATGCTTAATTGGGGATAAAACTGAAATTTACATACGTATTTATTTAATTATAAACGGCTTACATCACAACCACTGGCCTAGGCCAAGTGGTTGTGACCAAGGGTTACATCAACAGTCACCCGGGTTCGAGTCCCGGCTCTGACCTCTTTTTGTTCTTTCTTTTCTTTTTAACAACAATTATATATATATATATATATTATATTTAAAACTTATAAATTCATTTTTAAATACCAAAACTATTTTATAAATTCTAAAAAAAATTATATTTGTTTAATCTGAGATAAAAGTTTTATTTACAATTTTTATTTTTCAGAAATTCATTTATTTAATATTTATAATAATTAAATCATTTTTATACTATTACTTAACTGTTTTCAAGAAACGCAATCCAAGGTGAGTTTCACAGCCCCACTTTTACTGTCTTGCTTTCGGGGGGAGAAACATGCTTTGTACGAACTATTTAAAGGTCATGTTATACTATGGGCACTTTATGTTACTATACGGCTTTTATGGAAAGTCCCAGGGGGAAACCATGAATGTGCTGGAACGCACAACGGGGGAAATGTGGATAGATCTATTGGGCCTCACAAGCCCCACTCGACGGCGGGGCCGGGCGGGTGCATATTGTCTCTACCTATCGGGTTACCGAGGCATCGGTAGCCCAGTCGTCTGGGCTGGTATCATCTTTTGGTTCATGTTTAGTAATGGGTTCCCAACCGTAGTAGTAAAACACTTAACGTCTAGCTAACGTTCTTATGGCATAGTATTAACGGAAATGATCTTTGTGAACTTGTGACAACACTTTTATAAAAGAAAACCTGTGAACTCACCAGCATTATATGTTGACATTTTTGGCATGTTTTCTCAGGTCGCTAAGGTAGCAGTCAATGGACTAGGCGCACGGAGTCATGCACAGCGTCTAATATTTTGAAGCATATTAAACAATGTTTTGTAAACAATGATATGTCTTTTGGTTGTAAACAAGAATGCTTCCGCTGCTGGTTTACAGCTCAAAGCATGATATTTTGGTTTTAAATATAATTATGAATGCATGTTTGTTGTATGTTTATTGTGATCGTTGACTGAGATCCTGGTGTGTCACGCGCCTCGCGGTAAAACCCTGCACGTGGAATTTGAGGGTGTGACAGTAGGTGTTTGACACGACGTGAAATTAGCGGTTTTAGGTTTTGTTTAGATGGCTTTGTATCAGATCTAGTTCAAACCTATAAACATTTTTAGCTAAACTGTCTGTGTACATGGGTTAACATGTTTAACTCATTTATTGTTTGTTTTTTTTTTTTTTTTATCAAAGTGTTTTATAGCTTAACCTTATTTATACTTTTTAACTAAATTTCATAAGATTTTTAAAAGGGTAAAATCCATATGTAAGTTTAGGATTTTAATGTAGTGTTATGCAAGATAAAATAAAGAGAAAATTGCTCGAATAGTCTTGTGGTTTGCTTAGATTTTACCTTTAGTCCCCAACATTTGAAAATTACAGGTATAGTCCCAAACTTTGGCATTTTTAATTCAGATAGTCCCTGGAGTTAACGGAGGTTAGATTATCCAGTTAAGTGTGTAAAATTACTAAAGTACCCTTATTATAAAAAAATAGAATTGAACATAATTAAAAATTATGTAGGGCTCACCACTTATTCTTCCACACTTCATCTTCCTCACCCATCACCTTCACAAACCACCACCACCAACACCTCCCCAAACCACCATCACCACTACCACCACCACCAACCCGATTGAATAACACGCTACAAGAACTCTGGACTTTCAATAGCGACGAAAACTGAAGGATTGTTCAAACACGGTTTTTTAGAAGATTATTCCAAAACAGTAACAGATTTTGTTCCAATTCCTCAAACTTGCTTTCTTATTGTTCGATTTTGATCCAGTATTGATGAATTTGGATTTATAACCGCATAAATCGATGAAACACGAACCAAATGGCGTTTTTCCAAAAGATTCTTTTGAAACAGTAACAAATTTATTTTCAATTCCTCAGATCTGCGTTATGATTGTTCGGATTCGTCACAACCACAAAAATCATTTAAACAAGAAAAAGAATCTCTGTTTTCAGCAAAATCTTCTTCCAGTTTCACAGATATGCGTTCTGATTGTTCAAGTGGTCGTGAATCTTGAAGGTCCTTGTTTTCGTTTTATTCAAATAGGTAAAATGAATGGACATGGAAACTTTGAAGGTCGATACATTAATTTGAAAGTTGTTCACGAATATAAGCCGGCTCTTTAAATTAATAATTTATTAATTTATCGATATAATAATATCTCGCTAAATTAATAAAATATACCGGTCTCAACATTATTAATTTATAGAGGTTTTACGGTAGTAAGTAAGTTAGTAACTCACATCTTAACATTCCCCATACCAAAACCAATTACCTAATCACCCAAACTACCACAAATAAGTCAAACCGGATATCTTACAAATTAACTAACAAAAATCCTAAAATATCAGCTAACAAAAGCAACATCAACAGTAAACTGAACAATTAGTTAAATAAACATAACAAAATCAATCAAATCAGATCCAGAAAACCCTAGAATAAACAAAACCTCATCACTAACCGTAGGATGCAGGAATAAAAGCAAGTACGACATAAATGATAACAGAACGGCTGAATCTAACCTTACTTATGAGCGATGAAGAGGTTAGATCAACTCAAGTGGAATGAATGTGAATTTGTGAGTTTATTATTATTATTAGTGAATTCGATTGAAAGGGGAGGAGTTTGGAAGGGAAATGACGACGTCTGAAAATATGACACGCTAACTCTCTCTACCTTTTTTTATAAATTTTTTGTGGTATTTGTAATGTTGGGGATATTTTTTTTATATATTTTTGTTGCGCACCCCTGCGCATGTAAGGGGTGGGTCTGATGTGGTCATGTGGGAACTTGTGTTGCTTGTAGTTTAATGTAGGGGAATCGTGGATAGCCACATCTCGAGAAGCCAATAATATTTGATGGTTTTTTTTATTAAATAATATTAATTTTATCGGGATGGAAAGTAATAATCTTAACTTGAAAATTGAAATCTAACGGGTCTAACTTATCCCGGTTTTTATTTCACTAGACCAAAACTTACTATGGTTAACCCAGTTAGCTTTCTGCCTGATTTTTTTGCCAACCAAGATATTTTTTACACGTCATTTGCCAACGTCACATGTCACATATGCTGAAAACTAATTGGGTTAACCATAGTTAGTTTTGGTCCAGTGAAATAAAAACCAAGACAAATTAGGCCTGTAATTGGGTTAACCATAGTTAGTTTTGGTCCAGTGAAATAAAAACCAAGACAAATTAGGCCTGTTAGATTCTATTTTTCAAGTTGGGATTATTGCCTTTCAACCCGACAAAGTTGAGATTATTTAATTTCAATTCCCTTTTCTTTTTAAGTAAGGTTGTAATATATCGCATTTATGTGTAGTATTTGTTTTGCAAAAGTGTGCGATAGTAAAGACAATTTGCATAATATAATAATAGGTAAAAAATATTAATTTTTGACAGTACATCGGTTCTGGCCCCGGCTGTTTTCAACCGGCCGGGTTTTCAAAAAACGAGCCAACCATACTTAGCCAGACCGCTACACCCACTGAACCCTTGTCAGACTGATACGATTCAGTTATGAAAACACTGCAAAAAGAAACCAGTTAGCTCTCTTTTTTTTTTAACATCCAACAAGGTCCGACTACACAGATACATTTATAGTAAAAAGCCACTCACGATCGCAGACAACACTATTACTCAAACCGCTACCAATTTCAAAGGAAACCAATCACCCAAAAACCAACTATGATAGAACCCTGACTCACGCATAACAATTTGTCACGAACAAAACTCAAACCGACTAGCCTGGTACGCATCCGCTAGCGTCCTAGAGCATTGCCTCCTTTGGTACACACTCAACTCTTCTAATTGTCGGTCTCATAACAAACCAACCACCAAAAAATGTCGAGGTTGTGTACCTCACTCCTCGACCACACCAACCCCTTCCTCCCTCTTCCTCACCGTATTCCCAACAACCCACCGATAACCACCATTAAACCATCATCCCGCCCTAATCTCACCGTCTGTTCATCATCCGTCCAATCTCAGCCGTCCAATTCCGATAACCTAATCCCTATCCTCGCCACCTCTGCCGCCCTACTTTTTCTCACCTTCGGCGGCGTTCGTACCTCCGCCTGCTTCGCCGCCACCTCCCGCGGTGCTCCGCCGGTTGTAGCTACCGCCGATGACGATGCATTGGTCGACAGTCACTCCATTCAAGGTTTTTTCTTACTTATTTGACCTGTTTTGTTTAGATATCAAACTATTGCGGTTTAAGGTTCAAAATCCGGAATGAATATATGTTATGTTATTATTTAAGTATTGTATAAGCTTCAAACTCCAGATGAATATATGTTATGTTATTATTTAAAAAGTGTTGTAAGAATCGCTAGGCGCTAGTCGGCCGGTGAGGTACCGACTAGCTATTAATTAAGATTAATCGGTTTTGGATTTTAAATGTAAATTTTAGTTTTATATGTATACTAGTTTTTATCCCGTGAGCGTCCCGGGTTGAAATATCTAATATAACATAATAAAATATATTATTATTATTATTATTATTATTATTATTATTATTTTTAAACAAATCTCTGCCATAAGTTATCATATTCAAATATTAAAAAAATGAATCTCTGCGCCGGGGTATAAATCTAGTGCCATTAAAAATGAATTCGGAAGTTTGTAATCGATCATTCTAAAAAGAACTAACATGAAATAAGAAAAAAAAAGTTAATTATTGAAATATTGAACGCATTAGTCTAAGGGCTATGTGATGCGTTAAAAAATTCATGGGTATATGATCGGGTATGTAGTTCGAGTATTTGGGTATGTTGTTTCGGGCAATCGGGTCGGGTATCACCAGACCCGACCCAAACCCACAATTTTTTTTAAACTAATCCCAAACCCGACACAATACCTGTCGGGTTACAAAAAATAGTCATTTTTTTTCCGATTTTATATAGCATTATGGTACTCTTTGGAAAGATAATAAAACGCTCGTTAATTTGGTGTAATTTTTTTCTTTAAAAAATCTCGTATATAAAAGATATTAACGTTTAAAAGTTATGGGATGAAACACGAGAGATAAAATAATAAAGGTTTAATATTTAGATTTAGTAGATTATGTATTTAATAGATTAGGTTAAAGATTATAGTAATAGATTAGGTTAAATCATATTTATTTCTTTTTTTTAATTGGTTTATAGTTGCCACATCACATCCTATGTGACATCTCTCAAAGGAGAGATTGCATAAGAGTATGACATGTAGGATTAATCCCTTTGCAATATATATATATATAGATACATACAGTGTTGCAAAAGGCGAGCTAGGCGGCCGCCTAGGCGCCGCCTAGTCGCTAGTCGGGACTGGAACTTGGAATAAAGACCTAGTCGGAATCCTCGGCGTTTTGGGCAGTAGGCGGGCTTAGGCGGTCGTAGGCGGTCGTAGGCGGTCGTAGGCGGTCGTAGGCTGGTTTTTATTTTTTAATCGAAAATTTTCTAAGAGAAGGAGGGGTAGATAGAGAGGGGAAGTACCTGAAGGTAGATGGGTAGATAGAGCATGTCTAAAGGAGGAGGCTGCAAACCCTAATTCTGGTTGAAGAGAGGAGGCAGTAAAACTAAAAACCTAATTTTATTACATATCTCTCTCTTTTTAATTATGTCAATATTGGGCTGGGCTGGGTTGGGGTGGGCTGGACAGTTATTACTTTTAAATTACAAAACTAAAACCTTTATTAAAAGTCTAAAAGTCATGGGTGGCCAACTAATATAATGTCTGTTTTATGTTTTCTTTAAAAAAAACCATTAATTTTTATTATTAGTATTATTTTACATATTATAAAAAACTATTAATTTAAGTATTTCTAAGTATTATGTGTATATATCTTAACACATTTTCAAAAAACACCTAAATATGTGTGTATATATATAAAATACGTAAAAAAATACCAAAACGCCTAATTCCGCCTAATTTTCGCCTAGTCCCGACTAGTCCCTAGGCTGGACCTCACCGCCCGCCTAGCGCCTAGCGCCTTTTGCAACACTGGATACATACACACATTTTATATGTATTTGTTTTAAGTAGACATGTTTTAATACCTTCATCGACCCATATTTTGAAGTAGATAGGATTAATTGCCTAAATTTACAGTTTTGGCTGGAATCTGGCCAAATTGCTAGACTGCCACCAATTTTTGGCTGATCAGGACCGGATTTGACCACACCGATTAGATGGAAACTACTCGGTGAACCTCGGACTAGCGATTTTTTCGGCGACTAATCGGAGGCTAGGGACGAATTTTACAGCCATGAATTTAAATACTGTTTAAGCTTCAAACTGCAGATCAACTTAGTTAATAAAGTAACAGGAAATTAAATTATTGTTATTTAAACGTCAAACTGTAGATTAATATATACTATGCTATAATTTAAGCATTGTTTAAGCTTCAAACTCCAGATTAAATTTTTTAGTAAGGTATTGAAATCAAACTATTGTTGTTTTAGCTTAAAACTCTAGATAAATATATGTTATAATTATACACCAGCACTTCATATATATGATATGTATGTATGTTTGTTGTTTCATTTGTGAATGCAGACAGTGAAGATGTTGGAGGATATGATAGTGAAGAATTAAAAGCTGCATTTGAGAGTTACAAATCAAAAACCTATGCTCTTACGGTTCCGTTGAGAATTGTTGCTCTGCGCAACTCGGTCCCTCCGTTATGGATTAAGGTTTGTCGCTTGAATTCTGTATTTATTTGTATTTTGAAGGTGTCTTGTGCAATTGTTCATCGCATTCATTATTTTCTTTCTTGAATAGCAAAATAATTTAGGTTTAGCGCTCTAGCGTAAGTCCAATGTATGGGTACCTACTGATAAGTGCGAAGAAATGTGACAATGAAGTCTATTGTGTATTAACATTATAGTTAAAAGGGTGGATTTGGGTCAAATGGGTTAAGATAAACATCTTTACTATAGAGGAAACATGTCAAATGGTTTGAGAGTTGATCGAAATGTAAAACAAACGAACAAACAAAACCAACATACCCAATAAAAAGCCCACCAAAAAAGATAGGGTATGCGGAGGGTGTGATGAGGGCGGACCTTACCTCTCTTATAGGGGATAGAGAACCTTCTCCCGGTCCGGTGAGTCCCTCGACTCGCGGACTCGGTTTATTTAAAATGTATTCTGTATTCATATGTATCAAACATTCTAATTCGCTCTAGCAGGAAGAACATTTAGATTTTGTTTATTTACAGGCTCTAGTTATAATCTTCATTCTTTAATTAGTTCATTGGCACACAGAGTTTCATACAATCTCAAGGAAGGAGAGTAAAGTTTCGTCTAGAGTTTCGTGGAACTATTCAGGATATCTTTTCAGAACTCGCAACAACAATCGGTAAAGGTGTTGTTACCTCAAAATCTGCTGGGGCTGCTGATATTGTATCTCTTGGTGACACTTGGCTTAATTTTTCCATCAGTAAGAAATTAATAGAACCCTTACAAGGGGTTGATGATCAAGATTGGTTCCACACTTTAAGTGACAAGTGGAAGGTAATATACACTTGATTTGTAGTATCAGGGTTTTTGATTGGGGCTAAATACTAAAGCTTATAAGACAGCCTAATAAGATAAAATCTTAAATGTACAGGATACAAGTAAAAAGTACATGTTTATTGTCTTGCATAGTTGCATAGGCAATATATAATGCACAGCTGCACTTGTTCTTTAGCATTTAAAAATATTTTCGGTTTAGTTTACTTATATGTTATTGCAATTATTTTGTTAATTTAAGGGTTGTCTTATAACAATCTCAGGTGTATTTGCGCAGGAATAGTGAAGGAAAATCAGATGCCCAGGGTAAGATATATGCTGTTCCATATCGATGGGGAAGCATGGTAATAGCTTACAAAAAAAGCAAATTTCGACAACATAATTTGGCTCCTATAGAGGTAATATCTGCAAAATGTATAGATCTGTTAATATTAACACATATAGCAAAATGGGTCAATTCAGTAACCTGCAAATGGGTAAAAGAGAGTTCGCCATAAAGGAACCACGTCAAATGGTTCAAACGAGCCGAAAGTCACTGAAGTGTACTCAAATGCTTACAACCATCTAATCGTTTTATGTAAAAAAATATTATATTTGTGAAATTCAAAAAATGGGAATAAGTGTTGATGGGTCAGCAGTCAGCTCAACCCAAGGTTTAAAAGTACGGAAACGTGCCTCGAGGCGTTTTCCTTTCGCCTCACAAGGCGTACGCCTCGAGGCGAACCGAGGCGTAAGCGCGAGGCGGAATGAAAATATATATATAAATGTTATATATCTTATAGAAAATGAAATACTAACTAATTTCAGCATCAAATTCATCAAAAGCATCAAAAACACACGTTAAAAGGGCATGACATGCTTGAAATTGAAATAAAAAGTCTAAAACATCAAAAATAAACTTAAAAAACCCCTGAGGCGCACCTGAGGCGCAGTTTTTATTACTGCCTCAGCCCTGTGAGGCGCATCTACAAAATAGCACCCTGAGGCGCAGCCTCAGACTTGTTTTCCTCCCGATTCGCCTTGAGGCGCGCCTCGAGGCGCACGCCTCAGCCGTTTTTTTAAACCATGGCTCAACCTGGACGTATTTTGACCGGTTACCCAACCGTTCCGAGCTGTCAATTTCCCACCTTTAAGAATAAATAGTCATAATCATTGCAGGATTGGTCAGATCTTTGGCGGCCTGATCTTGCTGGAAAGATTGCAATGGTTGATTCTCCAAGAGAGGTCATTGGTGCAGTTCTGAAATACTTACGGGCATCATATAATACAAGTGACATAGATTCTGAAGTTACTGGTGGGAAAAATGCTGTGAAGCATGAACTTGCTTCACTTAGAAAACAGGTATCATCATCATCATCATCATCATCATCATCATCATCATCATCATCATCATCATCATCATCATCATCATACTCAGTTAATCCCACCTATAGCAAAGCTAAGGTAGGGTCTGAGGAGGGTAAGATGTAGACAGCCTTACCCCTACCCCTAAGAATAGAGAGGCTGCTTCCAGTGAGACCCCCGGCTCGATGTGGTTTGGTATCAAGCCTTGGACATAGGCACAGAACACTTAGCAATCGGGACAAACCCGATCGGTGCATGTACCCCTTTGTCTTTTGGCTATCCACGCCACCACATGATGCATGATTAACCGTCCGTCGTTTTTAACGTTATTTTCACGAAATTAGTAAAATAACATTAAAACTAGTGCAACTTTACTTTTGCCCCCCAAGGGCCACACATATATACATTATATGCGCACACCGTAAGTGGGGCGTTTTAGAAAACAGGTATCATGAGGAAGCCAAATCATGCAATGTTATTATGTCTACATAAAAGATTCTAACAACATATCTTAGATCATTTTTGTCAATACTACAATGGTATTTCTGTAGGTTCGGCTATTCGATAGTGCAAATTATCTTAAAGCATTTAATGTTGGTGATGTTTGGGTGGCTGTTGGGTGGAGTAGTGATATTGTTCCTGCTGCTAAACGCATGTCAAATGTTGCTGTGGTTGTTCCAAAATCAGGAGCTAGTTTATGGGCCGATTTATGGGTATGCTCAAATTTCCTTTTCCATGAACTTCAGCTTTATTTCCTATATATATGTGTAACACCTTTTTCTCAATATTTTAGCCTTTTACATATAGTTATTGCGTTAATTATGATACAAAACAATATTATAACAACATTACTCCAAAGGACTTGACCCGTTTAGCTTGAGCTGGGGTCATGAATGATCTTACAAGCTCGAACTTGGCTTGTTTTTTATTTTAACTGTATTTTATTACTATGTATAATTGCTCCCTTTTATATATTTTTATTTTAGTTATACATATAACATAATTGATTAGCCCATGAGCTGCTCGGCTTGTTTACACCTCTAGCTTTAGCTAAATTTTTTTCCTTGACTTGTTTTGAGATAAAAATAACTCATGTCGACCCATTTACAAGTAACCTGGTCAAAATTTCCGGTAGAATCGGGTTCATTATGCGTGGAAGTAGGCACCTACTTTGTCATTAGAACTACATGAACTATATGGAATGAATCAATTTAGATGTAAACAGCAAAAGTAACCGACAGAAACGTAACACAAGTATTCAGTAGCAATAAATTATAGTCCACTTTTTTTAATCAATTTTTCATGCAGGCAATACCGGCTGCTTCAGGCATCGCTAAAGAGGAACTTGGAGGTCGAATCAGAGGGCCGTCTCCACTTGTGCACCAATGGTTAGATTTCTGCTTGCAGCCTCAAAGAGCATTGCCTTTTGAAGAGGAGATAGTTGCAGGTGCATTGCCATCAGCCATTGACCATACCCTTGCCCCAAAGTCTAAAACACTGACAAAAAATAAACCGAAACTTGATACAAATCTCATTGCGGGAGTACCCCCACCTGATATTTTAACAAGATGCGAATTTTTGGAGCCTTTGACAGATTCTGCTTCGTTAGATTATCAGTGGTTAATAGGTAGCTTGCAAGACCCTAATCATGGATTTATGCATAAGTTGCAACATTTCATGTTGCAGGCATCGAAAGCCCTACAGACTAAGTTATCATAGATTACCGGTTTCTGTTGTAGAATTTTAAATCATTTATAGGAGGGCTGTAAGCATCAGGAGTACTCACGCAAATTCTGAACTGTTTTTGAGTCATCTGATATGTTTCATGTTAGTATGATCATTCAGCTGATGCAGCAATACGATTAGTGTTGTTCATCATTTGATTTAACCGGCTTGTACGTGTAGTATATCAATCAAATTTGTCAATATGGATTGGCAATGTTTATAACTTAGGTTAACCACTTCATTGGGATTAAGGTGCAAGATTCAACCTCTATGTATGCATCACCCTAGACATTTCAAATTTTGGTTAGATCCTGCGTACGCGTTTTACAGTTTATATTTTGAAAATTGCAAGGGTTATTGAGAAAATGTTTTAAAAAATACAATCAAAACATGTTGACTCTTAGCAAAGGTAAAAGGAAGGAAATTTGCATACTTTAGTTTGTTTGGCATAGGAGGATATTGGAGCCTCAGAAGGGTGTGTAAGTTGGAGTCTTGCGCCCTTACGTGCGTATTACTTTCTTAGCAATAAGGAAGCGGTAGAGGCTCAAAAGGGTGGAATAAATCACTATGGACGACGATTGGAATCATGTGGCGTTTGATGGTGCGCTTTGCACTTCCCTAGTTAAACACAGTCAAACATAATTCCAAGTGATGGATGGAGTTCCTATCGATGCTCCAGTCTAGCTCAATTCCTGTTGAGCGACTTATTCATATTAACAAATGGGCGTGATGGTTTGCTACTTGGCATACGTATAAAATCAAACAATGACAATGGTTCGATTACCAGTCGCATGTTGGTCTCTGTTTGACCGCGTTTCAGATCTGAACCACACCTGTTTGGAGAGGTTTTTCGATTTCTACATAATTAAACCTCTCTTATCTCTTCCTTCGCTTACGCATAAGAAAACAGTACATATGCATGAGTTAATTAAACATGTACAAGTGTGACATAAATTTATAATATTTTCGAATTGCTCAATCATCAAAGCCGCTTGTTGTGGCCAAAACAGTTAAGAAGAAGGTTACTGAAAACCAAGAACAAAAGATTATAAATTCTACAACAAAATCTCAAGTCAAAAGAAATCCACCTTTAGTCCTTTACTCTATCAGCAGATTGTAAATTGTACATCTTCGATCTGTACACCTTTTAAGATTATATAGAACACCCTTTGAACATTTTACATGTTTGCATCCAAACTCTTCATGAAAACGGATTATGCAGGTTAATGTTACGCAAATGGCAACGATCAATCAACTTTTCCTTCCTTGACCATCTTTCTTCTTTGTGGCACGAGGACGATGGAAAGAACCCCTGGTGACAATCAAACATATTACCATATAACATTGTTGTCACGACATTAGTATGTCACAACTTTTTAGGAATGCAACAACTTGCAAACATGGAAAAATACCTGCAAAGTTGAGGAACTGTCCATGAACCAGTGGACCCTTGTGTCGACCTTTGATTCGCAAGCAATATTTGATATTTCCGCCAGTCACCGAGCATGAGTCCAAGGTCATGAACCTTGTTCTCCAAGCCAACACAACAATTGGCATGCATTGTGCACACTTTGTTCAGATCTTTGCTTGGCTGACAAAAACCACCAAAGTAAGCGGTATCTAGGAACCGAATTTGTAACCCGACATTTGTGATGAATGGGTTAAACTTGATTTTATTGAACACATCTTGGTCATGTAGGCTTGGGTAAGTTAGCCTTGAGTTGTACCAAAATTTGTAAAATTCAATTGTTTTGTTGTTTGACTTCACATAATTAAAACCTCCATTTGGTAGGTTTTGTAAGTCTGATGGGTCTCCATTAAAATAATCACATGCAATTTGGAAATCAGCATCCTTGTGAAACTGCGGAAATGGGTCTCTAAACCACATTATGTCAGCATCCTGCATTGCATATAGAGAAAAGTTCAATCATATTATTATCTTTAAGGTTATACAAAGGTTATAACACTATACCAAAACCAAAATTAAAAAAGTACAAATTAAATAATAACTTTTGGTAAGTTAATGTCCCCTACATGTGATTTAAGTTAGATTTTTCAATCATTAAAGAGGATGGAAATAACTTTTTTTTGTCAGCTATCAGGGGCTAAGCTTGGTTCTCGAATCGAAAGAGGTCGGACTCAATTTTTTTTCGATCGGTAGTGGCAAATCCGCCAGGCCCGGACTCATTTACCTACGAAAATCGTAAATTTCCACTACTACGCCAAAAACAGGGGGGGCAGGGCCACCCCTGACCCCTATATATCCTTCGCCCCTGTCAGCTATAGATCAGTGGAAACCCTTTAACTTGAAACCCCTTTCTTCTCAAGTTCGAATCCCTCCCCACACGTCGGTCCCTTTCAAACCTATTAGGTATATTTTTTTCGAAAGACGACGGGACTCGAACCAAGTACTTTTCGGGCAGGAACCCCATAGGGGAAATAACTAATATACCATGTTTGAGAATTTGTTACTTCAACTTTTTTTAAACATATTAAGTTTTTCATTTACAAATTAAAAATACCTATATTTGAATTGCATGAAAGATAAAAGAAGTAGTAGTTAGTACCGTGAAGACGAAGCTATACCCTAAATCAAGAACGCTTCGTAGAAAATCAATTCTTCTCCACATCATCTTTAAATAATCTGGTGCCATAAAATATGCCTCTTCTGAAAAGTCCATCCCATCGGTGCTAAGACTATAACAATGTGGATGCAACTTCAAGCACCGAGCATACGCCTTTTGGTCCAAAGTTACAACGACCAAGTGTTTCAAAAACCTCTTCGTTTGATTACCATTTCGAAAGCTCTCCAAAAGAAGATCAAACATAGAGTTTGGTTCCGCCCACGCGTCATTAAGAGTCGTAATTATAACTGTATTATTACTCATTGTAGCCTTTTCAAGTACGATTTTCAACTCATTGGGATTGATATTCTATTAAACAAGGATTAAAGCAAGAATTAGAATAAAAAAAATACAAATGTTTAAAGGGGTGGTGGTGCAGCTTGTTGTCCGTCTTCCCGCTATCTTGATGTAATTTTTTTTTCCAGTCATCTATCTATTATAATAAACCAAAGTCGAAAATCCCACATGATACTTAAAGAGGATAACCTCCCCATTGAGTGTGTCATGTGGCATGCCATGTTATTAGTGATTTAAAATAAACGCTACCTTCCTCCATGTTTTTCAAACGCTAATAACTTTTATATGACATTGTTATGGAAAAACAATTACACCAAATTAACGAGCATTTTATTATCTTTCCAACGAGTACCATAGTGGTATACAAAAAACGAAAAAAGAAAACGATTTTTTATGTGGTATTTATTGAAATAGATACTTAAATTATGTATGAGTAAAGAAAACAGTCGAGAAACATGAAAATATTATTATTGTGTATCCATAATAAATATTGAACATGTAAGTCATTCTTTAACAAATGCTCACTTTACACATTGGAATCACCTATCATCATCATGACATATCATTTGATTCCCAATTCTTTACAATTTTTTCCTGAAAAAAACGGTCTATTACTTTTATAGTACACATTTTATCACATCATATTGGATTTGTCTATCCTGAGACGCTCCCAAAGGATAAGCTAGTATTATATATAACTATGCATATAATTTTAAAAAAAAAAATGTATAAAATTTCAAACGGGCAACTGATTGCAACTTCTGGTTAACTGAATTCAAAATCAGCACAAAAAATATAATAATTGAGACATCACTTTTGAATACTGACTCTTAATAAGTTTGTAAAGTCTAAACTATATTAGCTTTCACAGTTGACACTTGATCCCCTTATAATATTAACCATTTATCATGTTTTACCCAAATAGTTGAATAATTCTTGAAATATACTAAAAGTTTGTCCTTTTAATAATTTACTATCAAAATATGGTTCTCATAAAAGTAATGCGAGAAACTTATTTGTAGTGATCTACTGATCTCTCTAACTCTCGTGTGTGGGCGTATGCACAAAGGGTGGTTCTAGTACACAATACTCTTAAGCCAAAAAATGATGAAAAATAATCTATTGATATGTAAATAATCACTTGTTAATATAACAATATATGTGTAGTTACAAATAAGCACTATGCTGTTACATATCAACACCTTAGTTGTTACAGTTTTTAGATTACGATTTTTGTGTATTTAATCTTCCTCTATATACACACATTATATATTTAATGTAATTGAAGGCATGACTTGGTCATGTTTTCAGTAAATTAACAAGAAATTGCAAGTTGGATTAATTAAACTATTGCAAACGAGGACAGGTAATGGAATAGAAACAAATATTTAGTTTATGTTGAAAATAAAAATAAATAAATAAAAGCAAGTTGACAAATACCAAAAAATATTCTATCTTGAAACCTTTTTGTATTAATTAAATTATTTATCTACTCTAGGGTCTAGGCATATCATGTTTTGGAAAAGAGACCGTACTCGGTTTATAGGTTTTGCACTGTTAAATTTTTTGCTTTGGTGTATCTAATTAAGCGTTAGAAATAATTTTTGTAGTCTTAAAAGTTCATTACTTTTATAAGGACTTGATTCTTTATTTTTTTACGGATAGGTAAATATAATTAATTTTTAATTTACCTTTTTTAATAATAAAAAATAAATAAAGTAAGGGGGGGGGGGGGGGCACTTGGATTGAATTGTTGGTAGTGTGTTTAATTATGCATTTGCAGTTTGCACCTATGTTCAATTGTGATTGTGTGTACATTAGTGTATATGTTGCGATTTTTGGTGTTATGTTTATGGTTTATTCTAGTAGTGAGTTTTCATGGAGGTTGAGATCGCGGTTTAAGATCGTGAAGGTGACTGAAGCTGATGGTTGAGGCAAAGCTACAACTAGGTGGGACGATGAGATCATATATTCGAAGATAGCGAGGAGCTAGTGGTTAGGTGTGACGGTGAGAGTGACAAAGGTTTGGGGTTGGGGGAAGGGGTGGCCACAGGATCACAAGAGTGGGCGACGGTTAGGAAAGAATAGATGAAGAGCAACTAACGGGATACTTTAATTTGTTTTTTTTTTCTTTTTGTAATTTTTTAATTTACACTAATGAAAAGAGTAAACTGATAATTCTATCCCATTTTAAGTTTTTAACTCACATTTTTAACGTCTTTGTGTTGATAATGAAAGTTGTGATAAATTATCATATCAAATACATATGTGTTTTTGATTGTGTGCACAACATAGTTATGATATTTTAACAACAAACCATGCAACCATGCGTAATTATTCTAGAAATATAGAATTAACAATTATCTATTTGTAAGTTACATACAAATTATTCAGAGTATTCATAAACTTGCTAGCATATAAATTGACGTGGCAAATTAATTTTTTAAAATTTAGACGTTCATAAGTGTAATCAAATTTTCTACTATTCAAACCTTTAATAAGTTACGCATGAATTAAGACATCAGTATCGGAAACTTGAAATGAAAGGAAACATAAATAAATAGCACAAGTAAACCGAATTTTGATAAATAAAGCATATAAGACAAGCACAATATTATATGCTATATAATTTAAATAGTTAGATTCTATATCATATATTGCACAAGGTTATTACAAAAAATCTCATTTTTTTTAATAATATAATTAGTTTATGAGCAAATACTAAGTTGGGGTTAAATACCTT
This sequence comes from Ambrosia x helenae, assembly GCA_030844895.1. Classification (NCBI taxonomy): domain Eukaryota; kingdom Viridiplantae; phylum Streptophyta; class Magnoliopsida; order Asterales; family Asteraceae; genus Ambrosia; species Ambrosia x helenae. The sequence continues at coordinate 57,783,164 of CM061234.1, read as the reverse complement.
GGGGTATACTTTAACTCTCCTCAACTTCACATATGTTCTATATCACTCATTTTCTCCCATTTCACTACACCTCACCACAAGAAAATGGTCTAGGTCTATTAACTCCATCTAACACTATGGTTCTGGTGGTTTTTGTTTTAAAAAAGGAAACAAAATTAATTAAGTTTTTTAACAATATGTTAACATGTTAACATATAATCTTTTTACAAAGGGGGAGTGGTGAACAACATTAGTTAACATGCTATGTCACTGTTAACGCCCCAGATGTTAGAGTACACCCCATGGCCTAGGCCATGTGGTATACTTTAACCATCTTTAACTCCACTTAGATGTCACATCTTTCATTTTGTATCTTTTCACACTAGCTCACTTTAATGAAATGGTTTAACGCCCTTTAACTTTGTTTCAATGTTAACAGGTTAACTTAGTGTCAATTTAATGCCCTTAATATAAGAAGGGAGTGATGTACAATGAAAGTTAAAATGTCACGTCACCGTTAACACCCTTGGTATGAAAGTACACCGTACACCTCATGGCCTAAGAGGTATATCATCAATAGGAATTGGTTTTTAATTGTGTCTTTAAATAATCAGTAAGATTCTGACAACTAATATACTTCTACAAGTTAATTATAAAGCTCAATTTTAAATTTGGTGGTTCATGTGTTTATTTATAACTGACCAAAATAAATTATTCAAGCTCACAAGTCATCCCATGTTAAACATTCATACACACTGACACACATATATTTTAATTAGTATATTTCTTATTGATTACAAATTACATATAAAAGTTTTAACATATTATTTGTGAAATGTCATTGTAATGATAAGATGTGTTCCACTTATAAGAATTGAATGTATGGAAATTATCATGGTGATAATGGTGAAATACATGTTATAAGTATTTCAAAGAAAATAGAACGCATGCGTGTAAAAGTTTAGCGAGCTGGTGGACGTAGGTAAAGTATGTTATATATCAAATATACAGATTCATTATATGTTTTCAATACTCTTACGCAAATATAAAATGAAAATAATGTTATCAATTTTAGTAAGTTTTACATCAGTAAATCATTGTTGTAATGCTATTTTTTTTAGATAAAAAGGAATTATTTGGTATAATTTTCTTTTCATTTTTATTCACACAAAAAGCAATGGTGATTCCTGACAGTTGGCACCTCAAACATGGTATGAAGTCAACGACCGGTCTTCCCCCGATCCATTCCAAAAATTTTGTTCAAAAAAAAAAAAAAAGTTTAAGAATATAAAACTAGCTTCATAATATGCAAATTTTATTTTATTTCAAATTGTAAAAGTTCTCATATATAATTTTATAGATATACATATGTAAAGGTTCTCATATATCCTTACAAGTGTTTGAATTGCAAGAGTTTTTTTTCCCTCAGTTATATGTTGCTCAGTAATTTTATTTATAAGAAATTAATCGATGATGAAATGAATATATAACATCTATATAAGTTCTTTTTGTAATATTTTGCTTTTATAACAATTTAACAACATGGACAAACGTATTTTGGTCAATAATTTCTTGCAATAAAAAAATTTAAATAGATCAATCTATATATTATTTAACGGAAAGTTAAAAAAATAACAGCTAATGTTAAGTCCATGTCTTTTTCATGGTTGAATCATGCAGAATTAAGGAATTAATGTTGAAGGATTTGGCTAAGCGCCTTTGTTTTGAATGATGTTCAATGTTCAAAAAATAATATTAATTTTACAAAAATGAAAACTAGAAAAATATGACGTTTGCTGAATGTTCATGTGTTTCAATGACTTTAAAACAACTAACTTTAACACCCATGTACAACCCTTTGGTATTTAAACATTTTTATGGATAACAAAAATTGTAAATATACAATAAATTTTTTGAACGACTAACAAACGATGTCCCGACTATTTGGGGTACCCACCAATTGGTCACAAAAGCATCATATACCCCTCTAGGTGAATACACGTCTTAGATGCCCAACCACAGGTAGCACAGGGTAGCCAGAATCCATCAAGCCACAAGTTTCGGGAAAACATAACCCCCTACCCGCTCGAAGACACGACAGTAAAAAATCAGTAAAACTCGATGAGAGTAAGAATCGAACTTGACACCTCAAAAGGTTAATCTCTACCCATTATTTTTCATGCCACCCCTCCATAAGGTGGAGCTAAATATACATTTTAATCATCTGTCTTTAAACAATATAAACAATATAAACAATATTAAGCTTTAAAATAAGTATCATTTGACTTTTTAATATTTAAAAATATTAAACTTCTTAAAACATAGTTGGGATTTGTGATATATTATTATTAGTAATCAATTAAATTAATATTATCAATGATATATAGTTTTAGTCTATATTTAAAAGTATATGCATTATACTTGTTATGTTATTCTTTTATAAGTAAATAGTAAAATAGTATGGCGATTATATAGAAAAAAGAAAATGGTATAACTCAGATCTTACCAATAACATATTAATTAAACTAGTTTTCACCAATCTCATTTTCTGATTAAAATATTTAATTATTTACCATTTTACTTAATCATGCATATTTCAGTTCTCAGTCAGGGCTACTTAATTTCACACTTGCGTATAAACTTCAAGTTTGATTACATCACTAATTAAGTTGTTCAACTAAATAAAATTAATCAATCAAATTTAAAAACCATATATATATATATATATATATATATATATATATATATATATATATATGTATTTTTTAATCTTTAGTTCTAAACGAAAGTGGTTCAAATAGAGTCAACTAATTCAATTTATATGATCGGTTTTTGGTGTCACCAGCAAGTCCGGTCTAATTATGAAAACATGGTTCCACCTTTTAAGGTGGATAAAAAACGAAATAAACATACTATGATATAAAGAAGAAAATGACAAAAAGAATCAAGAACATATGAATGAATTATAGGCTTACTGTACTAGCAAGGCGAGTGCCGATAGCGAAAGAGTTGTAGTCGCGTGAGAATGGAAAGGTGAAGGACGTGTGATAAAGAACCAAACACGAAAGCGCTACCACCGCGAAGATTATGACCATCTTCGGAGTTTGCTTGAACAGCTGGAGGCTGAATTCTGGTGGCGGAGGCGGTGATGGCGATGATCTTGTTGTTTCATGTGGATTTCCGGCAACGATCTTGTTGTTTCCGCACTCTAAGCCCATCGTACGATAATGTCTAAGGTTTTGTTGTTTCATGTGGTGTTTTTCTCATCCTTGTGACATTTATATATAATTAAATTACAAAACTAGTCCCTCAAATATGGTTTAATTTGCATTTTTTTTCTCACTAAAATTTAAATTTGATTATTATTTGCATTCCACTTGAATAGTTGATGAGTAATTTAATTACCACTTGATTGCACGTTTGGGTTAGATAAATGTGTGGGATGGGTTAGATTTTTTTAGGAAAGAAGTTGGTAATGTCTTAAACTCGGTAATAGTGTGTGCTTCACCGGAGAAGATTGCCAGACATTGGAGAAGACCCGTCAAGTAAATTCTTAGGAAATTCCATTGTTAATTTTTTGGAAAACAAATTATTCACGCCCATATTACTAAGGGACATTTACCTGGGGCTGGCATAACAGGTTACATGAACCTGTTAAGACACGAACACGAAACCTGTAAACACGAACACGACACGAAATCTAATCGTGCCATTTTTTTCAAACACGAACATGTGTATAACAGGTTAACACGATAAAACACAATAAGGAACACTAGTAAAACAGGTTAACACGACAAGACACGATAAGAAACATGATAAGACACGATAAGACCTGTTAATGATAAGACACGAATACGAAACAAGTAAACACGAACACGACACAAAAATAAACAGGTCTTAATGTGTCGACCTGTTATAAACACGAAACCTGTTAAGGCCAAACGCGAAACATGTTAAAATCGTATAGGTTCGTGTCAGGTTATCGTGTTCGTGTCTAAATTGTCAGCCCTAATTTACCTACAGATTCTCATCAGTAATCACTTTCACTGACCGATTTCTGGTGGAACTCTTTGTTTGTGAAACTTAATTCTATATAGCGTTGCCAGTAATTTTATTTATTTATTTATTTAAAAGCAACATGCGTATGACTGCATGTGTCATCTATCGTGTGCTTTGTGATTCTGCAAATTAAATATATCACGTAGGCAATCCTCTTCAAATTGGGTTCTGATAGAGGTGCAACCTGCAGTGTAGGTCCATATAAATATGTCATAGTCAATTTGTCCATACTGTCGTCTACCATATCTTATATTGTTGTTTTTATTACAATTCTCTTGTTTATATTCACTTGCTCTTTGTGAATTGTTATATTAATTGTCTTAGCAAAATGGTATTGAAAACAAATTATGTGAAACCCGTCACATAACGTGCGTAAAATTACATAAATACCCCGGTAACGCGCGGGCATTCCCACTAGTTTATTTAAAAGCAACACTAGTTGACAACACCCCGTCAAATTTTATTATTAAAACGTATAAAAATGAAAAACTGAAGGCATTAGCCACTTGAGTCGTACCCCCTGTAATAAAACCAATCTTAGAGAGTCCAACAAGTAAGCATCCAAAGCAAGGCCTAAGGAGTTCTACCTTGGGTCCTATAAAATAAGAAAATGAAATCCCAGCCCAAGCTTACCTATGGCCATTTAAGCCGAATTCGACCCAATTGGAAAAAAATATATATTTATATATATATATATATTGAGAATTAATTCAAACTCTAATATGCATGCACGTGACAATAGAAGACTTCTTCTGGCATGCACGTAATCTTTGGAACTGATTCTAACGGTCAAGTTGTTTCCTACTTTTCTGTTCTTGTTTTTGAATAAAGTCTACTATAGTAGCAGTTGTGATTTCCAGTTTTCTAGGCTAGTTAGTAGTTCAGCAGTTGTGTTTGTTTTCCTATTTAAGTCGTTCATGTTTCAGTAGTTGTATTCACTTTTCATTTCAGCTAATAAGAAATCAGTTCCATTTTGTTGAGTGTTATTCTTTATAGTGAGTTGTGAGTGTTGTGATTCCATCAGAGTGGTATCAGAGCACAGGGCTCTATACGTATTTGCTGAAGTTGAAAATCTGTTTCCAATCCAACCATGGCCGAACAAGTTAATGCTCTTCCTATGACTCCTACCCCAATCCCTGTGTTTAAGGGTGAAGGGTACGAGTACTGGAGTATTAGACTGAAAACAATCCTGAGATCAAGAGATCTTTGGGATTTGGTTGAGAATGGGGTTAATGAGACTGAGGCTGATCAGGCAAAACTAAAGACAAGTAGGAAGAAAGATGCACATGCCATGGCTGTCATACAGCAGGCTGTGCATGATCAGTTATTTTCAAGGATTGCTGCTGCTGCATCTGCCAAAGAAACATGGGAAATCCTGAAAATGGAATTCCAAGGTGATGATCAAGTGAAGTCGGTGAAGCTGCAAGGACTCAGGAGAGACTTTGAGAACCTATGTATGAAAGAAGGAGAGTCTATTGGTGACTATTTCTCAAGGGTAATGGGCATAGTGTGTCAACAGAGATCATATGGTGAAATCATCTCTGATCAAACTGTGGTTGAAAAGATTCTTAGGAGTCTTACTCCAAAGTTTGATTATGTGGTTCCATCAATAGAAGTATCACATGATCTGACCACCCTTACCCCTGTGAAATTAATGGGATCCTTGCAGTCACAAGAGCAAAGAATCAACAGTAGAAATGGTGACAAGATAGAAAGGGTAGATGAGCAGGCTTTGCAGGTTTTTCAAGACACAAACGGAAGTCCCCAAAGTGCTGCTAGAGGAAGGGGACGTGGGTTTGCAAGAGGTAGAGGTAGAGGTAGATCTACTGAACGAAATAGAGGGCCTCAATGCTATTTGTGTAACCGATATGGGCACATAAAAAAGGACTGTTGGTATAATGAGGAAGGTCAGGCCAATGTTGCTGAAAATGATGCACAAGATGATGACAATGCTGCTGAGGACTTACATCTCTTCATGATGTTTGTTCCCACAAATCAATATGCTCTTATGGCTGATTCAGGTTCTAACACTAAAACAACTTGTCTTTGGTTCTTGGATTCAGGATGTTCTAACCATATGACAGGCAACAAAGATATCTTCAGTAATTTGGATTCTTCATTCAAATTAACTGTAAGACTTGGTGATAAAAAGGGGCTTTCAGTTGAAGGGAAAGGGACAGTCAAAATCACACTAAGCAATGGAGGCTACAGATTGCTAGATGATGTATATTATGCTCCTAGCTTAGAGTATAATCTTCTCAGTGTAGGGCAATTGATGAGGAAAGGATATTCATTGCTGTTTGATGATGGGAAGTGTGTCATAAAGAATAGAGATTCAGGAGCAACTATGATGATTGTAATGGTGGCCAGCAATAACATGTTTTTGTTAGATGCTTCAAGTTCTGATCCTGTGAATCTCAGTCCCACAAAACCAATTCAGACAGTTGATGAGGTGTCAAATCTTTGGCACATGAGGTATGGTCACTATAACTCTAATGCATTAAGGGTGCTGTATGATAAGAAAATGGTCTTAGGTATGCCAAGAATAAGATCCTTTGGTGAATGCAATGGATGTATTTTTGGTAAACAAGTCCTGTCACCCTTTAATTCCAAGTTGTGGAGAGCAAAACAGAAACTTGAATTGGTCTATGCTGATGTTTGTGGGCCAATACAAGTAGCAAGTTTAGGAGGGAATCTCTATTACTTGCTATTTGTAGATGACCTAACTAGAATGTGTTGGGTTTATTTTATTAAAAATAAATCAGAAGTCTTTGGGAAGTTCAAGATATTTAAAGCAATGGTTGAGAAAGATGAGAATTATTCAATTAAGACCTTAAAAACTGATAGGGGAGGTGAGTTTTGCTCAAGAGAATTCAACTCATTTTGTGAAACAAATGGTATCAAAAGGGAACTCACTCCTCCCTACACACCTGGGGTGGTAGAGAGGAAGAATAGAACAGTGATGGGTCTAACCAGAAGTATGTTGAAACAAAAACAATTACCAAATTTTCTGTGGGCAGAAGCAGTGGCAACTGCTGTGTATCTTATTAACATTGCCTTTACCAAGGCAGTGAATAATAAGACTCCATTTCAAGCTTGGTTTAACTATAAACCAAGAGTTGATCATCTCAGGGTATTTGGAAGCTTAGCTTATGCAGTTGCACCATCACAAGGAAGGAGGAAGCTTGATGACAGATCTGAAGTGTCTGTTTTCATTGGATACATTGATGAAACAGATGGATACAAGCTGTACAATCCTACAACAAAGAAGATTTTTACAAGAAGAGACATACAAATAAAAGAGCATCTGAAGTGGGAATGGAATGCCAATGAGAGCAGACAGGAGTATGAAGCTAACTTTATTGATCCTTTTCCTATTAATTATGATGATGCAGGTGTTGAAGTTGAAGAGCCTGTCCCTCAAACTCCTGCTCAAAGCAATGATCATGAAGCTGGTAGCAGTTCAAGTTTTCAAGCTTCCTCTCATGTGCAAGAATCAGATGTCCAAGGTGGTTCAAGTTCTACTTCACCTTCACCAGTTCTTAAGTCTTTGAATGATGTATATGCAAAGGCTAAGAAGGTGACAGTAAACTATGAGACCAATACCATTCATGATGAAGAGGATCCAACTATCTGCCAATTTGCTTTGAATGTTGCTGATCCCATTTTTTACTCTGAAGCAGCTACTAAAGATGAATGGAAGGAAGCCATGAATGAAGAAATTCAAGCTATAGAAAGAAATGGTACATGGGAGCTTGTTAAACTTCCAACTGAGAAGAATCTGATTGGACTAAAGTGGATTTACAGGACCAAACTGGATGCTGATGGAAAAAATTATAAAGTATAAAGCCAGACTTGTTGCCAAGGGGTACTCTCAGCAACAAGGACTGGATTATAAAGAAACATTTGCTCCAGTTGCACGTTTTGAAACAATCAGAATGATAATTGCTGTTGCTGCACAAATGGGTTGGGAAATGCATCAGTTAGATGTAAAGTCTGCTTTTCTGAATGGTGAATTGTTTGAAGATATTTATGTGCAGCAACCAGAAGGATATGAAGTGATTAATCAGGAGGATAAGGTGTATAAGCTGAAGAAAGCCTTGTATGGACTCAAACAGGCTCCTAGAGCCTGGTATGCAAAGATTGATGGTCATTTTATTAAGCATGGATACATCAGGAGCCATCATGAACCTACTTTATATGTAAAACATCTAGACAACAATCAAAGAATTATTGTTTGTCTATATGTTGATGATATTATATGTACAAGTTCAAGTCCTGGTTTGATTACTGAATTTAAGCAAGTGATGAAGGATGAGTTTGAAATGACAGATTTGGGCTTACTAAAGTTCTTTTTGGGACTTGAAATTAAGCAAACAAGGGAAGGGACTTTTCTGTCACAAGAAAAGTATGCAAGAGGTCTCTTGAAGAAATTTGGTCTAGCTGATTGCAATGCTGAAACAATTCCTATGTGTGTCAATGAAAAATTTCAGGTGGAAGATCAAGAAGACAAGGCTAATACTCTCCTGTTCAGAAGTTTAGTTGGGGGGCTCATCTATTTGACCCATACTAGGCCTGACTTGGCCTATGCAGTGGGTATTGTCTCAAGGTTCATGCAGATTCCATCCAAGAAACATTGGGGTGCAGCTAAAAGAATTTTAAGGTATGTGGCAGGAAGCTTGAAGTTTGGTATGTGGTACCAAAAAGGAAAGAAAGTAGCACTTGTTGGATACACAGACAATGACTGGGCTAGCTGTGTTGATGACAGAAAAAGTATCTCTGCACATGTGTTTAATCTGGGTAGTGGGGCAGTCACTTGGAGTTCAAAGAAGCAACAAACTGTTGCTTTATCAAGTACTGAAGCAGAATATGTGTCTGCCACAGCTGCAACTTGTCAAGCAATTTGGATTAGAAGAGTATTGGAAGAGTTTGGAATGAAACAAGAGATGGCTACTACTCTTTTCTGTGACAATAAGTCAGCAACAAATCTGAGTAAGAATCCTATTATGCACAGCACGTCAAAACATATTGAATTGAAGTATCATTTTGTAAGAGAGACGGTGGAACAAGAACAAGTTGTGTTGGAGTTTTGTAGCACATATGAGCAATTGGCAGACTTGCTGACCAAAGCATTGGGTCGTGAAAGATTCATCAGTTTGAGACATCAGCTAGGTATAGTGGAGTTTGAATCAAGGGGAGGTATTGAGAATTAATTCAAACTCTAATATGCATGCACGTGACAATAGAAGACTTCTTCTGGCATGCACGTAATCTTTGGAACTGATTCTAACGGTCAAGTTGTTTCCTACTTTTCTGTTCTTGTTTTTGAATAAAGTCTACTATAGTAGCAGTTGTGATTTCCAGTTTTCTAGGCTAGTTAGTAGTTCAACAGTTGTGTTTGTTTTCCTATTTAAGTCGTTCATGTTTCAGTAGTTGTATTCACTTTTCATTTCAGCTAATAAGAAATCAGTTCCATTTTGTTGAGTGTTATTCTTTATAGTGAGTTGTGAGTGTTGTGATTCCATCAAAATATATATATATATATATATATAGTGGAAGTATAGACAAGAAACTCTTCCAAATGAAAAAACCCTAGCAAACCCATTCCTTGGTCCATATTAAGCCACATCACCTACTACATAATAATATTCAAAAGGGCAATTTAGTCAATTTTACCACTCCCTTCTCTCTCTTCCTATATATATATGTTTCTCACACCTCTCTCTTCATTTTGTTTTTTCAAAATTCAAATGCAGATCTAAATCATACCCTCCTCTCTCTCTCTCTCTCTCTCTACCATCCTCTATCTTGAACCACCACCACCACAACCACCACCTGCATCGCTTCCAACCACTAGAACAACCACCATCGTCATCATCTCGTCATAATCATCTCGAAGAACAACTGATGCTCTGTTTCAAACTTTTCGAGTGATGCTCTGTTCAGATTTTAAAGTAGGTAAAATGCAATTTATCTCTCTATCTCTCTCTATCTCTCTCTCTCTCTCTCCTCTTCCCTCTCTTTTCTAGATCTGGAGTTGTAGTTGAGATCTAGATCTGGATCTAATAAATAATAAAACTACAAGATTGTTGTCAAAAAAAACTTGTTTGCCAAAAAAAAAATGAATCACGTTAGTGATTCAGTGAAGAAGAAGTTGTTTTCCAAAAAATTTGTTGTAAAAAAAATGAATCTTTCTCAAAATAATAATAAAATAATGATAATAATAAGCTATTATGTTTTGGGTTTAGTGAAATAGGCTTTGGGTTTTGCTAGAATAATAATAATAATATTTTTTGGAGATAGTTTTTGGTTGCACACCAAGTGTTTGATCAAATGCTTGAATGAAAAAAAAACTTATGTTAACCTTTTTTTTTATTTTTTTTATTTTTTTTATTACTATTTTGTTTATGTTAGATTATTATTGGATAGGGGACATGATGTTGATAGATCACATGTGATTAAATTTTTTTGATTATGTGTTTTAGGATCCCAACTAACATATGTTTTATACACATGTTAGTGATGTGGCTATGGTACGTGATATTTTTTTTATACACATGTTAGTGATGCTAACACGTGCTAGTATATGCCTAACTAACAGGTGTTAGGGTTCATATTAGTTGGGGAGCCCAACTAACACATGTAAGTATACGCCCTTTCACATGTTAGTGATGCTAACACGTGCTAGTATATGCCTAACTAACAGGTGTTAGGGTTCATATTAGTTGGAGAGCCCAACTAACACATGTAAGTATACGCCCTTTCACATGTTAGTGATGCTAACACATGTTAGTATATACCCAACTAACATGTGTTACGGTTTGTATAACATACGTTATTTCAGTAAAACATATATTTTAGAATACACTAACACATGTCATTGATGTCCCATTATGTGTTTTATAGAGCCCAGCTAACACGTGTTTACTTTTTTTGTAGGTGAAGAGATGTTTTTGAGTTAAAGATGATGATGAGGATCAAGAACGAAGAATAGTGAAGGGGTAGGGTACCGCTTTCAGGCGCACCCTACCCGCCATACAAAAAAGCCTCCACTGGAAGTTCTAACACCCGCGGGAAGAATCACTTCCAGGAGCACCACAGCGCCAAAGGCGCAGGGTCACCACTTGGCGATGGGTTGACGTAAAATCCAAAGGACGTTCTCCGCCGGATTTTACCCTTTCACACCCTAAGTGTCACGTCATCACTTGGCGATGGGTTGACGTAAAATCCAAAGGACGTTCTCCGCCGGATTTTACCTTTTCACACCCTAAGTGCCACGTCATCACTTGGCGATGGGCTGACGTAAAATCCAAAAGACGTTCTCCGCCGGATTTTACCTTTTAAACACCCTAAGTGCCACGTCATCACTTGGCGATGGGTTGACGTAAAATCCAAAAGACGTTGTCCGCCGGATTTTACTTTTTAAACATCCTAAAAGGCAACTGCTTTACAAAAGAGCCATGTACAAAGATAATGGGACGCCAATATCTTTTCACATGACACAAGAGTTGCAACGCGCACTCTTTCGCTCAAAATAAAGCAGTTCCCCCATCACAACAAAAGGGAGTACAAAGGACAAATTTTAGTCCAGCGCCCCACCAGCCCTCTAAGCAAGAACAGGAGACACCCTGGACTTGGGGGACTTGAAGGGGTAGGGTACCGCTTTCAGGCGCACCCTACCCGCCATACAAAAAAGCCTCCACTGGAAGTTCTAACACCCGCGGGAAGAATCACTTCCAGGAGCACCACAGCGCCAAAGGCGCAGGGTCACCAGTTGGCAACACCCAAAGACATTCCCCTTGGACACCAACTTGCTTCCTCCCGTCAGATGTCAGCTGACAAGTGGTCAGCCGTCTGACATCTGACGCCCCTGCACACCATCCACAGCACGCCACGTGTGTGGTGGACGAAGAACCTCCCAACCTGCCAACCACGAGGTGACACGTGGTCCAATCAGAAGAAGCCCTCCCCAACTTGGATCACTTTATCTAACCAAGGGTTAGGATCCAACTAAGGGGGCCTACCAACCAACCGGCCCGGTCCCCAGGCCCGACCCATTAAGGGATGAATGGGCTCCAGAATCCTCGGCCCATGCATCTCCTATAAAAGGAGGACTCGACCTCCTTTCTCTCCACGTTGAATACTAGCCAATAAGAACGAACACACTTGTACTTCCACTTGTATCGTTATTCATACTATACATTAATAAAGATCGTCTTTCACAGTGGACGTAGATCTTACAAGATCGAACCACTTATATCTTTGTCTATTGTGTATGATTGCTTGTCATTCGTGTATACAACCATAGACCAACCATCGTTGTGAGCCAAGGATTATACCCTGCTGCGAACACGAGTCGTTACCTCAAATACTACCCTACACCTAACTCCTTATATACTCGTTGTTTCTTCAAATAGCTAGATTTTTTCTATGTTTGTTATGATAGTTTGTTTGAAAATTCACAAATAATTATGTTTGTATTAAACGGTTTTTGATATGTTTTAGTGTTGATTGTTACGATCGTTTTTATCATTTCTTAAATAAATACACATTGTATGTGTTCTTTTAATATGTTCTTTTAGTATATGCCTGGTAACACATGTTAGCGATGTCTCACACGAGGTCAGAATTTTTTTTCACAACACTAACGTACGTTAATATTCATGCTGGAAAAAGTGCCATAAAGTAGGAGAGAGGTGACTTGACAAGTGTCAAATCAACCTTTTTAAACCTAGGATTCATAAAATTAAATTTTAAAAAATTAATTCAAGATTACCATATTGCCCTTAATCCTATTTTTTATTATGGTGGTCCACTTGCTTTTGAATATTATATAGGAATTAATTATGGACCATTGATCAATCTTGATCAATGGTCACTAGAGGGTTTCTAGGGTTTTTCCAAAAGATGAGGTTTCCATATTATCCACCCCTATATATATATATATATATATATACAAATTCTCACATTTGCCCCTCAATCGAAGTTCCCAGGAAATTTAGTTGCTATCTTCGGGCTTAAGCAGATGTGGTATTGCTATTTGCTTCTCACTATCTTCTAACAATACATACGATCATCATAAATAAAATATGAATATTAAGTGTCTATACATATATTGCGTCTACAGTTCTAATTCATCATTTGATAATTTGGGCGGTTATGCCACATGAGACATAGTGACTGGACTAAATTTCCTTACTGCAGCTCAATATTATTATTATGTTAAATTTGCTTGTAAGGTACGGGAATAAAGTTTTCTTTGGAAAATTGGTCAACACGAATGTCCTCTACCCGAAGAGCTCTGTTTCGAAACTCATCAATGGCAACTTTAACTTAATTTTTTTAGTGCCTTTAATTCTTCATTACCGGAAAAAAATTTGTTTTTTTTACCCCATCCTTTTTCTGTATGTTTTTTTTTATGTTTTGTTTTAGTGTTTAAAAACATTTTATTTCCCCCTTATTTTTACATTACACTTTATTTGTGTCAACGTTACCACAACTTGTGACTACAACGACGGAAAAAGGTTACGTGCCTGTCGCGTAGCGCGAGTGTTTATACTAGTTGTATACCATAATAAGTAATTCAAATTGTTAACCATGATTATTACCTAGGGCACATGTGACATGTGATTATTAAAAAGTGTTACATAATTATCTATCTATACATATAATAAACCAAAGCCATTTTAATGACATGGCATTCAAAGAGACATTCTCCTCCTTGAGTGTGCCATGTGTCATCCTATGTGACATTGAGATATTTTAGGAAAAACAAATTTTAAAAACAAAATTTGATTTTTATCTCTTATCTCTTATGTTTCCTCCCACGATTTTTAAACGTTAATATCTTTTATATACGGCATTTTTTAAAGAAAAAAATTACGCCAAATTAACGAGCGTTTTATTATCTTTCCAACGAGTACCATAGTGTTATATAAAAAACGGAGAAAAAAAAACGACTATTTTTTGTAGGGTTCTGTTCATATAGGAAAAAAAACACAAAGTGTTCAGGTAAATCATTAATCATGTATAGACAAGTCACTAATTATGTTTCGGTAAATATGAATTATATTTTCAACATGCGTTAGCATTGGAGTTATACATTGTTTTAGGTTAGATATTAATATTAGAGTTATACATTGTTTAAGGTTAGGCGTTAACATTGGATAAACATTTTTAATTGTTTTAAATTAGGTGCTACCCGAAGCTTTCCTGCATGTAACTGTAAAGCGCATCATTATATTTTATATGTAAGATTAATATGTCATATTAGATTTCTCAACCCCGGAAGGTTTCCGGGGTATAATCTAGTATTTGATATTCTACTTAGCATTATTACAAATAATGTCGTTTTACCCTCGTACAAAGCAACAACCTTGTTTTCAGAAATTGTTTTATATGATTAACTAGCTTATACCCCGGGAGCGTTCCGGGTTGAGAAATCTAAGTAAAGTGAATAAAATTAGAAATATCTAAACTATAAAAATGACATCTATGTATCAACTTACATTAGATACTTTAAAAAAATACCAAAAGATCCATTTCACCTTACAACATCAACACTTAAAATAGAATATTAAGATCCCAACCACTTCAAGGGGACAGAGATTGTTTAGCACCAATACATTCAGTCAAAGGTCTTTAACTGCATACAATAAGATTTGAGCTATTTCAGAATATGGTAGAAAAAGAAAACATAGCAATTACCTGTTGGAGAGCGTCCCGGGTTGAAATATGTAATATGACATAATAAAATATCTAATATGACAACATAATTAATGACTTGCCAATATATGATTAATTATTATTATTATTATTACTATTATTATTATTATTATTATTATTTTAAACAAATCTCTGCCATAAGTTATCATATTCTAATATAAAAAAGGGTAATTGGGTCGGGTATCACCAAATCCCAGGCCCGACCTAAACCCACAATTTTTTTTAAACTAATTCCAAACCTGACACAATACCTGTCGGGTTACAAAAAATAGTCGTTTTTTTCTCCGTTTTTTATATAGCACTATGGTACTCGTTGGAAAGATAATAAAACGCTCGTTAATTTGGTGTAATTTTTTTCTTTAAAAAAATCTCGTATATAAAAGATATTAACGTTTAAAAGTTATGAGAGGAAACATAAGAGAGAAAATAATAAAGTTTTAATATTTACATTTAGTAGATTAGGTATTTAGTAGATTATGTTAAATCATATTTAAACCATATTTATTCATTTTTTTAATTAGTCTAGAGTTGCCACATCACATCCTATGTGGCATCTTTCAAAAGAGAGATTGCATAATATTATGACACTAGATTATATCCCGGGAGCGTCCCGGGTTGAGAAATCTAATTTGAAATATCAATTTTACACCTGAAATAGACTGATGCGTTTTACAGTTACATGCAGGAAAGCTTCGGATAGCACTTAACCTAAAACAATTAACAATGTATCTCCAATGTTAATGCATAACTTTAAACAATGTATAACTCTAATATTAAAACCAACCACACAAAAAAATAGTCGTTTTTTTTCTCCGTTTTTTATATAGCACTATGGTACCCGTTGGAAAGATAATAAAACGCTCGTTAATTTGGTGTAATTTTTTTCTTTAAAAAATCACGTGTATAAAAGATATTAACGTTTAAAAGTTATGGGAGGAAACATTAGAAATAAAAATCTAATTTTGTTTTTAAATTTTAAATTATTATTTTCCTAAAATAAAGGCCTTGCCACATGGGATGACACATGACACACTCAATAGTTGAGAAATCTAAGTAAAGTGAATAAAATTAAAAGTATCTAAACTATAAAAATGACATCTGCCAATATATGATTAATGAATATTATTATTATTATTATTAATATTATTATTATTTCAAACAAATCTATACCATAAGTTATCATATTCTAATATAAAAAAAGGTAATTGGGTCGGGTATCACCTAATCCCAGGCCCGAGTCAAACCCAATGTTTTAAAAACCGGTTTTTTAACCATACTGGATTGGTCTTAGAAATGGTTTAACCGGTTGAACCGGGTTATATCGAGTGGTTTAACCGGATTGACTAATTAACCCTACACTTTTATAAATACAACTTTAACTCAAAAACAATCTAATAGTATTTGATTTCGTAATAAAAAAATAATTTAAAAGTGAATCCATAATAAAAAAAATCCCGAAGTACTCAATTTTGAACAAAGTTGTTTTTATATAAAAGGATATAATTAGTTTATGTCATTAGAGTGTTAAATCATGAAAGCATCAAGTTCATGGTCGCTTAAAAGATAAAATTCTTTATCATCCTCATCCTCATCAATAAAAGTATAATTATTTTCATTTTCCACATTCTTTAATAAGAGGTTTTAGTTACCAATAATCAAAATATACTAAAATTACGTAAGATAAGTAACATATATACCAAGTAGCTATGTCTTTGAGAAACTGGTTCATGTTTTTTTTTTTCACTTAACATGATATCTCAATGATCATTATGGGCTAATAAAGTCCAAAATTTAACCTTGTACCGGTATCGGTATAACTGTATAAACCGGTATACCGAAATTTACTGGCGGTTCAAATCCTTTACCGTTTCCTCAAATTACTGGACTGGTTCGTGCCGGCCAGGACATCGGTAAGCGGTATAACCGGTTCAACCGGCCGGTATAAACCGGTTTTTAAAACATTTCCCAAACCCACAATTGTTTTTAAACTAATTCCAAACCTGACACAATACCTGTCGGGTTACAAAAAATAGTCGTTTTTTTCTCCGTTTTTTATATAGCACTATGGTACTCGTTGAAAAGATAATAAAAATGCTCGTTAATTTGGTGTAATTTTTTTATTTAAAAAATCTCGTATATAAAAAATATTAACATATAAAAGTTATGAGAGGAAACATGAGAGGGAAAATAATAAAGTTTTAATATTTACATTTAATATATTATGTATTTAATAGATTATGTTAAATCATATTTAAACCATATTTATTCTTTTTTTTAATTGGTCTAGAGTTGCCACATCACATCCTATGTGGCATCTCTCAAAAGAGAGATTGCATAATATTATGACATGTCATTAAAATGGGTTTGGTTTATTATATGTATAGATCTTTTATACATATTTTATCATCAATTCTCAAGATAATATCCATTAGGGGTTGGTACTGGGCAGTTGTAGGCATGACTATTCGGCGGCTCTGAATCAGAACCCATGAGGGTTTCCTACGAAGGGTATAACACTGGCTTACGGGATCTCTCTGTGTTTTCACAACATACTGTCAACTGCCACTTGACAAACGTTGAGCCGTCGCAAAAGCTGAGACTCGCTGGCGTAACTCATGGTAGGACAAAAACCCGTAATATTTTTATATCTACTTAGCTCTGTAATTGTTAAATATTTTATGATCCTAGCAAGAATGTCTGCGCGTTGCAGCGGGTGACTCGATTGATATTAGACTCAATTATGGTGTGTACTACATTCTTTTTGGACGCGTTTGCAGCGGGTGTCCCGATTGATATCAGACTCAATTATGGTGTATACTACGTTCTTTTTGGATCCAAGAGTCTAATAGTTAGTTCATATCATTTTGATTCAAACGTTTAACAGTTGCAAGACCAACCTGATTACAAAGTTAGTGACAAAATGGGCGAGGTTGGTAACATGCAATTTTCAACATAGGTTAAAATGGACCTTCAGGGTTCAGGTTGACATGCCAACATTTTTTTTGTCCATCTTTGTGCTACAATATTATCCAATATGTTTAAACAAATCAATTTGGGTGGCGGCGCAGCTTGTTGCCCGCCTGCCCGCTATCTTAATGTAATTTTCTTTGTCCTGGAATGAAATTGCCATATTAAATATAAAAAAAAAAAATTTGACATTTCATCCTGAATGTTTTTAGCTAAGTTTTTAAATTTTCATGACAGATTATGTAAATCGACCCATTTTCACGTAAATCTGATTGGAAAGATACTAAGCCCAAATCTTTAGGCGTAAGGAGTTGACATCGAGCCATTTCCATGCAAGAACAATAAGATCTTTTCATGGCCTAAAACAAGGATGATTCCCCCTATCATCTAAAGAAATATAATCCTAATTGTCAGCCCCAATAAGCGATGGTTGAATGGTTGTGCTGTGAATTTATATAACCCCAATGGACCATCATACTACCCCATATTTCCTTCGGGGTATTACACACACTTTCATTTGACGAAAATGATGGCCTTAGCATACAAAAAATCCGTTAACTGTGTCAAATATAGGCATTCCAAGGTTCTTTCCTATATACCGAGGGTTCCCTCTATTAGAATACATTAGTACTATATTCATACTTGGAAGTCAAGCCCGCATGTTGCATGATTATATTATGGTTTCCCCGTGTTGGAGATGGAATGCATGTTGTTTTTCTGTAAAAAAAAACAAGGCGATCTCATCATAATCTTTATTATCATTTTATAAATATAATTAAAGTGAACAAAAGTTTAACTAACTTGGTTGCTTACTTCATAATGATACTTTGCAAGAAACTCTCCACCAATTGCAGAAATCAATGAGTACCACATAAACACTGCATAGATAGTAGCAACTCTTTTTTCTTGAATTGCCCGACTATTTTCCCCAAGAAAATATTAATTGACAACTTGATTTATTTAAATAATAATCAACATTGATCTTTTACGAATAAATGGAATTATTGTTACCTATCAACAACGAAAATCAGCTTTGCACTGCATTTGTTGAAATCTGCAAGTCCCACAACATGTAAGATACTCCTTAACATGAGCCTAAGTTACAAAATTAAATTAAAAATATTGAATTTGAAAACTAATAAACTTAAATGTTGAAAATTAGGTAATGAGAATAGGTTACTTAACAGGTCATTAGCAAGCTTTCATTCCACTTGTCAAACAACATTGAGTGTTGGCTTTACTCGGGTTTATTCGTAGGTCACGGGTCATGGGTCATGAGTTGTTCATTTAGTTGCATGAAATAAATATGCTTGCCTTCAAGTTTCCCATGCATCTCACGTGAAGTCTTGAAGGCAAGCATATTTATTTCATGCAATTAAATGAACAACTCATGACCCATGACCCGCGACCTACGAACAAACCCGAGTAAAGCCAACATTGAGAAACAGAGGTTTCCATTCATATCAATGACAACACCATTGAAAAAAATAAATAAAGATAAAACACATTTGATTAATCGATCATGAAAATAATAAACATTCAATTACCTTGGTTCGATAAGCACCTACACCCAAATTCAATTTTGATGGGTCCGAATCTTTGTTATAAGCAGCAACAACTATTGTTGTTGTCACACCACGCCAATGGCGGAAACACTTGGCTCAACGATCGAAAGCATATCAAAGTCAAGATCAACACAAACCATATTTAATTAGAAAGATCATTTCATAAGATGTCGAAAATGAGTACCTTTTCACAACAATACACAAAACAACATACATAAGGTACAAACATGGGGTTTTTCTGTATCCCAACCCAATGGTAATTTAGTTGAAACCCCTTGACAAGTGTCTGAAATCCCCAAATTACACCATACTAGCCTCATATCTATTCATCACTTAGTTACCTGAAAGATATGTTTAAAAAGATGTTAATATATAAAACATTGGTGAGTTCACAGGTTTTAGTTCCATAACAATAACATTTTAACAACATGTGTGGAACAAACACAAGTAGTGGCCTTTGTAAGGAGTAGATAGCTCCTAGAAAACTATGATGACGAGCAATCCCTTGAGCCCATAACCAAACCAAGACTAATAATGCCTCGCGAGCAGAAGTTGTTTCTCGGAAAATAACAACTTAGTTCAGAATACGTGCACCCTTGGCATACACAGTTGCATAATGGACACTATCGATTAGGGGTGGGCCTTGTCAGGCACCAATAGTACTATTCAAATATTCCTTCGGTTCTCGATTACACACACACACACAACACACGAGTAAATGGTTACAGTAGCGAGGACTCACCCCGAGTGATTTACAGCAACAAACCAAAGTACTCATCACGCCACTTTTCACATTTTAACATTTAAAAAGATTTTGACAAGTAACAACATTTGACAAACATATCTTTCCCCCAAAACAAAACAGTAAAAAGTGGCCGTGAAACTCACCTAAAGTGCAACATGCAATCACCTAGTAGAGAATAGCAAGTCCGAGGTCAAGCATCTACGAACGTCCTAGTGCGTATAAGTCACTAAGTCTATAGCGCGTGTTATCCGGCAAGTTGTACTCCCAACCCCCAACACCACTGTTAGATACAATTCCCCGTTTAATTAAACATATGTTCTAGGATGGTTGGTAATGGATTACCATTGTTATAAGTTACATTTATATTTCCGTATTAATTAACTCACAATACCTAATCCTCGACTCGACTCACTTTACCATATAATTATTTTCCCATTAAAAATTTATAATAGGATCTTGTCGATCGATATTTCATCTTCAACACTCGACTTACTTTACCATATATTTATTTCCCCATTAAATAAATATACTAGGATCTTGCCGATTCGATGACATACCTTACATTGTCAAGTTTACATACTTAACTTGGTTTAAACGTGTAATCGTTATAGATTATTTAACGTTAATTTTCCCACGAATACTTTTCCAACACTTAGGAAAGTGTTACACATTTTTCACCCATAAGTAACCTTATATATTTTAGATCCAAAATATATGTATTTTCATGTCTACATTTGACGCGATAACATATATACGTATCTTGTAGGAAGTTATACAATATATACTTATCCGCCTGTTTCACATTTTTGCCCGTTAACACGTCGTAATATAAATATGTCCACATTTGATTATTTGTGTTTATATATTATCGCATCCCGAATTATACAAGTTGTTTACACGTACATTTTGTAGGAATAGTTACTTGTCATCGTAATATTATTTTCCTACATCCAAATATATATTTAGTTATTTTCCCTAAATTCCTAACAATATGTTCTACTTGAAATTAATCATCCTTTAATTTCTACATAATTTTACTTCAGAATTTATAAAATAACATTTGTATTTCCAAAACCAAGACTTGGTTATTTTAACACAAAATGCCCCAACACTTTTATATTCCCATAGATATAAAAATGTTCATTTTTATATAATTTTACCAAGTTTTGAAATCACCAATTTTTGTAATCCATATTTTTATAAAATCCCATTTTATAAAAATAATACTTTTTTTTGTTTAAACATACAATTTTTGTAAGTCTTGTAGATATTTCCAATATCAATCCTTGAAGATATATTTTTCCATTTTAAGTTTCATAACTTTATAAAAGTCACATTTTGGACTCAAGTTTCCAAAATAACACTTTACACCATTTAACTTTAAAAGTTGTCAAATAATATTCCTAAAAATGACAATTTTCATTATAACTAGTAAACTTTATTCTATCAAATTCCCCATTAGAGATTATTATAGAGTTTTAACATTATCAATGGCCCTTTATAATAATCTTAGGAATAATAGTAAGTGTACTTTATCTATTCAAGTTCATAATTTCCAACTTTGTGTTTAAAAGTTAATAAACTTCAAATATGTAAACTTATAGTCTTCCATAATGTACAAGTTCATTAAGTTATTAGGTATTAGATAGTCATTTTAGAACGATCTAAACCATCTTTAGGTGTGTTCAACTTGTTTCCACAAACATTACCCAAAACAACTTCCAAAAACAAGTTTATGTAAACTTAAAAACTTTAGAAACATCAACATAATCATCACCATATCCACGGCATAACACACCCTTTTTAAAGACTCAATTTGTTTCCATTAAACCCACAATAACTTATGTTTCAAAACCTTTGTTTAACTCCTTTCATGTACAATTTGCGAGGCTACACGAATATAACAAGTATTAAACAAGAAAAGCATAGAGTTTTACCGCTAGTTCAAGACTAGGGAAGAAAACAAGTGATGGAAGGAAGGTTCCTTGGCCAAATACTTAGGGGATTCTGATCCGGTTGAAGCCAATGGAAGTCCAAGGAGGTAGGAAGATAATCATCGGATTTGGAGGTGTGTAGCCTCTTGAAAGTTCAAACATCTGACTGGGTGTTATAGCAGCTCCGAATCTGCGCAGTCGTGTTCCATGGATGATTTGGAGGCCTAAACCTTCTTAGAACTGAATGGAACTAGTGGGAATCTTTGGAGGTTGGAGAGAGGTTTCTTTCAATAGGTTAGTCACTCAATTTAGGTAAGAAATGAGAGAGATATGGTGTGTTGAAAATGGGCATACGAATCTGCCTTATATGAGGAAGATAGTATATTGTGAGAACATAGGTGTAACAACACTAAGCATGCTCACCATACCCAAGAGGAACATTTTGGTCTTCAAGTGGAATGCCTAAAGACATGGGGAGACAAGCATGGTGTGTTTATGAAAGATCATTTGTGTACTAAGATTGGACATGTCATAAGCATGCTCAAACATTATGATTATGCCAAGGTAAAGAAGCAACACTAGGGTGGCTCCTTGTCTCGTAGGGTGGCTCAAGCATGCATGGACATAATCATATGCTAAAGCATGTTTGAACATAATCATAACATGCTTAATCTAGGAAACACTAGGGTGGCTAAAGCATGCATGAACATAAGCATATGCTATGGCATGCTTGAACATAATCATTATGTTTAATAAAGGAAACAAACTAGGGTGGCTTAGCCCCCTTGCCTTGGGCCGACCAAAAAGGCTATGTGGGATCCACTTTATGTGCAAAAATAGCTTCCAATTACTAGTTAAATCTCAACTAATTCATTTACAGTTTTGTTGGGTTTTTATCGAGCTTTAATGGAGAGTTATCCGGGTATATAATTAACTTCCAATTACCCTTAAACATTGACAAGTTTTAGTATTGGTAATTTATTTAGGTTCCTACCGGGTGAAATTAGATATATATATATATATATATATATATATATATATATATAGGGAAAGGGTAAACGAGAACCGTCCTTTCGTGAAAGAACACCGGGAACCATTTCTATCCATTGATCTTTGGTGATCTAATGGCTAATATTGTGCCACCTCACTTTTTGTCATCTTGCACCACTTGTTGCTTTCTTGAATGAAGATAATAATATAATAGTCATAAAGGGGTATTATGGTAAAAACAACACCACTCTCTCTCATCTTTTTCCTCCCCACTTGACCCCACCACCTACCATTTCCCATATCCCAAAAAATGAATTCTTTTTCTCTCTCCCCAAGC
This sequence comes from Ambrosia x helenae, assembly GCA_030844895.1. Taxonomy (NCBI): domain Eukaryota; kingdom Viridiplantae; phylum Streptophyta; class Magnoliopsida; order Asterales; family Asteraceae; genus Ambrosia; species Ambrosia x helenae. The sequence goes on along the minus strand of CM061234.1, from coordinate 57,759,863 downwards.
CAAAAGACATTGACGACCTGTAGTTTTATTATTATTTTATTTCTTTTACAACGTACCATCAACAAAACATTGTTTACACCCTTTACATCATTGTAAAACAAAAAGTTTACACTTTGTGAATCCAGAAAAGATGCAAGAATCGAATGATAGCATAAAAAAGTAGAACTTTACATTAGTGTAAACCATAAAACTCACTCTATATACATGTAAACAACTAGTCGTTCTTCGTTTTTCTTGATCTCCATCGTAAAACATCAAACTTAAACCGAAAAATCTTCTTGGTCACCTATCAACCACAAAAAGGAAAAAAAAACATATTGTAAGTCAAAAATATTGTACACAAAAAGATTACATTAATATAAACGAATCATGTTCTACAACTTTCTTCTATTTTTCTCTTTAGTGTAAACGCACCATTATGTTTGCTATGTTACCAATCCGTTAGCGATAAGTTATTTTACAACAAAAACAAACCATTTTCTTTTACCCTAGTGTAAAAACCCGGTGTAAAACCCCATTAGCAACATCGTTTACGACAAAAACTTTCTTCTATTTTTCTCTTTAGTGTAAACATTTATTTTAAACTCATTTATTTTACACAAAAAAAAAACCCATTTTCTTTTACGCCAGTGTAAACACACAGTTTTCACACAGTTTTACATTTGTAGTTTACACGGTTTACATTTGTCAAAACCCCCATAAACATTAATCTAAACAACAACTAGAATAAAAGAAAATATTTTTTTACACCAATGTAATGAAAAAATTGCAAATTACCTCAAAAAAAAAAAAAAAAAAAGAAAGAAAGAGGGAATGGTCAATACACTGATTGATAAATTCCATTCACATTCCAAAAAGATAATATGGTAAAATTGGTGCACAGATATTCCCACTAAACAACCTTACACCAATGTAAACAAACAAAAAAACACAAATCCAAAGCAAAAACATCATACCTTGTTCACAAAACTTGTATTTTGTAATATGTATTCTGTGCCTACGTATCTTTAGTGGGTTCACCCAGCCATCCATCCATCCTATAGTAACGCACAAAATCACCCCCTCCTTCACCACTGTCACCACCATATAGATGCCATCTCCTTCATCCACACCTCCATCTCCTACACCCCACCATCAACCAAAATCAGCATCTGAAAAAACATAAAAATCAAGGCAAAAATTCAACCTAAAAAAAACTATGAAAACAATAAATGCCAAATAGCAACAAACAAAACCCACAAATCTGTAACACATCAAAGTTTGCAGATAAATCCCAAAGTAAAAGAGTTTTACACTAGTGTTACCAAAACACCTTGAACAAAAAAGCAACAAATCCAGGTTCACCAACATAAATTACTCTTTTTTTTTTCTTCTTTTTTTTTTTGTTTCAAAATCACAACTTTTTTACAATGGTTTTGTGAGATTTAATAATAATAATAATAATAATAATAATAATAATAATAATAATAATAATAAAGAAAACGTACTGTACTGGATCCACACCCACCACCGACGAGAACGTTTGATCTGGCAGATCTATGGGTGGTTTCAGAGGTGGTGGTTAAGGTTGTCGATGGTGCCTGAGACATAAATCCCGGTGTTGAAGGCATGGTCACACAATTTTAGGGCTCCGTTCTTCAAAACCTTTGTTACAAATCTGGATCCACACCCACCACCATCCCCATCTTCGTCACTTACCCCCATCACCATCTTCGTTCCCCCTACCACCATCGCCACCGCCTTCCTACCGTCACCTATCACCACCACCATCTTCATTGTAACACCCCAACCGATGGCGGAATCATCGAGGTGCCACGTAGTGACGATTGTTCAAAAGCACATGGTACTAAAATGTAAATATTATTGAATAATCAAAATTGTCTTACATGGAAATGGAAAATACATTGTCCAAATGAAATGTAAATATTGAAATAACTGAATTAAAATAAAGCACTAAATGTTCCTTGCTAAAGCACTAGATCAAACTGCACCTGAAACATGTACAAAATAGATTTGGTCAACATATGAAATGTTGGTGAGCATTCCTAGTTTTGATATATATAGTAGGTTAAAAAGTTATACAATTCAAGTGCAAGCTACAGTGCAATTATGTAAACTATGTATCATACAAATGAGCGAAATCAACCCTGTGACTGTATAATGTACTGTATGAACTGTAGTGTACTCAACCAATCAATGGATGATAACTTAACACTGGCTACGGATTCTCCGATGAAAAAGGGGAGAATCAATCTAGGCGGGTTGTCAATCCAAATAGCGCTATCCAATGTTAAGGTCGGCTTGTACCATGTTAATGATTTCACTAAGTACAAATGTAATCCACATGTATTGTCTAAGCATAAGGCACGTTGTAAGCAATGCACATAGTACTAGAATTGTATTGTAAAAATGTAAACTTGTATTTGAAATTGTAATAGTGTACATGTAACACCCCAAAAATGTATAAATGCAAAAAGGGGTAGGAATACTCACAGTTCACGTAATAACTTGAAATTGGACTTGGACAACGAAATATGTGTTGGAACTATCTCAAAGTATCAACCTAAAGAATTTGATAATGTGTAAGGGAAATAACTCTAGGATATATGTATTTCTAGGGCTTCGAATTTGGGGATAAATGTTTATTTGATTAATTAAACAATTTGTTTATTAAATATAAGAAATTTAATGAATAAATAAACAAAAGTCTCTTTGTAAAATTTTAAGTTGAATATAGTCACAACATAAGGTTTTAAGTGTGAAAATAATTTTTATAAAATTATTTTCTTGAAAATAGAATATTTAATCTAATTATTTCAAATTGTCAAAATATGACTTTAATATCTAAAAATATTAAAATCAAAGAATTTCTGAATTAAAAATTGTATTTCAGTTCTAGATAGTTAGGAATAATTTATATAAAATTTTGGTGCAAAAATATTGAAAAATGAATTTATTATGATTTAATTATGATTAAAACTAACAAAAATTGCTTAAAAATATTAAATAAATGATTTTTCAGAAATAAAAATCATTTCTGAAAAGCTTAATGTTATAAAACTTAGGATAATTTTTGTGGAAATTTATAAGATCGTTTTGATATTTTTATAGATTTTTATAAATAAAATAGAATAAACTTGATTTAATTATTATAAATATTAAATAAATAAATTTCAGACAACTAAAAATTGTAAGTTGAACTTTTTTATTAGATTAACTCAAAATAATTTTTGTAGGATTTATAAAAGAGTTTTAGTATTTTAAAACAAATTTTAAAATACTAATGATTATATATATATATGTTTTGTTTTGTAGAATAATCAAAAAGAAGTGCCACTGACCGGGTTCGAACCCGCGTGGCTTTGTCCATGGGCACCAGACACAACCACCTGGTCCAAGCCAGTGGTTGTGTTTGGTTGCTGTTAATTTAAAATAAATACCAAACAAAACAGATTAGTTCTTCCCCAATTTATACAATTTCGAGCCCTAGTATTATCAATTGATCAATACACACGATGTTAACCCAATTAATCATGGGGTAAACACTGAGTGTTGGCCGATCATTAAAACCCATATAATAATTTAGACTTACAAACACGTCGTGTACTCGAATTGATCGTTCAAGGCTCGGGTCAAAGAAACGAATTGAATTCCAAGAACAGAGGTTAGTTAAAAGAAATTGAGGATTGAGAGAGATTGAGTGGCGAGTTGTGAAGATTTGGAGCTGTTCAATTTATAGTATGGATGTCTAGAACGGTCATTTGGTAAGGTTGACCACGTATTGAATACAATACGCGAATATGACTAATTGATTATCAATCAATAGATAATTAACGTGTTTTTCCTAGTCAGAAGGGCCGAAGACTTGATTCCCATATTAATTTCTTCCAAAATCGCGTGTATTAAGGTAATTAAGTTGGTCAAGAATGAAGATTCCTTGCCATATCTGCTGCTGCGTGCCATCAGGGAAGAAGGAAAGGGAGACGAGAGTGTGTATATATGTTTTTAAAGTTGGGTTAAAATCAAATAGAGGGTGTGGTCCAGTGGTGTAACGCGTGTGTTTGTGTGTGGCGTGATCCCGGTTCGAGACCCGGCTGGGGCAACCATTTTGTTTCTCTTTTTTTTTTTAAAACAGCAAGGGAGAGGGGTTGGGGTTTGGGCCGGTTCAGCTGGTGGGCTAGTTGTGGGCTACATAGTGGCTGAAAATTATAACAAAGGTGGGTTTGGTTTGGGCTACAACTTGTTTGGGTTAAGACAACCAACAAATCAGATTTTTTTTTTATTATTATTATTATTATAAAAATAAATAAATAAATAAAAAGTGACGGATGTCACAGCATCCCCTACTTTTAGAAACTTCGTCCCGAAGTTATTAGAAACATAGGGTTATGGATGCTTGGGTAAAAAAAATTAAGATAACTGTGGCTTGGAAAATTCGAATGATTTAGATAAGAAGTTTGATAGGTGTGAGTTAAGGATTGGATTAGGTTCATCTCGAATAATAAGGAGAATAAGAATCTAGTAAGACGCTAAACTTCAAGTTTTAGGACTCCTAAAATAATTTCATGAGTTGATTGACTACAGAAAGACTAAATGAACTACCAAGTAACTAGAGTTTGTTCCTGGTCCGACTTCCAGTCTCGCTTTCATTGCATCATTAATGTTTGTATACAGGGTGTACCGCAGCTAACCCACCACACCTTTGATACCATGAAAACGTACTGGACACCTACCAAAAACTCTAATAGAATTTCACACTACCCTATCGCACCTGTAAATTCATGATTTCGTTCCGGACCGGAATCATCAATTTACCTTACATTAGGGTCTTATGTCCTTCTATGATCCTAATCTAACACACATTAAAGCAAATAAATTTCATAAGAAGATGACACCACAAATACGTTGAGGTGCAATGAGATGTTATCAATGAAATGAGGCCATGTAATAATGAGGTCAATTGCATGGGTTTGCAATGACTTGTAAGCATAATAGTATTTAAGTATGGGCTACCACTCGTCCGAGGAGCCCTCTAAATGAAATGTTTATCAGAGTTGCGTGGATAATATACACGTGCAAGCAAGTTTGTAAGTACTGCAATCATTAAGTGTAAGTGTTATCTTAGTGGCCTATAAAAATAGATTATAAGTATCATGAATAACTAAATGTTCAATAGATTGTTAAATCAAAGAAAAAATTCAAGTTTCATATAACAAACAATGATGTTTTAAGAAAAGCCTCGTAGAATCAATTATTAAGTTTTTAGTAGTTTGATTTTCATGGAAATCAAGTCCAAATGTTTCAATAAAATGTAAGGTAGAGTCTGCAACTTATATGATATAAAAATAAACGTAATCGAATATGATAAATTTTCAATCTGTATACGTACACAATAGTATGTAAGGAAATTTCTAGATGTTATATGCCTATGAGTATGACATAATTGGGTACAAAATGATAATAAGATCAAGAAAATGAAACACGAGTATCATGAATAATTAAATGTCCAGTGAATAGTCAAATTAAGGGGAAATCAAGTTTCACAAACAATGATGTTTTGGAAAAAAAATCATGTAGAATCAAGTATCAGGCTTTTAGTAGTTTGATTATCATGGGTAACTAGCTCACGTGTGAGAAGGTGAAGGATATGAATTTAGTTCTTGAGAGAATGATGAAAAATCTTGAAGTAGAATCAAGGTTGTGAGAGATAGTGAATGTGAAGATAGTTGATAAAGAGTTTATTTTATAGTAAGGAGATTATATAGCAGTGTAAATTTTGGGGTTTGGATCAAAGGTTATAATCAAGTGTATAAGTAAACATGATTGTGATATATGCCAAATATTGTAAAAATTTGAACAAGTTGAAAATGAGTGAGTGTTGATGGAGTATCTAGAGACTAGATATTATTCCAAAAAAAAATAAATATTTTCAAAATTGGTTTTATACATAAGGCAAAAGTTGTTAAATAGTACAAGCTAAGTAGGCTTTGTAATAGTTTAAAACATTATATAGAAAATCGTTTGTTACGTCAATAAGTAATCAATTGAATTTAAGTTCGAGGAAAAGATGTACTTTGTAAAGTTACTAGGTAATACAACAAGTTTTAGAAATCTTTAGTTTGTGCTAAAGTATGAGGTTATAGTTTTTAAAATAAATAACATGTGGAGAAATGAAATAATATGATTTGGGGTAGGGTGTCGAAAAAAAAAATGGCTAAGATGGTAAGGTGAAGTGCGATTGTGAAATCCATAGATGGTTATGAAAGTATGAACTTGTAAGCAATATATGAAAATCGTGAAATACAAAATATTGTATATGAATCGAGAGAGTATTATTGAAAAAGCTTGCATAAAATGCTTGGAGTGCCCTTGTCTAGCTGTAAAGCCCAACAAGAACGTTGACTTTTCAAAGAAATTGAGCCCAATGGTGATCAAAGAAGACATGCTTTAGCCTATAAGTGGACACTCACTCCAGGAATCCCCAGGTAAGCATAACAGGTCCGTAAATGGATTTATGCGCTATGCTTGCCTATGCCAGAAAACCCAGTGTACAGGTGTCCACCCTTCCAGATTGCACGTGTCCTTTTTCACACTCATTAAAGTTCAACAACTTTGAAGGAGCAAAAATAAGAGTAGGCATTATGCCTAAGAGTGTCTTCATGAAAAGTACTGCTCCCGCTCCATGATGATGTAGTCTTTCCACTCCTTGTAGGACACCATCTCTATACACCGTGATAAAAGATGAGGAGAAATGGAGAAGAAGGGGAAAGATTGAGGAAGGAAAATGGAGGGTAATGAGGGGAATGATGAATTAGGAAGTGTTGTTCCTGAAAGTTGAAATTCGGTTATAGTCTAGGCTAAAAGGCATTCTAAATAACCTAATTCCCTATAACCATGGCTCTGATACCAATCTGTAACACCCCAACCGATGGCGGAATCATCGAGGTGCCACGTAGTGACGATTGTTCAAAAGCACATGGTACTAAAATGTAAATATTATTGAATAATCAAAATTGTCTTACATGGAAATGGAAAATACATTGTCCAAATGAAATGTAAATATTGAAATAACTGAATTAAAATAAAGCACTAAATGTTCCTTGCTAAAGCACTAGATCAAACTGCACCTGAAACAAGTACAAAATAGATTTGGTCAACATATGAAATGTTGGTGAGCATTCCTAGTTTTGATATATATAGTAGGTTAAAAAGTTATACAATTCAAGTGCATGCTACAGTGCAATTATGTAAACTATGTATCATACAAATGAGCGAAATCAACCCTGTGACTGTATAATGTACTGTATGAACTGTAGTGTACTCAACCAATCAATGTATGATAACTTAACACTGGCCACGGATTCTCCGATGAAAAAGGGGAGAATCAATCTAGGCGGGTTGTCAATCCAAATAGCGCTATCCAATGTTAAGGTCGGCTTGTACCATGTTAATGATTTCACTAAGTACAAATGTAATCCACATGTATTGTCTAAGCATAAGGCACGTTGTAAGCAATGCACATAGTACTAGAATTGTATTGTAAAAATGTAAACTTGTATTTGAAATTGTAATAGTGTACATGTAACACCCCAAAAATGTATAAATGCAAAAAGGGTAGGAATACTCACAGTTCACGTAATAACTTGAAATTGGACTTGGACAACGAAATATGTGTTGGAACTATCTCAAAGTATCAACCTAAAGAATTTGATAATGTGTAAGGGAAATAACTCTAGGATATATGTATTTCTAGGGCTTCGAATTTGGGGATAAATGTTTATTTGATTAATTAAACAATTTGTTTATTAAATATAAGAAATTTAATGAATAAATAAACAAAAGTCTCTTTGTAAAATTTTAAGTTGAATATAGTCACAACATAAGGTTTTAAGTGTGAAAATAATTTTTATAAAATTATTTTCTTGAAAATAGAATATTTAATCTAATTATTTCAAATTGTCAAAATATGACTTTAATATCTAAAAATATTAAAATCAAAGAATTTCTGAATTAAAAATTGTATTTCAGTTCTAGATAGTTAGGAATAATTTATATAAAATTTTGGTGCAAAAATATTGAAAAATGAATTTATTATGATTTAATTATGATTAAAACTAACAAAAATTGCTTAAAAATATTAAATAAATGATTTTTCAGAAATAAAAATCATTTCTGAAAAGCTTAATGTTATAAAAACTTAGGATAATTTTTGTGGAAATTTATAAGATCGTTTTGATATTTTTATAGATTTTTATAAATAAAATAGAATAAACTTGATTTAATTATTATAAATATTAAATAAATAAATTTCAGACAACTAAAAATTGTAAGTTGAACTTTTTTATTAGATTAACTCAAAATAATTTTTGTAGGATTTATAAAAGAGTTTTAGTATTTTAAAACAAATTTTAAAATACTAATGATTATATATATATATATGTTTTGTTTTGTAGAATAATCAAAAAGAAGTGCCACTGACCGGGTTCGAACCCGCGTGGCTTTGTCCATGGGCACCAGACACAACCACCTGGTCCAAGCCAGTGGTTGTGTTTGGTTGCTTAATTTAAAATAAATACCAAACAAAACAGATTAGTTCTTCCCCAATTTATACAATTTCGAGCCCTAGTATTATCAATTGATCAATACACACGATGTTAACCCAATTAATCATGGGGTAAACACTGAGTGTTGGCCGATCATTAAAACCCATATAATAATTTAGACTTACAAACACGTCGTGTACTCGAATTGATCGTTCAAGGCTCGGGTCAAAGAAACGAATTGAATTCCAAGAACAGAGGTTAGTTAAAAGAAATTGAGGATTGAGAGAGATTGAGTGGCGAGTTGTGAAGATTTGGAGCTGTTCAATTTATAGTATGGATGTCTAGAACGGTCATTTGGTAAGGTTGACCACGTATTGAATACAATACGCGAATATGACTAATTGATTATCAATCAATAGATAATTAACGTGTTTTTCCTAGTCAGAAGGGCCGAAGACTTGATTCCCATATTAATTTCTTCCAAAATCGCGTGTATTAAGGTAATTAAGTTGGTCAAGAATGAAGATTCCTTGCCATATCTGCTGCTGCGTGCCATCAGGGAAGAAGGAAAGGGAGACGAGAGTGTGTATATATGTTTTTAAAGTTGGGTTAAAATCAAATAGAGGGTGTGGTCCAGTGGTGTAACGCGTGTGTTTGTGTGTGGCGTGATCCCGGTTCGAGACCCGGCTGGGGCAACCATTTTGTTTCTCTCTTTTTTTTTTTTTAAACAGCAAGGGAGAGGGGTTGGGGTTTGGGCCGGTTCAGCTGGTGGGCTGGTTGTGGGCTACATAGTGGCTGAAAATTATAACAAAGGTGGGTTTGGTTTGGGCTACAACTTGTTTGGGTTAAGACAACCAACAAATCAGATTTTTTTTATTATTAATAATATTATTATTATTATTATTATCATTATTTATTATTATTATTATTATTATAAAAATAAATAAATAAATAAAAAGTGACGGATGTCACATCATCCCCCAGTTCGATCACCATCTTCATCCACCTGTTCATTATTGTTGTTGTTGTTGTTGTTGTTATTATTATTATTATTATTATTGTTGTTGTTGTTGTTGTTAATATAGATTTGGAGAATTGAGAGAGAGAGAGAGAGAGAGAGAGAGAGAGAGAGAGAGAGAGAGAGAGAGAGAGAGAGAGAGAGAGAGAGAGAGAGAGAGAGAGAGAGAGAGAGAGAGAGAGAGAGAGGAAATGACTTTGAAAGAAGAAAGAACGATTATTATATTAAGGGAAAGAAGAGAGAGATAGTAGGGGTGGGTATGGGGTGGGGTGGGTTATTGATAAATTGCCCTCACATAATAACAACAAAACATGTTATTATTGGCTTAAAGGAGTTCTCTAGTTCTTTCACAAAAGGTAGGTTTCCATTGGAACCTAATCCTATATATATATATATATATATATATATATATATATATATATATATGTATTTTACGCGCATCAAGTGCGATACGCGAACTTTATTCGTTACTAGGAGATTTGTATTTGGAGTTATCATTCATGGTTTTGGAGTTCCAAAACATATTATATTTCATGAAAATACCCTTTATTTTATATCCTAGGTGTCCGGGATCGTTTTCGGTTATGTAATTGTTACTGGGTAATCACCAACGTCCGTACAAGATAATTTTATTTGCACGCGATTGCGCCGTGCTTTCAATTAAACAAACGCATTCGTACGCATCCTATGTGAAATGTGTTATTCTCTAAAGGCTAAATTAATACAATTAATTTAGAATTGCACTTAATTACCATTAATTACATGTACTAATTACGTACGAAAACACAACGATTTTTAACGGATGTCACATTTGTTGTTGTTGATTTTTTTTGTATCATCAAATTTAAATGAAATTCAAGAAAAAATTAATGGTAACCCTTACAGCCCCCAAAATATCCAATCTTAAGTAATATATTTCAAATACTCAAATAGAATTATTAGGTTCATGTGAGATTAAAACTTCTAAAACGAGACCTGTGCTAAAAAATTTACTTTGATAAGAGGTACACCAAATCTTGATATGATGGTTGAACACGATCAATAGATTATAAAAGCTTAGTATAATGGACAACCTATAAGTTTTGAATGTGACCGTCAAGTTCATAAGATTGAAAACCCCTAAATAGAGTTTACGCTAAAAGTTCAATTTGATCACTATAAACACACCAAATCACAATTGAATAGCTGATCCGTAGATCATATGAACTTGATCAATCAAAACTAAATCATAATTTCACACAAATAAATCATAATTTCACACAAAGCAGTTGAATCAAACAAGAAATTACAAAAATAAAGGTAAGAGAGTGGAGTATGCCCATAATATAGGTAGGATCTTCATGAGCACGGGCGATTTGTGAGAAAATAGAAGTTGAAGTGAGACATTTTTCTACAAAAGTGGGTCGAAAGAAAATGGGGATCGTTTCTAAACCTAAAATTTAATGAATATGCAAAATGAAAATACATGTGTACATAAAAGCATAACATTAATTCAAAAAATATTCCACCGTGAATTTAAAAAGTTAAACACATATTTGTCATTTTTAAAGTTCCAAATTCAACATAGATGTTTATAGTTTCGTACCTTTAAAGTGTGTTTAAAGATTTTGTTATAATGATATTAAGTTTAAACCGTATGCCAAATTTAATTTATCAAACAACATACAATTTTGGTTGGTTTCACTGATTAATTGACTGAATCTTGATAAAGAAAGCATAAAAAAGCTAAAATGGATATAGTTAAAACTTAAAAAAGTACTCCAGTTATTATATTGTTAAACATAATTCATTAATATAAACAGTACAACTTAAATAAATAAAAACTGCATTGCAATGTAAGAAGTACATAGCCTAAAAATTTTCAAATATAAAAGTAAATCAAACCATTTGGTACAATATGAAATATCCTAAACTGAAAGACATACCAAGAATCGAGACAATTCTTATACATGATCAAGACCGTTTTGTTGGTTTTAATATTTAAGATTATTTCATTTAACAATGCTTAAAATAAAACACGCACTTGAGTGTGAAAACCTTCGCCGCTATTGATCATCATTGGTGGGGTTGGCATCTCCATTGATGGCTTATGCATAGCTTGTTCCATATTCTTTTGTTCAAATAAAACGAAATACGTCAAACCATTTATACTAACCTAATTGAATAATTGCAAACCCTCTAAAGACAATATATAAAAGCAAAAATATAAAAAAACTAAACACACAACAGAATATGAAAGCCACCACTACCATTGATTATTGATGGGTTCTCCATAAGGTCTTCCTGTTTCTTTCATTCAAAACAAACAAATATCAAACAACATTCAAATTAGAACCAAAAACTGAAAAACCTACCTTTGATCTGCTGGGATTTTTGTGACGTTTAAAGATATATGGTGAATAAAGAAGCTAGTCATTTTCCCATTTGTACACAAATAGGTGAGGTTTTCAATCTGTTTATAGTTACATCTATTCAATGGATTTATGACTGATATTAAAATCTCCATCCGTTTAAAAAATAAAGCATCCTAGTGTCATTTGGTTTACAGGATAACCCAAATTCAACTTTTCAAGTGCTCTTTATGGTTTTGAAACTCACTCTAACATTGTCATAAGTCACAAATGTTATAGTAATTTAAAGAGGCATAAATTCAACTTTTCAACTTCTCGTCTAAATTTTGAAACTCACCCTTAAATCGTCAAAAGTTTTAAAGTAATTTAAAGAGCGTAGAAAAAACAACTTTACCCCTAAACTAACCTCATTTACTATTGTACCATAAGCATAAACACTTGTATTTACTTAAATTTTACGGTCATACTTTCCTCATGCTTTATAATATAGTATAGATAATATTAGCTCAAGAGTATCCCGATACATAGATGAAGAATAAAAAAAATAGTCTTATACTAATTTTGTACTTCACAGTGAAAATTAAGGTACCCCTGATTACAAGATATATCCGCCCCGTAACAAACAATATAGAATACTATAATAATATAAATTACAATTTTAAAGGAATCTTAATACTACGTAATTCAAACTTATGATACTAGCTGATACCACTTTAATAGAGATCTAATAATTTTGTATGCCCGTGGTGAACAATTTATTGTTTTGTTTTTAATCCAATCAAAATGTTCAAACTTGTTTCCAAAGAATGTAAATAAAAAGTGGCAACATAGTTACTTCCCTGATAGAATGAGATTGTCAATTTTTTTTGGAAGACGAATTTTATATGTTGTGACAGAGATCATCACAACCCTCTAGAAAGGGAGTCCCCTAGCCACTTTTTAATGGTCAGAATGAGATTGTCAATTAGCAACGAAAATAAAAGCTAAAGGTGTCATATTAGGCCCGGCAAAATGGATCCACATGCCTAGATTTGGGTTAATATGGGCCATTAATTTAGCACATTTGGGTCATTTTGGGCATTAAATAATTTATTAATGGGCTAGCATGGGTTATATTTTGTAGAAAGAAAATTTTTCATAACGTAGTATTTGGTATAATGGAATGGAAAGAGGAATGGAATTGACCATTACGATGTAATGAAAAATAGTGTGTTTAATTGGTTAAAAGAATGGAACCATCCATTCCATAAGGTATTCCATTCCCTCAAAACCATTCTATCCACCCCATGTTTTTTTTTCATTTCATCCTTCATTCACCCTTTACTAACAACACCATAACCCACCACCCACCACCGCTGCCGCCACCACCCACCATCACCACCCACCACCGCTGCCACCACCACCGTCACCACCCACCACCGTCACCACCCAGGCCGTCACTCACTACCTTCACCCACCCATCACCGTCGCCACCCACCACCGTCACCCACCCACCCACCCACCACCGTTGCCATCCAACACCGCCCATCACTGTCACCTACCTACCGCCGCCTCCACTACTTGCCACCGTCACTCACCACAATTTCCTTTACCCACAACTATTGTCGCCACTCACCACCACCACCACCGCCGCCGCCTCCTCCTCCTCCCACCACCGCCACTACTCACTATCATCACCCACCCACGATCGCCGCCATCCACCTCCACCCATCGCCACCGTTGCCACCACCCACCACCTCCACCAAACAAGACATGAAATGGTAATGATCCATTCTATTACCTTGTCTATTCCATTACCTCGTCCATTCCTTTCACTCATACATTTCATTACCCCATACCAAACAGACCCTAAGTTAGGATGGGTTTGTTGACAATTCATCACAAGTTCACAACACTTTGAGGTAACCATCACCATCGCAAACACCGTCAGGCACCGGAAACGCCACCACTGGAACCACTGCCACCATCACAGTCACCGTCAAACACTGCCACCATCGCCACCACTGTAAACCAACGCCACTACTGCAGCCACAGACACCACTGCAACTGCGGTCACAGCATCGCCACCCCGCCGCTATCAACCATTGTCGCCGCTGCACAACCACACTAACCATCTCTGCCGTCGCAATCACCAACAATCAACACAACCATAACCATCTACACAAATCCATATTTTCAATCATTGCAGGTGCTGTTCATATTATGTGCACATCATGGATCACCACGATTAATATTGTCGGTAGAAATCAGAGAATAATAATTTTTGTTATTGACTGATAATAAAGAAATACAATGAAGGCTATAATTTATAGAATACAAAAAATATTAAAAAGGAATGGATGTCATCCAACGGCTAGTTGCTTGATTGCCTCCATAGCTGTCGTAATCTCTTGAATAAGGAAATGATGAGAATTCTTTGATCCTAATTGATACACTTTCTAACACTCCCCCTTAAGTTCAGTAGTGGAATTTCTGATGCTCAACATGTGTTGACACTTATTGTAGAGTCTCCCGTTAATAGATTTCATTAATATGTCTGCTAGTTGGTCTTCTGATCGAACGAACTGGAGTTCTATAGTTCCATTTTCTAGTTTCTTTTTAATAAAATGCCTATCAACTTCCAAGTGTTTAGTACGGTCATGTTGAACATGGTTCTAAGAAATTTGTATACCTGTTTTGTTGTCGCATAAGATTTTGCTTGACTCGGTTTGAGAGAACCCAATTTCAGTATGAAGTTTGTGTTTCCATAGAACCTCTGCCAGCCCTCTTGTAATTCCTCTGAATTCTTCTTCAACGCTTGATAAAGCAACATCCTTTTGTTTCTTGCTTCTCCAAGTGACTATGTTCCCTCCAACTAAGGTGAAGTAGCCTGATGTCGATCTCTGGTCATGTTTATCTCCTGCCATTCAGCGTCTGTATAGGCTTGGATTTTTAAATGCTTGTTCGGTTAGAAGAGAATCCATGACTAGCAGTCCCTTTAAGATACCTTATAACTCTCCATACAGCCTCCATGTGGTTAGCTTAAGTTTGGTTCATGAATTTACTGACCACGCCTACTGCGTATGCGATGTCAGGACGAGTGTGTGAGAGATATACAAGTTTTTTCACTAGGTGTTGATACTTTTCTTTATCTGCCAGTTTTGCTCCTTCTTCCATATAGAGTTTTTTATTTGTCATCATTGGTGTATCAGATGGCTTGTATTCAATCATTACAATTTTGGCAAGAACATCAAGGGTGTACTTCCTTTGACATATGAAAATCCCTTACTTGGTTCTTAGAACTTCAATTCCAAGGAAGTACTTTAGTCTTCCTAAATCTTTCATTTCAAACTTCTTGAACAGATTTGTTCTTAACTTTTCCATTTCTTCTTCATCGTTTCTTGTAATGATCATATCATCAACATATATAATTAGACAAGTTGCAAGTTTACCTTTTCGTTTGAGAAATAACGTATGATCCGAGTTGCTTTGTTTGTAACCGTATTTCATTTCAAACTTCCTGTTTTTTGAAGTTTCCTGTGAACCCGGGAGGAGCCTCCATATATACTTCTTCTTCTAGCTCTCTGTCAAGAAAGACATTCTTAACATCAAACTGATGAACACGCCATCCTTCACTTGAAGTAATAGAGAAAAGCACATGACTTGTATCGATTTTGGAACTGGAGAGAATGTCTCAGAATAATCAATCCCACATATCTGCGTGTACCCTTTCGCTAGGAGCCTGGCTTTATATCTATTAATAGAACCATCTAGTGAAGGCCCACCGACAACCAACTAGTTTCTTTCCTGTTGGGAGAACACATTTTTTCAAGTCTTATTTTTCATAAGTGCTTATATCTTTGTTTCTATAGCTTCTTTCCATTCTTTGGATTTCAAGGCTTGTTCTACTGAGATTGGAAGTTATTCATTAAATAGGGTAGCAATGAAGGCTTTAGCTTCTTCAGACATATTCCCGTAAGCCAGGTTCGCCATGGGATACCTAGCTGATCTTGTCTCCTTTTATGGAGTGTATCGTCTCAGGGGTACTCCTCGATTAGCCCTCGGGGGTAAAATATACTTTTCAGCTGTTTTGTTTTGTATTGATTCCCCATGTACCTCCTGTTCGTCCTGCATAGGTTGTTCTCTTGCTATTTCATTGTAATCAGGTATATTAGTAGAAAAAACGTTGTTACCAGTTTTATTAACGGAGTCTTGAGATTCGACATTTTCATCAGTTTCAGTTTCCTCATGTGTTTCATGTGTATGTGGGAGATCATCATTTTTGGTTTTCTTATGTGTTTCACATGCAGGACTAGGAGAATCTTGATCGGTACCACTAACGGTCAGTTCGGATTATGAGGAAGTATATGTGTCACGTTGGGTATTGTGATGAACTTCGCTTTCAGATGAGGTAGATACAGGGACCCATTTCAGCCAATTCAGTGGATCAATATGCTCCTTTTCCCCTTGACCACTATATTAGCAGGTATAGAAATATTTGGTTTCAAGGAAGTCACAGTCAAGGGTAGTGTACATATGTCGATGTTCGAGCTATAATATCGATACCCCTTTTGGTCAATTTCATAACCTACGAAGACACATTTTTCTGCACATGGGCCTAGTTTACCTCATGCAAGTTTCGGTATATGAGGATAAACAGTGCATCCAAACACACGTGGTTGAAGACTAAGAGGATGAGGGATTTTGGTAAACTCGGATAGGGCTTGGATAAGGGTTTTGATTGAGTGCTTTAGTAGGAAACCAATTGATTAAATATGTAACAGTAGCAGATGCTTCTGGCCAGAAAGATGTGGGAACACGAGACTCAATTAAGAAGGCCGAGTTATTTCTAGGAGAATATTGTCTTTTCATTCAATGGTTCCATTTTTTTGAGGAGTGTAAGGACAAGTTTTTTTGATGAATTATCCATTTGTTTTTGGCATAATTGCTTCATAGATTCATTTACAAATTTGCCTTCATTGTCGGATCTAAGGATTTGAATATTGGTTTTAAAATGAGTTTGTATCATGTTATAAAAATAGTGAAATTTTCAAAGATCTCTGATTTATGTTTCAAAAAATAAATCCATGTCATTCGAGTGCAATCATCAATAAACAAAAAAAAAAAACGAAAGTTTTGTCCCCCATTAACCTCTGCAGGACCCCACACATCAGAATGGATTAGAGAAAAAGGAGCTTTAAACCGTGTATTATTTAAATTATACGCATGTCTATGGCTCTTAACCAAAACACAAGTTTCACATTCCAAAATTTTATTAGATGAATATATTCGATAGATGGGTGTTCTAATCTCCTATGCCAAAGCCACGTTTCTCTATTTGCAGTCCCATGCGCAAGCATCACATTTCCTGTTTGAGTCACTTCTTCCACATAGTATAATCTAGACCTTCTAGTGCCATGCCCAATTAACATTCCTATTCTGATATCTTGGAGGATACAGAAGGTTGGATGCATCAAGACGGTGCAATTTAACTCTTTTGTAACATGACTAATAGATAACAATTTATGTGACAAGGACAGAATGTAGAGACAATTTGAGAGTTTTAAGGTAGGGGATATTTCAAAAGTCCCTCCTACTTCAACAGGAACAACCCCTTGATAACTCACATAATTAACATATAAAACAGACATAAACAGTCTCATAATAGGGTAGAATTAGGCTTATATTATTGATATTTGATGCTTAATTCTTTCCTATTTGTATTTCTCGGGAAACTGGAGCTCCAATCCGGAAACAAAGGATTTCCGGGTAAAAAGAAGCAAAAAATGGAGAATCCTGAAGATACAAGATTTGCAGCATGTTCACTGTATGTTTGAAGACAATCCCGGGGCTTAAACAATGATAAAATTAGTCCGGGAGTGACCAAGAACGCCCATGCACACTCGCACGGAGGCCCTGCGCACTAGAAGACAACGCAACAAACTTGGAAAACAAGGAAACTTGGTGAACAAGGCAAGCACGCCCATGCTCCTACTAATGGCACGATCGTGCCAAAGACAAAAAAGGACAGACAATGCAAAACTGCAGCAACAGAACGTACGTGTGACAGCAAGCACGCCCCTGCCAACCCTTGGCATGCCCGTGCTGCCACTGGAGCTCTATAAATAGCAAGCTAACCCCCATCATTTGATCATCCCTTCTAGTTCTTGATTTGGCCGACTACCATGAGTCTTCCAGAGATCTTGGGGTCCTTTGGGAGGCCTTAGGGCCCTCCTATCATCCCTCAATGGTTAGGCCTCGACCTACCTTGATCAACTTGGCCAAGCACGGGATCGTAGAGTAGTTATGCAATAAAAAATTGAGGGTCGTGAGGATCATATTGGATACATATCACTTGGAGATGGAGAGATTGTCTATGAGCAGCCATGTTCATGTGTTGATCATTCGATATGGTTGTATCTTTCTATTATTCCCGAACCCGCTTCGATTTGTAGACTTTTATTATTATTATTAGTAGTTTATTTTTAGTTACTTGTTGTATTATCTTCTTCTAATCCTTGTTTGTATTTCGTGTGGCGGATTTAAGCGATGATTAACTTAATAGCTTAAAATACTTTAACTTAATTAAATTACTAGAGGTTTAATCAGCTTCTGGTAGCCCCAAGATAGATCCAAGGCAAGGAAACCGGTAGTGAGACAGATCCTTCGGGCTTCTGATATCCTAAACGGGTTCGAAGCAATGGCTTTTGAAGTGGACCAGATCTGAGTGACACATATCTGGTAATTACCAGATGGTTGAATGATCTTCTTGGTAAAGGGCGGATTCCCTACGGGTTGCACCAGTGATCTTCGGATTGCACACCTTTAGGATTATGTTCCACCTTTGTCAAGGGTTTCATTCGACTCAGGAGGTTATGGGTTGGGTTTATTAAGTTATCATTCATTTAACCAACTTTATATTTAATTGATCACTAAATATTAAAGTGTCATTTTAAAGATAAATAAACTAAGGATTCTTTTTCTAGTTCTCATTAGTACAAAACCATTAGCCAATGGGGATACGAGTGTAACACCCTAACCGATGATGGAAACATCGAGGTGTCACATAGTGACGATTGCTCAATAGCTCATGGTACTAAAGTGTAAATATTGATACATTGATTAAATAGTTTATTACATTGAAATGCGTTACAAATTAGATACAATGATTCAAACTAAAAATCTAAATTGGAATACAATGAATCCAAAATCTAAGTATAAATTCCAAAGGCTTAAAAGGCGTCTCAAAAATACCTGAAACATGTACAAAAATATTATAGGTCAATACAAAAATGTATTGGTGAGCATACCCTGTTTTGAATACATATAGTATAAAAATGTTTCGCAACTCATGTGTTGTATACTGTTTGCAATTATGTAATAAGTAATATCTGTTCAAAATCAACCCTAAGAATCAAATATCAAGAATCAAGTATCAAGAATCAAGAATAAAACAACCACTTTGAAAACCATTTTTGAGTATAATGAATCACAAGACAATGACCAAGGTCTCTAAACAGAGTCACAAGGGTATATACCATAGTACTATACATTGAAATGCCAGGCCCTCAAAGGTTAATGATTTTGATAAGTCATAGACACACAAATTAACATAAAGCAAACACACATGAGAATTGCTTTTAATGAAAAAATAACATTTAGTCATAGTGTACATGTGTGACAACTCGGGTAAATCTCTCTCTTGGTTTCTATCTTTTGTCTGTTTCTTTTTGTTATTCCTTTTGCGTACTGTGCAATTTTCGGGACGAAAATTCTTTTAACGTGGGATGATGTGACACCCGACAAATTCTGGTTAACAACGTTGTCTAGATGAAAGTCTACCTTAGCGAGTCACGCGTATATTGTACTTAACTGGGTTAGTTAAGTCGTGTTATGGTTCGGGAACTGTTAGTTCAGTATAGAGGATCATCGGATGTTAGTCTAGAGGTTCATTAGATGTCAGTCTTTAACCAAGTGTACAAGTGGTGACGATTCGTAGAATCGTCAGAACATAGGGAACATACAAGTCTCGAGTCCCGGGAATTGGTGAACGAGTGTGAATATGTTTGTTTGCAAGTGTTATGTGTTTACAATCATTATGTGACTTGTCGGTATGTGGAAATGTGTTAACATATGTTAAAACGGGGTTTAACGCGCAAAATACACGGAACCAACCCCTATAGGCGATTAGGGTTGGCTAATCGCCTATAAGGGAGGCAATTGGGCCTCTTGGGAGGCGAGTAGCATGCTAATCGCATGCTACAGGGGGCGATTAGCCCCTAAATGCATGAATGTCAAGCGATTAGCAATGCTAATCGCGTATAGCTGCTGCACAATCGCGTGTTACGTGCTGGACGACTAAAAAACGACTATAAATACAATACTTGACCTCCAAAACTTCATAATATCAACCCTAGTCGTCCCATAACCCGCCCCAACACACACACAACCTCTGGAACATGATTTTGGATCAAAACACAAGGTTTCAAGCTTATTTCATCAATCTAACACAATCTAAGGTGTGTTTTCATCCATGAAATCTTTATAAACATTTTTATTAAATCCCTAACGGTCCAGACCTC
Source organism: Ambrosia x helenae (assembly GCA_030844895.1). Lineage (NCBI taxonomy): Eukaryota > Viridiplantae > Streptophyta > Magnoliopsida > Asterales > Asteraceae > Ambrosia > Ambrosia x helenae. The sequence continues at coordinate 57,739,390 of CM061234.1, read as the reverse complement.
TTTTTAAAACGTATGAGTCTTCTGAAAATCGTTAATAATCATTGTTAATTGGATTCTAAGTAGCATGCATGATGTATGTGGGTTTTCAATCAAAAGCTAGGGTTTTTATGATTCAAGATGGATGATTACATGTTATTACGTTAGTTTCAGATTAATAATGATGGCATGATGATAAGATCTGAGTAATTGTTCATTAGGGTTATAGTTATGCATGTTAATGTGATGTTTCATGCTATGTGTATTGTGTTTGGATTACATGGTTGCATGCAGGGCTGATAATACGAGGCTAAACGAAGGATTTTGGTTTAAACATGTTTGGTATAGTTGTTGGATTGATATTGGATGATTACACGCGTTCTGGATCTGATTTGGAGTGTTAAACGCGCGAAAAACCGGAACAGCTGGGTTACTAGCGATTAGCAACCCTAATCGCCTATGTTATAGGCGATTAGGAGGCCAATCGCCTGTAAGGATGCCCTAATCGCCTATATATCATGCGATTGGGGGCTAAATGCCTCTATTACATGCAATTGTGATCCTAAATGCTAGTTAAGTCCTGAAATACATGTCTTATAGCCCTAATCGCCTATAAGCTCAAGATTTACATGTCTTATGACCCTAATCGCCTATATTATAGGCGATTAGCCTTCCTAAATGCCTGTTGACCAACCTAAATGCTAGTTGACTTTTCCTAATCGCGTGTACTGCTGCTGTAAGTGTAAATTAGCATTCCGAGACCCGATTTGACATCTAGGAACATGCTAGGAACCCCGTAACATATCTAATAACTTGGTAACATATGTTCGAACTTAATTATGTGGTACTTGAACTACGTGCTATAACTTGTTGGTCGTTAACGTATGTTAAGTGTGATTGCATGATAGTATGTTTGAGAGCGTAAACATAACACGGGGAGTGTCGGGTCACCAATGGGATGTCGAGTCTTGTACATTGGGTCAGTTAAACAGTCACGGTGTTTTCAAACGAACTTGGTTATGGTCTGGACATCTAGGGACTAACTAACCTGCGGGTTATTAGTCTAAGTACTTTTAACTGTTATATGTTAGGTCGCCACTTTACGGGACTAGCATAGCTGCTGAGTTTATTCATATTACGAAGTAACGCAACTTAAGGTGAGTTTACGGCCCCTCTTTTAACTGGTTTCACTTTTCGGGGGAGAAAACATGTGTTAAAACTTATGTTTGGTAACTACTGTCATACTATGGGTTTCTATGGTTTACTATACGATCTTTGGAAGTCCCAGGGGAACCATGAATATGTGGGTTAGCACAACGGGGAAATGTGAATAGCGCTATTGGGAGTGACCAACCCCACTCGTCGGCTTGGAGGGCCGGGCGAGTGCATATTGTCTCAAACAGGAACAACAGGTTTACTACATCGGGCACGACATCTGGTTTGCGAGTTAGTAATGGTTTTCCAATCGTGATAGTAACAAAACATACGCCTAGCTAGCGTACTTTGGTTTTCGATTTGTTATAGTATGGACAGGTTGAACTTGGTACTGTGATTACAAAACCTGTAAACTCACCAGCATTTTTGTGCTGACGTAAACTTTTACATGTTTTCTCAGGTCGCTAAGGTAGCACAATGGAACTAGGGCGCACGCGTCTGCACGGCGTCTAGTTAGGATTGCATGGTTTTCAAACGTTGAACACTTGGTTTATTTCGGATTATGTTTTGAATAAGCTTCCGCTGTAATTGGGGATTTTAAAACTATGTTTTCTTAAATTGCATATGTTCATTTAGACTTGTTTATTGTGATCGTTGGTTTGGATCCTGGTTTGTCATACGCCTCGCGGTAAAACTCCGCAAGTGGATTTTGAGGGTGTGACAGATTGGTATCAGAGCCAATGGTTATAGTGAACTAGGACTGCATGTAGAGTCTAGTCTATAGCCGAGTCGCACACACTAGACGATCACATAGTACTAAACATTTTGATGGAATACGAATGGGCTTATCGGGTGTCTCTAAATCATCTGACCTTCTATGTTACATCATCCGTTCTATCCTAGGTCGAGTTATTTGCTTTCTAGGCAGTGCGGTATATTGGGGTAAATCGTGTACTCTTGAGATTTGTCCAAGGCTCGAACATCTCCCTTTCATACTCCAATAGAAACACTTGCCATAAACTACCGTAGTATTACGGTGTATAGCTAAGAGTCTATGTTCGGTGATTTGAACTTTGAACTAGGAGAACACTTGGAGGACCATGTAGAGCGGTTTATCATTTTGGGTGCACACAAAATCATAAACCGAAATGCATGAAAGCCCTGGTGAGCTCTGGGTTCGAATGGATAGTCCTGGATTGGATCTAGCTTTGATCTTGTAAACGTTAGTGGTTATCATTAGCTGCGAAACTAAATTTTCTCGTTCATTCTGCCTGAATCATGTCTGGAGTACGAGGAGGACGTGGAGGTGGTCGCAATGGTGGACGTGGTGGTGGTCGCGGTGGTGCTGGTGGTCGTGGAGGTGTTAACCTATCACAGGATGATGTGAACAACTTGCTACAAGCTGCCTTTCAGTTAGGGCACAATGGTGGCGGTGGTCCTGTTAACCCACCCCCACCCATGTGTACCTACAAGATGTTTCGGGACTGTAAGCCCCAGGAATTCTCTGGCACTGAGGGTGCGGTGAGCTTGCTTAGGTGGCTGGAGAAGGTGGAGTCAGTGTTTCTGATGTGCAACTGTCTCCCAGAGGATCGAGTTAAGTATGCCGCTGCTTTATTCCAGGATGTTGCATTGACCTGGTGGAACAATATCACCCAGAACATGGGTATTGGGGAGGCTTATGCTATGCCTTGGGAGAATTTCGTGCAACTGCTGAAGCGTGAGTACTGTCCAAGGGAAGAGGTGCAGAAGTTAGAGCACGAAGTGTGGAACCTCAAGATGTCTGGGTCCGAAATTGAGAAGTATACGGTAAGGCGTAATGAGTTGGCAGTGCTGTGTCCTGATCTGCATGTGCCAGAGTACAGGAGGATTGAGCATTATATCTCGGGGCTAGTACCAGAGATCGCAGGGTTGGTGGCTGCGGGAAATCATCCTACATACTCAGAGGTGGTCCGATCAGCTCACAGGATGACAAACTTAAAGGTGAATGAGGGTATTTTGCCTGCTAAGGGTTCGACTGTTAAGGCCCCGGAGAATAACAAGCGTAAGTGGGATAATGAAGGGAAAGGATCTGCACCAGCACAACAGGGTAAGAGATTTGATAGCGGGGGTTCTTCTTCTTCGGGTAACAAACAGGGTGGTTATGCGGGGAAACTGCCTAAATGCAACAAGTGTGGGCGTCATCATCAAGGGAACTGCGACAGTAGTCGTTGCCATCGCTGCCAGCGATTTGGGCATTTTGCTAAATATTGTTGGGCTACACTTCCATCGACCCAGGCTCCAACTACTAACTCGGCTCCTACTGCTCAAGGAACTACGGGAAGACAAGGATGTTACAACTGTGGTGAGACTGGGCATTACAAGAAGGATTGCCCGAAACTGAAGCAGGGCGGGAACAACGGTAACGGAAACAACGGGGGCGGTGGCAGGAATGCACGTGCCTTCGTCATTGGAGCCGCTGAGGATAGACAGGATCCTGACACAGTTACCGGTACGTTCCTTCTCAATAATCACTCTGTTAGTGTTTTATTTGATTCTGGTGCCGACAAGAGTTTTATATCTGTGGAAGTTAGTCGACTGCTAGATGTAGTACCCGTACCATTAGAGGCTAAGTATATTATTGAGTTGGCGGACGGTAAAAAGATTGAGGCTACTTGTATCCTTCGGGAGTGTCAAGTAGAGTTGTCGGGTTTGTCGTTTCCCATCGATCTTATGCCGGTACCTTTGGGTAGTTTTGACGTTGTTGTAGGCATGGATTGGTTGTCCTTGTATCGCGCGGAGATTGTTTGTTACGACAAGATTATTCGGATTCCTCTCCCTGATGGAGAATTCCTTTCTGTGTACGGTATCAAGGGTGGTGTTCCGCTAAATATCATCTCTAGCATGAAAGCCCTTAAGTATCTTCGGAAGGGTTACTCGGCCGTTTTGGCACTCTTATCTGTTTCCTCTAGTGATGAGAAGAAGATCGACGATATTCCAGTTGTACGCGAGTTTCCTGATGTTTTCCCGATGATTTATCTAGTCTTCCTCCTCATCGTCAGGTTGAGTTCGGTATTGATCTTGTACCAGGGGCTGCTCCTATTGCTCGGGCCCCCTACCGTCTTGCACCTCCCGAGATGCAGGAATTGTCTAGTCAGTTACAGGAACTCTTGGACAAGGGTTTCATCAGACCAAGTTCTTCCCCTTGGGGAGCCCGATTCTATTTGTCAAGAAGAAGGATGGAAGTTTTCGACTGTGTGTGGATTACAGAGAACTGAACAAATTGACCGTCAAGAACCGTTATCCTCTTCCACGTATTGATGATCTATTCGACCAACTCCAGGGTTCTAGCTACTACTCAAAGATTGATTTTGAGGTCCGGGTATCACCAGTTGCGCGTAAGGGAAGCTGACGTTGCAAAGACTGCCTTTCGTACACGTTATGGCCATTTCGAATTCTTGGTCATGCCTTTCGGTCTCACGAACGCACGGCGGTTTTCATGGATTTGATGAACCGTGTTTGCAAACCATACCTTGACAAGTTCGTCATTGTGTTTATTGATGATATTCTGATTTACTCCAAGAACAAGACCGAACACGAGGAACACCTGCGTTTAGTTTTGGAACTTTTGCGACGAGAACAACTTTACGCTAAATTCTCAAAGTGTGACTTTTGGTTACGCGAAGTTCAGTTCCTAGGACATGTGGTTAATGAACTAGGAATTCATGTCGATCCAGCTAAGATCGAAGCGATCAAGGACTGGGGAGCACCAAAGACGCCAACTGAGGTGCGGCAATTTCTAGGCCTTGCGGGCTATTATCGTCGTTTCATTATGGGGTTCTCGAAGATCGCTCAACCCCTGACCACTCTTACTCAGAAGGATAGAAAATTCGACTGGGGTGAACCACAAGAGTCGGCATTTCAAGAACTGAAGTCTAAACTGTGTTCTGCTCCTATTTTGTCCTTACCTGAAGGCCCTGATGATTTCGTTGTTTACTGTGATGCTTCTATTCATGGTCTCGGTTGCGTGTTGATGCAACGCGAGAAGGTGATTGCGTATGCTTCTCGTCAACTCAAGGTGCACGAGAAGAACTACACCACTCATGACTTGGAGTTGGGTGCAGTGGTTTTCGCGTTGAAAATTTGGAGACATTACTTGTACGGTACCAAATGCACCATCTACACCGATCACAAGAGTCTTCAACATATTTTCGACCAACAACATTTGAACATACGACAGCGTCGTTGGATTGAACTCCTGAATGACTATGATTGCGCCATTAAGTACCATCCTGGAAAGGCGAATGTGGTAGCAGACGCCTTGAGCAGGAAGGAATCAATTAAACCTCGTCGCGTTCGGGCGTTGCAACTCACCATTCATTCATCTCTACCTGATCAACTCCGTTCTGCTCAGTTAGAAGCTTTGAAGGAGGAAAACCTTAAAGCTGAAACCATGCACGGTGCCGACAAGCACCTCGAGCGAAGGCCTGATGGCCTGCACTACTTCGTAGAACGCATATGGGTTCCTTTATTCGGGGGACTTCGGGAGCTTGTCTTGGATGAGGCTCACAAGTCCCGGTATTCTATTCATCCTGGTTCGGATAAGATGTACGAAGATCTGAAAGTGATTTACTGGTGGCCAAACATGAGGTCGGATATAGCCTCATACGTGAGCAAATGCTTGACCTGTGCTAAGGTCAAAGTGGAATACCAGAAACCGTCGGGTCTCTTGCAACAACCTGAAATTCCGGAGTGGAAATGGGAACGGATTACAATGGATTTTGTCACACAACTACCTAAGTCACCCAGCGGAATGATAAGATATGGGTGATTGTTGACCGATTGACGAAATCAGCCCATTTTCTCGCTATTAAAGAGACCGACACCATGGACCGTTTGGCTCGTCTGTATCTGAAGGAAGTTGTTTCTAAGCACGGAGTGCCGGTTTCTATTATTTCAGATCGTGACTCCCACTTTACTTCTCACTTCTTGTGACATCCGTCACTTTTTCATTATATATATATATAATAATAATAATAATAATAATTATATTTTTTTAGACTAAACCTCTAAAACCCTCACATCCTAACCCATTAACAAACCTAATACCCATACCCTTTTTCTTAAATCTGAAGCCCAGATAAATGTCCAGCCAAAGTCTGGCCCATTAGGCCCTTATTGCTCCTCCCCTTGTGTCTGTGTAAAAAAAAAATGGGGTTTGTTTATGCCGGGTATCGAACCGGACCTTCCAGACACACACCACATACACGCACACCACTAAGCTATAAGCTTATTATTGTTTAAACCCCAACTCTTAATATATATATACACACGCGCGAATTTGTTGCTTCTTTCCTTTTGATCGCTGCACAAACAGCAGATCAAACAATCCTCCTTGTTTCATGCCTTGACCACAAGAATAGGATTAATTTTGGTAAACATTAATCATGTGTATTGACCCCATAGTGATTCGCATGATTTCAGCCTCTAATCAAACCTTATGACTCGGTTTTAGACGAGCTTGAACCCAAATTCTAATCCGTATTTATAGAAGGTTTTGACTCAATTAATCTCGTGTCTATACCCTATATAAGCCGACTAAGTAAAACCCCATAACATACTGCACATACAAACACACAATCACTTGTATTTGATGCTCTAAAGTCCGGGTTTTTGACGTTTGAATCATACGGCAATTGGTATGTATCTGTTTTAATTCGTAGTTGTTATAGAGTCATTTTGGGGTATAGATCATTAGCCCCATCAATTCATTGGTGATCTGCATACAATTGTTGTGATTGATAATTCTAGGGTTTATACGAATTGGGGCTTTTCTATAATTAGCGTTTATATATATTGATCGGTCTTAATAAAACAATCAGAAGTGTAGAGCAGTTGGTGGTGAGTGTTTGGCTAAAACTAGTGAACCGGCCTATGGCCCAGGTTCGAGTCCCACAATGAACAAGCATTTTTTTTTGTTATCATTTATACATATATTATCTTCATTCTTTTTAAAATCATTTTAAAATACTAAAACTATTTTATAAATTCTACAAAATTTATTTTATGCTATTCCACTGATAAAGTTCATCATCCAATTTTTATTTTTTCAAAAATAATTTATTTAATATATATTATTAATAATACAAGTTTATTCATTTATATTTATTAAATTCTATAAAAATATCTAAACGATTTTATTAAATCTCACAAAAATTATCCTAAACTTGTATATTCATAAACATTTCAGAAATAATTTTTAATTCTGAAAAAACCGGCCTTTTTATATTTTTAATTAATTTTTGTAGTTTTAATCATAAATAATTCATAATAAATTCATTTTACAATATTTTTGCACCAAAATTTTACATAAATTATTTCTATCCATTTAGAACAGAAATACAATTTTTAATCTAAAAATTTATTTAATTTTAATATTTTTAAATATTAAAGTTATATTTTTGACAAATTGAAATAAATAGATTAAATATACTATTTTCAAGAAAATAATTTTATAAAAATTATTTTCACATTTAAAACTTTATATTGTGACCATATTTGATTTAAAGTTTACTCAAAGACTTTTGTCTATTTAATTACCAAATTTCTCTTATTTATTAAACGTTTAATTTATTAACCAAATAAATACTTATCCCCAATTCGAAACCCTAGAATTCCATGTACCCTAGAGTTATTCCTTACACATTATTAAATTCTTTAGGTTGATTCTTTGGAATATTTCCAACGCATATTTTGTTGTCCAGTTCCATTACAAGCTATTACGTAAACAGTGAGTATTCCTATCCCCTTTTTACTTTTATACATTTTTGGGGTGATTCATGTACACTATTACAAATTTCAAATACAAGTTTACATTTTCACAATACAATTCTAGTACTATGTGCATTGCTTACAACGTGCTTTATGCTTAAACAATACATGTGGAATACATTTGTACTTAGTGAAATCATTAACATGGTACAAGCCGACCTTAACATTGGATAGCGCTATTTGGATTGACAACCCGCCTAGATTGATTCTCCCCCTTTTTCATCGGAGAATCCGTGGCCAGTGTTAAGTTATCATCCATTTATTGGTTGAGTACACTACAGTTCATACGGTACATTATACAGTCACAGGGTTGATTTCGCTCATTTGTTTGATACATGGTTTACATATTTGCACTGTAGCTTGCACTTGAATTGTATAACTTTTTAACCTACTATATATATCAAATCTAGGAATGCTCACCAACATTTCAAATGTTGACCAAACCTATTTTTGTACATGTTTCAGGTGCAGTTTGATCTAATGCTTTAGCAAGAGACTTTTAGTGCTTTATTTTATTTCAGTCATTTACATATTTATATTTCATTTAGACAATGTAATTTCCATTATCATGTAAGACAATTCTGGTTTATTCAATAATATTTACATTTTAGTACCATGTGCTTTTGAACAATCGTCACTACGTGGCACCTCGATGATTCCGCCATCGGTTGGGGTGTTACAGATTGGTATCAGAGCCATGGTTATAGAGAATTAGGTTATTAGATAAAATGACCTAGGCTATAACCGAACTTTAACTTTCATGCATAATGCTTCCTAAATTACCCTACCCCTCATTTCCCTCTACTTTCCTTCTTCTATCTTTCCTTTCTTCTCTCTCTCCATTCTTCTCATCTTTCATCATGGTGCATAGAGATGGTGTCCTACGAGGAGTGGAAAGTTTACATCATTATGGAACAGGGACAATACCTCTCATGAAGACACTCATAGGCATAATGCCTACTCTTATTGTTGCTCCATCGAAGTTGTTGAACTTTAATGAGTGTGATAAGGACACGTGCAATCTGGAAGGGTGGATGCCTGTACACTGGGTTTTCTGGCATAGGTAAGCATAGCGTATAAATCCATTTACGGACCTGTTATGCTTACCTGGGGATTCCTGGAGTGAGTGTCCACTTATAGGCTAAAGCACGTCTTCTTTGATCACCATTGGGTTCGACTCCTTTGAAAAGTCAACGTTCTTGTTGGGCTTTACAGCTAAGCAAGGGCACTCCAAGCATTTCATATACAATACTTTGCATATCATGATTGTTTACAAGATCATATCTTCATAATCATCTGTACAATTATACACTTACATTTTCTAATCTCATGCTTATTCATTGACTACCTCATAGATGTCTGCTCGCCGCATGCTCCGTGATGCCAGCCAACGCCCTGTTCGTGCTTCTGGACAACGTTCTGATCGTCGCCTCGCATCTTTAGTCGCCGAGCAAATTGCTGCAGTGATCCCAAACCTTGTCAGTGAGATAACCCAGAATAGTAACAGTACCAACACAGGGAGTACAACTCAATTTCGGTGCACTTTCAAACACTTTAACTCCTGCAACCCCACAAAATTCACTGGTGAGGAGGGTGCTACTGGTCTTCTTCAATGGTTTGAAAGCATGGAGAGTACTTTTGTGAACAGTGAATGTCCTGATGAACTCCGCGTCCGCTATGCTACTAGTGTCCTTCAAAGGGGGCGCTAACCTGGTGGAATGGCGAAAAACGCAATCGAGGAGCTGATGTTGCTTTATCTTTATCTTGGGCTGATGTTAAGGAACTCATGATCGCCAAATTCTGCCCTAGGAACGAAATCCGGAAACTGGAGGAAGAATTCCATGGACTGAAACAAGGCAGTGGTGAGAATCTTGCGTATAATACTCGATATCACGAACTTAGCATACTGGTTCCACACATGGTCACCCCAGTCTCTCGAGCAATCGAAAAATATATCGAGGGATTACCTGACCTGATTCAAGACGTTGTCACTGGAGGAAAAGCCACTACGGTAGAAGAAGCCATCCAACTTGCAGCCACATTAACAGACAAACACGTAAGGAAAGGAAACTTAGTTAGGAAGGGCACCAAGACACCTACTGAGAAAACCACCAATGTTGTTGAACAACCTAAGACTGTTTTAGCGAAGGCCGCCACTACTGCTCTGAACTCTAGGAAACGAATGGGCGATAATCAGAATCATACTGTTGTGGATCCTGTGACTCAACCTCCTATCAAGAAAGCCTACACGGGAATCCACCCTCAATGCAACACTTGCAAGTATCATCACCCTACAAATCTTCCATGTCGTCAATGCACTAGATGTGGAAGGTTTGGACACTTTGTCACTACTTGTCGAGTAATGGTTGGGACACAAGATAATCAAACAGCTGCCCAGAAACCATTACAGATTACTAACGGTCGGGCATGTTATCATTGTAGAGACCCTAATCACATGCTACCTCAATGTCCCAAATTGAACAATGTAAACCTGGTGGCACATGGACGAGCTTTCAATATCAATATCAACGAAGCAGACGATCAGGATGACGTTAATCCCACTGGCTAAGCCATGGATGAAACCTTCCCAAGATTCGAGAATCCAATACTCGTGTTTTCATTTTTCTTGATCCTATTATCATTTTGTACCCAAATTTGTCACACTCATTGGCATACAACATCTAGAAATTTCCTTGCATACTATCGTGTATTAACACAGATTGGAAATTTATCATATTACATACAAGACTCTACCTTACATTTAATTGGAACATTTGGACTTGATACTTGATCTTACAGATGCTTTTCTAAGAAAACATCATTGGTTATTACATGAAACTAGATTTTTCCCTTAATTTGACTACACATTGAACATCTAATTATTCATGATAACACTTACACTTAATGGTTGTAGTACTTACAAACTTGCTTGCATAAACATGCTATCAATTTGCAATCTATGTGAATAATAATTGCTGCACCTAATAGAAGTCATCATGCCTTTTTCAACAGTCGGGAGAGGCCCTACAACCTGCTCCACGACTGGTAGAGGCTATCGAACATACTCAACGATTGGTAGGGGTCACTATGCCTTTTCAAACAGTCGGGAGGGGCCCTACAACCCACTCCACGGCTGGTGGAGGCTATCGAACCGGCTCAACAATCGGTGGGGTCATAGAAGGACGCAAAACTTTAATGTAAGGTAAATTGATGATTCCGGTCCGGAACGTAATCATGAATTTACAGGTACGTTAGGGTAGTGTGAAATTCTATTAGAGTTTTTGGGTAGACGTCCAGTACGTTTTCAAGGTATCAAAGGTGTGGTGGGTTAGCTGCGGTACGCCCTGTATACAAACACTAATGATGCATTGAAAGTGAGACCGGAAGTCGAACCAGGAACAAACTCTGTTTGCTTGTTAGTTCATTTGGTCTTGTTATAGTCAATCAACTCGTACATTTATTTTAGGGTTCCTAAAACTTGAAATTAGTATATTACTAGATTCTTATTCTCCTTATTATTCGAGACGAACATAATCCAAACCTTAACTCACATCTCTCGAAACAATTCTCTCCGTTACCCATAAATTTACGTCGTGCCTTAACTCAAATTTTCCAAACTACAGTTATCTTAATTTTTACCCAAGCATCCATAATCCTATGTTTCTAATAACTTCGGGACGAAGTTTCTAAAAGTAGGGGATGCTGTGACATCCGTCACTTTTTCATTATATATATATATAATAATAATAATAATAATAATAATAATAATAATAATAATAATAATTATATTTTTTTAGACTAAACCTCTAAACCCTCACATCCTAACCCATTAACAAACCCAATACCCATACCCTTTTTCTTAAATCTGAAGCCCAGATAAATGTCCAGCCCAAAGTCTGGCCCATTAGGCCCTTATTGCTCCTCCCCTTGTGTCTGTGTAAAAAAAATGGGTTTGTTTATGCCGGGTTTCGAACCGGACCTTCCAGACACACACCACATACACGCACACCACTAAGCTATAAGCTTATTATTGTTTAAACCCCAACTCTTAATATATATATACACACGCGCGAATTTGTTGCTTCTTTCCTTTTGATCGCTGCACAAGCAGCAGATCAAACAATCCTCCTTGTTTCATGCCTTGACCACAAGAATAGGATTAATTTTGGTAAACATTAATCATGTGTATTGACCCCATAGTGATTCGCATGATTTCAGCCTCTAATCAAACCTTATGACTCGGTTTTAGACGAGCTTGAACCCAAATTCTAATCCGTATTTATAGAAGGTTTTGACTCAATTAATCTCGTGTCTATACCCTATATAAGCCGACTAAGTAAAACCCCATAACATACTGCACATACAAACACACAATCACTTGTATTTGATGCTCTAAAGTCCGGGTTTTTGACGTTTGAATCATACGGCAATCGGTATGTATCTGTTTTAATTCGTAGTTGTTATAGAGTCATTTTGGGGTATAGATCATTAGCCCCATCAATTCATTGGTGATCTGCATACAATTGTTGTGATTGATAATTCTAGGGTTTATACGAATTGGGGCTTTTCTATAATTAGCGTTTATATATATTGATCGGTCTTAAATAAAACAATCAGAAGTGTAGAGCAGTTGGTGGTGAGTGTTTGGCTAAAACTAGTGAACCGGCCTATGGCCCAGGTTCGAGTCCCACAATGAACAAGCATTTTTTTTTGTTATCATTTATACATATATTATCTTCATTCTTTTTAAAATCATTTTAAAATACTAAAACTATTTTATAAATTCTACAAAATTTATTTTATGCTATTCCACTGATAAAGTTCATCATCCAATTTTTATTTTTTCAAAAATAATTTATTTAATATATATTATTAATAATACAAGTTTATTCATTTATATTTATTAAATTCTATAAAAATATCTAAACGATTTTATTAAATCTCACAAAAATTATCCTAAACTTGTATATTCATAAACATTTCAGAAATAATTTTTAATTCTGAAAAAACCGGCCTTTTATATTTTTAATTAATTTTTGTAGTTTTTAATCATAAATAATTCATAATAAATTCATTTTACAATATTTTTGCACCAAAATTTTACATAAATTATTTCTATCCATTTAGAACAGAAATACAATTTTTAATCTAAAAATTTATTTAATTTTAATATTTTTAAATATTAAAGTTATATTTTTGACAAATTGAAATAAATAGATTAAATATACTATTTTCAAGAAAATAATTTTATAAAAATTATTTTCACATTTAAAAACTTTATATTGTGACCATATTTGATTTAAAGTTTACTCAAAGACTTTTGTCTATTTAATTACCAAATTTCTCTTATTTATTAAACGTTTAATTTATTAACCAAATAAATACTTATCCCCAATTCGAAACCCTAGAATTCCATGTACCCTAGAGTTATTCCTTACACATTATTAAATTCTTTAGGTTGATTCTTTGGAATATTTCCAACGCATATTTTGTTGTCCAGTTCCATTACAAGCTATTACGTAAACAGTGAGTATTCCTATCCCTTTTTACTTTTATACATTTTTGGGGTGATTCATGTACACTATTACAAATTTCAAATACAAGTTTACATTTTCACAATACAATTCTAGTACTATGTGCATTGCTTACAACGTGCTTTATGCTTAAACAATACATGTGGAATACATTTGTACTTAGTGAAATCATTAACATGGTACAAGCCGACCTTAACATTGGATAGCGCTATTTGGATTGACAACCCGCCTAGATTGATTCTCCCCCTTTTTCATCGGAGAATCCGTGGCCAGTGTTAAGTTATCATCCATTTATTGGTTGAGTACACTACAGTTCATACGGTACATTATACAGTCACAGGGTTGATTTCGCTCATTTGTTTGATACATGGTTTACATATTTGCACTGTAGCTTGCACTTGAATTGTATAACTTTTTAACCTACTATATATATCAAATCTAGGAATGCTCACCAACATTTCAAATGTTGACCAAACCTATTTTTGTACATGTTTCAGGTGCAGTTTGATCTAATGCTTTAGCAAGAGACTTTTAGTGCTTTATTTTATTTCAGTCATTTACATATTTATATTTCATTTAGACAATGTAATTTCCATTATCATGTAAGACAATTCTGGTTTATTCAATAATATTTACATTTTAGTACCATGTGCTTTTGAACAATCGTCACTACGTGGCACCTCGATGATTCCGCCATCGGTTGGGGTGTTACACTTCTGGAAGTCTTTACACAAAGCTTTGGGTACCCAGCTGGACATGAGTACAGCTTATCACCCACAGACTGACGGTCAGAGTGAGCGCACGATTCAAACTTTAGAAGACATGCTGCGGGCATGTGTGATCGATTTTGGCAAAGGTTGGGAAGCTCATTTACCGTTAGTAGAATTCTCTTACAACAACAGTTATCACACGAGCATCAAGGCGGCTCCGTTCGAGGCACTGTACGGGCGGAAATGCCGTTCTCCTCTTTGTTGGGCTGAGGTGGGTGAGAGTCAACTCACTGGGCCTGAGCTAGTGTACGAAACTTCGGAAAAGATCGTACAGATTCGTAACCGGTTGGCAGCAGCACGGGATCGGCAAAAGAGTTATGCTGATCAGCGTCGCAAGCCATTGGAATTCCAAGTTGATGACAAAGTACTTCTAAAAGTTTCACCATGGAAGGGCGTCATACGCTTTGGGAAGCGTGGCAAACTCAATCCGCGGTATGTCGGCCCATTTACAATCCTGGAACGGATTGGACCGGTGGCATATCGTCTTGATTTACCGACGGAGCTCGGTAACGTACATAACGTCTTCCATGTGTCCAACTTAAAGAAGTGTCTGGATGACGAGTCTCTCATCGTTCCACTGGAAGAGATCAAGGTTGATGATCGTCTTCGGCTTGTGGAAGAACCTGTGGAGATTCTGGATTACTAGATTCGTAGCCTACGTCATAGCAAGATTCGCATTGTTAAGGTTCGCTGGAACTCGAACCGGGGACCAGAGTACACTTGGGAACGGGAGGATCAGATGAAGTCTAAATATCCTCATCTCTTTCCTAAGGAAGCGTTCGAATCGAGATATGTCTCTACTGCAGCTGAATGAATCTCGGGTCGAGATTCCTTTTAACGTGGGGATGATGTGACAACTCGGGTAAATCTCTCTCTTGGTTTCTATCTTTTGTCTGTTTCTTTTGTTATTCCTTTTGCGTACTGTGCAATTTTCGGGATGAAAATTCTTTAACGTGGGGATGATGTGACACCCGACAAATTCTGGTTAACAACGTTGTCTAGATGAAAGTCTACCTTAGCGATTCACGCGTATATTGTACTTAACTGGGTTAGTTAAGTCGTGTTATGGTTCGGGAACTGTTAGTTCAGTATAGAGGATCATCGGATGTTAGTCTAGAGGTTCATTAGATGTCAGTCTTTAACCAAGTGTACAAGTGGTGACGATTCGTAGAATCGTCAGAACATAGGGAACATAAAAGTCTCAAGTCCCGGGAATTGGTGAACGAGTGTGAATATGTTTGTTTGAAAGTGTTATGTGTTTACAATCATTATGTGACTTGTCGGTATGTGGAAATGTGTTAACATATGTTAAAACGGGGTTTAACGCGCAAAATACACTGAACCAACCCCTATAGGCGATTAGGGTTGGCTAATCGCCTATAAGGGAGGCAATTGGGCCTCTTGGGAGGCGAGTAGCATGCTAATCGCATGCTACAGGGGGCGATTAGCCCCTAAATGCATGAATGTCATGCGATTAGCAATGCTAATCGCGTATAGCTGCTGCACAATCGCGTGTTACGTGCTGGACTACTAAAAACGACTATAAATACAATACTTGACCTCCAAAACTTCATAATATCAACCCTAGTCGTCCCATAACCCGCCCCAACACACACACAACCTCTGGAACGTGATTTTGGATCAAAACACAAGGTTTCAAGCTTATTTCATCAATCTAACACAATCTAAGGTGTGATTTTCATCCATGAAATCTTTATAAACATTTTTATTAAATCCCTAACAGTCCAGACCTGTTTTAAAACGTATGAGTCTTCTGAAAATCGTTAATAATCATTGTTAATTGGATTCTAAGTAGCATGCATGATGTATGTGGGTTTTCAATCAAAAGCTAGGGTTTTTATGATTCAAGATGGATGATTACATGTATTAGGTTAGTTTCAGATTAATAATGATGGCATGATGATAGGATCTGAGTAATTGTTCATTAGGGTTATAGTTATGCATGTTAATGTGATGTTTCATGCTATGTGTATTGTGTTTGGATTACATGGTTGCATACAGGGCTGATAATACGAGGCTAAACGAAGGATTTTGGTTTAAACATGTTTGGTATAGTTGTTGGATTGATATTGGATGATTACACGCGTTCTGGATCTGATTTGGAGTGTTAAACGCACGAAAAACCGGAACAGCTGGGTTACTAGCGATTAGCAACCCTAATCGCCTATGTTATAGGCGATTAGGAGGCCAATCGCCTGTAAGGATGCCCTAATCGCCTATATATCATGCGATTGGGGGCTAAATGCCTCTATTACATGCAATTGTGATCCTAAATGCTAGTTAAGTCCTGAAATACATGTCTTATAGCCCTAATCGCCTATAAGCTCAATATTTACATGTCTTATGACCCTAATCGCCTATATTATAGGCGATTAGCCTTCCTAAATGCCTGTTGACCAACCTAAATGCTAGTTGACTTTTCCTAATCGCGTGTACTGCTGCTGTAAGTGTAAATTAGCATTCCGAGACCCGATTTGACATCTAGGAACATGCTAGGAACCCCGTAACATATCTAATAACTTGGTAACATATGTTCGAACTTAATTATGTGGTACTTGAACTACGTGCTATAACTTGTTGGTCGTTAACGTATGTTAAGTGTGATTGCATGATAGTATGTTTGAGAGCGTAAACATAACACATGGAGTCTCGGGTCACCAATGGGATGTCGAGTCTTGTACATTGGGTCAGTTAAACAGTCACGGTGTTTTCAAACGAACTTGGTTATGGTCTGGACATCTAGGGACTAACTAACCTGCGGGTTATTAGTCTAAGTACTTGTAACTGTTATATGTTAGGTCGCCACTTTACGGGACTAGCATAGCTGCTGAGTTTATTCATATTACGAAGTAACGCAACTTAAGGTGAGTTTACGGCCCCTCTTTTAACTGGTTTCACTTTTCGGGGGAGAAAACATGTGTTAAAACTTATGTTTGGTAACTACTGTCATACTATGGGTTTCTATGGTTTACTATACGATCTTTGGATGTCCCGGGGGGAACCATGAATGTGTGGGTTAGCACAACGGGGAAATGTGAATAGCGCTATTGGGAGTGACCAACCCCACTCGTCGGCTTGGAGGGCCGGGCGAGTGCATATTGTCTCAAACAGGAACAACAGGTTTACTACATCGGGCACGACATCTGGTTTGCGAGTTAGTAATGGTTTTCCAATCGTGATAGTAACAAAACATACGCCTAGCTAGCGTACTTTGGTTTTCGATTTGTTATAGTATGGACAGGTTGAACTTGGTACTGTGATTACAAAACTTGTAAACTCACCAGCATTTTTGTGCTGACGTAAACTTTTACATGTTTTCTCAGGTCGCTAAGGTAGCACAATGGAACTAGGGCGCACGCGTCTGCACGGCGTCTAGTTAGGATTGCATGGTTTTCAAACGTTGAACACTTGGTTTATTTCGGATTATGTTTTGAATAAGCTTCCGCTGTAATTGGGGATTTTAAACTATGTTTTCTTAAATTGCATATGTTCATTTAGACTTGTTTATTGTGATCGTTGGTTTGGATCCTGGTTTGTCATATGCCTCGCGGTAAAACTCCGCAAGTGGATTTTGAGGGTGTGACAGATTGGTATCAGAGCCAATGGTTATAGTGAACTAGGACTGCATGTAGAGTCTAGTCTATAGCCGAGTCGCACACACTAGACGATCACATAGTACTAAACATTTTGATGGAATACGAATGGGCTTATCGGGGTGTCTCTAAATAATCTGACCTTCTATGTTACATCATCCGTTCTATCCTAGGTCGAGTTATTTGCTTTCTAGGCAGTGCGGTATATTGGGGTAAATCGTGTACTCTTGAGATTTGTCCAAGGCTCGGACATCTCCCTTTCATACTCCAATAGAAACACTTGCCATAAACTACCGTAGTATTACGGTGTATAGCTAAGAGTCTATGTTCGGTGATTTGAACTTTGAACTAGGAGAACACTTGGAGGACCATGTAGAGCGGTTTATCATTTTGGGTGCACACAAAATCATAAACCGAAATGCATGAAAGCCCTGGTGAGCTCTGGGTTCGAATGGATAGTCCTGGATTGGATCTAGCTTTGATCTTGTAAACGTTAGTGGTTATCATTAGCTGCGAAACTAAATTTTCTCGTTCATTCTGCCTGAATCATGTCTGGAGTACGAGGAGGACGTGGAGGTGGTCGCAATGGTGGACGTGGTGGTGGTCGCGGTGGTGCTGGTGGTCGTGGAGGTGTTAACCTATCACAGGATGATCTGAACAACTTGCTACAAGCTGCCTTTCAGCTAGGGCACAATGGTGGCGGTGGTCCTGTTAACCCACCCCCACCCATGTGTACCTACAAGATGTTTCGGGACTGTAAGCCCTAGGAATTCTCTGGCACTGAGGGTGCGGTGAGCTTGCTTAGGTGGCTGGAGAAGGTGGAGTCAGTGTTTCTGATGTGCAACTGTCTCCCAGAGGATCGAGTTAAGTATGCCGCTGCTTTATTCCAGGATGTTGCTTTGACCTGGTGGAACAATATCACCCAGAACATGGGTATTGGGGAGGCTTATGCTATGCCTTGGGAGAATTTCGTGCAACTGCTGAAGCGTGAGTACTGTCCAAGGGAAGAGGTGCAGAAGTTAGAGCACGAAGTGTGGAACCTTAAGATGTCTGGGTCCGAAATTGAGAAGTATACGGTAAGGCGTAATGAGTTGGCAGTGCTGTGTCCTGATCTGCATGTGCCAGAGTACAGGAGGATTGAGCATTATATCTCGGGGCTAGTACCAGAGATCGCAGGGTTGGTGGCTGCGGGAAATCATCCTACATACTCAGAGGTGGTCCGATCAGCTCACAGGATGACAAACTTAAAGGTGAATGAGGGTATTTTGCCTGCTAAGGGTTCGACTGTTAAGGCCCCGGAGAATAACAAGCGTAAGTGGGATAATGAAGGGAAAGGATCTGCACCAGCACAACAGGGTAAGAGATTTGATAGCGGGGGTTCTTCTTCTTCGGGTAACAAACAGGGTGGTTATGCGGGGAAACTGCCTAAATGCAACAAGTGTGGGCGTCATCATCAAGGGAACTGCGACAGTAATCGTTGCCATCGCTGCCAGCGATTTGGGCATTTTGCTAAATATTGTTGGGCTACACTTCCATCGACCCAGGCTCCAACTACTAACTCGGCTCCTACTGCTCAAGGAACTACGGGAAGACAAGGATGTTACAACTGTGGTGAGACTGGGCATTACAAGAAGGATTGCCCGAAACTGAAGCAGGGCGGGAACAACGGTAACGGAAACAACGGGGGCGGTGGCAGGAATGCACGTGCCTTCGTCATTGTGATCGTTGGTTTGGATCCTGGTTTGTCATACGCCTCGCGGTAAAACTCCGCAAGTGGATTTTGAGGGTGTGACAACATGAATAGCCCCAAAAGAGTAAAACATGAAAAAGGGGAAAGATATACTCACAGTTTGCCAAAACGATCGAAATCCAACTTAAGCGGCCGTGAGCTAAGTAATGGGAATTCCGAGGAATTCAACCTATAATGTATAAGAATACTAATAAGGAAAATGACTTTAAAAGTCTAAGGTATCTAGGTTCTAAGGCATTAGGGTTTGCTAGGCTAGGTAGGGAAGATAAAGTTTTATGATAACCCGAATTTAATAATAATTTTGAATAAAATATATCATGATGTAAGATCAAATATGTGACTAAGAAAATAAAAACACTTATGGTTTCCACACTTAGGAATAATTCTGTTTTATATAAAAAAAATATTCATAAACAGATTTTATAATTTAAATTTAATTAAATAATTTATTATGACTAATTAAATATAAATAAGCTCAAAATACAAGATATGATCCAAAAATAATATTTTTTTTATGAAAATGGTTATTTTCTGACGTAAAATAGTGAAAATAATTTGTTCATAATTTTTCTCAATTTATTTATATTCAAAATATATTTAATGAATTTAAATCATATTGAAATGATTAAAAATGGGAAAACAACAAAAATAACTATTTTCTGGACATATAAATTTTATTTCAGTCCATAATACTTGGAATTAATTTCCCAAAAATTTTGAGATTAAAACAATTTAAATTAATAAAATTATGAAAATAAGATATCTCCTAAAAACTAAAAATATGATAATTTTCTATGAGTTGTCAAGGAACTACACCTAAATTTTCATGATTTTTGGAGCAAAACTTAATTTTTATGAATATTATAACAATAAGATATATATAACGAAATTTAAAAGAAAAAAAACAAGAAAGGAAACCCGTGGGTAGGGGGATTTGAACCTGGGTCCTTGCTGAACACAACACACACACAAACCATTCCACCAAATGATCATTTTGTTGTTTTATTTCAAAAGGAAACATATTTAAAGTATAAACAAACTTCATCTTCTTCTTCCCCATTTCAAAACCCTAATGTAACACCCCGCCCCTCTCACCACCAATATTGTCCGCTTTGCCCATCCAGAGCTCGCGGATTTGTTTTTGGTTGCCCAAGTGTAGACTTCCCAGGAGGTCACCCATCCTGGAATTTCTCCCACCTGAGCACGCTTAACTGTGGAGTTCTCCTCTCATCCACTAACATTAAGCCCCAAAACGCGTTGGTGATTTAAGAGGCAAGACATTACTTATGAACCAAGGATCTCTCCTGGCCACGGTCGATGTGGGATTTTCCTGGGTGTCACACCTAACCCTAGAATCGCATCACCTTTAATTCATGTAAGATGGAAGCCGAATCCATGGGGCTTTCAAAGAACACAATATAAAGATTAAAACGGCATGTAGAATTTGTACTTACAAACGCGATTAAGGGTCGAAAAGAAGATGAAAAAGCTCGAAGCTTGAGTCCGAGATTTTGAGGTCTTCTGGTCACAATAGGAACGTTTCGAAGTGGGTTTAGAATGTGTAAAGGCTGGGAACGAAATGGAAGTATCAATTTATGGGATTGTTAAGAAAAATCGAACGTTTGAGCTTGACATCAATGGTCGCGTTAAAAACATTTTAAAACTCGTATAACGGTTTAAAGATGATGGAGAAACAATAATCCAGCATTAAAATTAGTTATTGATGCATAAAAACCGGTTTTTGAATGTGGCCAGAACTTGGCCGGAAAGTGTATTCCAGTGACCGAAATTACGAGAAAGAGGGAGGGATGGATTTGAGTTTAAAACTTTCGTTTTTGGCAAAACTGGTCCCTGTAGTTAGTTTGGTTAGAATTCCTTTATAATTAGTTTTTCTTTATATAAACTTAACCAAGTTAACTAAATTAACCTAAAATGTTTTTAAAACTTTATAAAACTTGAAATTTTTTATAGAATCCTTCCCGAATAACGTTTCAACATACGCATTTGATTAAAACGTATACTCGATCCATAATAAATGCAAATGATAAATTTTGAGTTCGTTCTATTTATTAAATTTGAAAACGACAAAACTTACAGGGACCAAAATAGGAACATTTAAATACATGAAGGACTATAATTGATAACTTACTATAATTTGAGGGTGACGGTTGTCACAGTCTCCTCTACTTTCGAAAATTTCGTCTCGAAATTCTTTTCAAGTGGGGGTTTCTATGAAACAAAAGACGTTGTAACAAGGTAAGTAGGTTTTAAGAAATGCATCAATCATGTTTTGACAAGGTTTAAAGTAGTGGTTTAATATCCAAAGTAAAAGTTTCAAAATCTTTGACAGTTGACCCAAAGTTAGAAAGTTGAGAGTTTATAATGAGAAAGGTTTTGGGATTGTGTGACTGGTGAGGGCGGAGGCACTGATGAAAGTAGTCTCCCCTACTTTAGAAAAGTTTTTGACTGAACTTTATTAAAGACATGGAATGAGATTTTGAATAAAGAGAGTGAAAGAGTATACCAGGTTTTGAGTTTTCTGTGTGGGTGGTCAAAAGAAAGACTCCAGGAAGATGAATTTAAACTTGTATAAAAACGTTCTTATCGAAAGTGATAGCCATTAGCCAATGACCTATTAAAGAGATCGGGCCCAACACTATTAAATAGTCCAATATGCAATAAAAATAATGGGGTAGGTTCTTGGTCAGACTCCTAGTCCGCCCCCGCAGTATCACTCGTGCTTATATATAGGGTGTATCGTAGCTAACCCACCACACTACTGATATTTTGGACTCGTACCAATAGCCTAAGTAGAATCACACACCACCCCCATGTACCTGTAAACCCATGATTGCGTTCCGGACCGTAATCATCGATTTACCTTACACTAGGGTGTTATGCTCTTCCATAACACTAGTAATACAAGAAAACAAATGTGTGCACCCAAAATACGTTAAGTAACAAAAACTGCAATGAAATAATATTCAAGCATGACATGGTTAGAGGTCCTTCCCTTTCGGGTTCACCCTTTAACCGTAATGAGAATAATATGTTAGTATAAGACATGATTAGGGGTCCTTCACCTTTCGGGTTCACCCTTAACCGGTAAACTTCTGTTCACCTCGTTGGACTCTAAACACCCATATTGATAAACTCTGAGGATTACATTGTTTCCCCTCGGGCTAGAGGAATACTCTGATTCGAGTCGTACGTGGGCACTGGCGTAGTTCTCATATGAGTTATCAATTAGTATGTTTATTGACCATGTTGTTGAACAAAATAATGAGAAAATATAAAAACCATTTTGGGCTTAATACTGGGTTTTATAAAATGAGTTTTGTTTTTAAATACTTTTTGTGTTTGGGTTTTAAAAATATGAGCCTGACTCGTGTCTATTATGAGAGATTTGTGGGAGTTCTTTTGATGATTTATGGTGGAGTTCCTTTTCTGTGTTTCTTCACAAACACTTTGTAGGTTATTTGTCTCTAATAAATTTGGGGAAAAAAATCTAGGGTTGCAAAACAATTTTGAGGTTAGTCCCTAAAACCTGTTACCTCCATCCAAAGCATTTTCTCCTCTAGCGAATGCGATTCTACCAAAGCCAATGCTCTGTTAACAGTCGCCGCCGCTAGTTTCAAGGTTGCTGGTGGCAACCGTTGCTTTTTCGTTTCCCTTCTTGTGTCCATCATTCCACCAGTCGGGATAACCAACAAGTCTAAAGCATTGTTCTTTGGTGTAGGGGTGTGCATGGGTCGGTTTGGTTCAGTTTTTACCATGAACTATAACCATAACCACTATTTCGGTTATGGGATTTCCTTAACCATAACCATAACCAAACTTCGGTTATGGTTAATCGGTTATGAATTCGGTTATGGTTCGGTTATGGTTATTTCAGTTATTAACCATAAACTTCAACTAAAACTAACTTTCAACTAAAGTTTAAAAATTAAAATCGTATGGGTCTACAAAATAAAAAATGGAACCTACTAAGGTGAACTTAACTTAAGTTTTTTTTAATAACACTAACAAGATTACATTTTTTTTGTTAAACTACGAATGGATGATCCTTATTAATAAGATTTTTGCAGACAATAAAAAAACTTATTTAAACCTAACTTTAATTCTTTATTAAAATAAAGGTCATCTAAATCAAGATTGTGTTCTGACTAGCATACTTTTATTTTAGTAGAAAACATTTACATGGCTAGTGTAAAACATAATACATAGTCTTAAAACTAGAAGTTTGGTTCGGTTATGGTTATGTTGGTTAACCAAAGTTTCAAAACCATGAACATAACCGCTCAGTCGGTTAAAGAAATTTCATAACCATAACCATTGGTTATGTTGGTTATCGGTTAAAATCGGTTCGGTTATGTTGGTTATGGTTCGGTTATTGGTTATGGCGGTTAATTTTGCTCACCCCTACTTTGGTGTATACGATTAGCTGCAATATCCCGTTAAACAACGCATACAACACAAGGAATTCGATGAATAATTATTATTAGTGGGAAATTTCTTGATGTAAAACTGAGTAAAAATGTGATAATAATAACCGCTCCGATAAACAATCTAACATTACTCATTCTAACATCCTCCTTGTAGCCGCGGCAAGTCACGATCTCAGTGACGATTTCATCGGGTAAGTATTTGATGGAGTTGTGATCTATCAAATTTATTTTCTTTGGGGTTTTTGTAGGGTGGTTGTGCCGTTAGTCGTCGTCATCTCTAGTTTGGTTTGGTGTGTTTCTGATTAAGGATTTTTAGACTTTGTCTGTTTCTAAAACAGTTTCTGTTCGGTGCTGAGTTTGGTGTTTTGGTTTTGGGATTGCATACTAGTAAGGAGGTTTGCTTTGGTTTGCATATTGTCATTGTTGCTTTGGTATGCCAAGTCGCCGTCGGAATACATGGTGGCTTGCGATAGATGAAGAGCTTTGTGAATCGATAAAGAACGTTCACTGCTCTGATACCATACTGTCGGTAGAATTTAGAGAATAATAGTGTTTGCTATTGATTGATAATAAAGAAATACAATGAAGGCTATAATTTATACAATACAAAAAATATTAAAAAGGAATGGATGTCATCCGACGGCTAGTTGCTTGATTGCCTCTTTAGTTGTTGTAATCTCTTGAATAAGGAAATGATGAGAATTCTTTGATCCTAATTGATACAATTTCTAACACTTAAGTTGTAAAAAAACAAAAATTATATCCATGTGAGAGGATGTTGTAGTGAATGTATATTTATATTTCCATGAAGCAAATTTATTAGAATGCAATACAGCCATTTAAAGGATAAATAAAGAATATATTCCTAGAGCAATGTTAGTAGTTCACCTTCTTAAATTGAATGCAATACACTGAAATAAAATTGTTCTGTGTTCAATAATAACATTTCTTCATCACCGTCATTATTGATTATCTATTTTATTTTTATTTTTATCCACCCTAATCCAAACCCGTCCTGACCTAAACCTATGTTAACCCAAACCCAATCCCATCTTAACCCAACAACCAACCCAATCCAACCCAGCCATTTTGCCACCGATAAATTTAAGACAAAGTTATTCTTACTTTAGCGATACATGTTGGAGGAAATAAATGGACATGACCTTTCAAACTATTACTTGAATTTGTTAACTAAATATTATTATGGTTGAGCCGACCCTGCACGTTACCTAATTCACTAACCCGCCCAGTCCTCAATTACTAGCTTCAATGGATGATCAAATCTAGGTGGAGAAAAACCATCAAAAGAATTGCCTCATTCGATAAATAGGTACATGAGAACATATGAATAAAAATATTGATAATCAAGAACAACATATTACATATCCTACAATAAAACTTGAAGTTTAAATACTAAAGAAATGAGCAAGTTAATGTTTTAACAATGTATAAAGCAAATGAGCGATCAACTCTTACTTCCTTGATCAACTTTCTTCTTTGGGGCACGAGGACGCCGGAAAGAATCCCTGGTGACAATCAAATATATTACCATACAATATTATTATCACAGCCATTGATAAATTACCATATTCCATAAAAAAGGCATAAAAAATAAACACATTTAGGAATGTCTAGATAAGTTAACAAGGGAAATAAAAAAAGAAGCATAAGCATAAAGCACTAGAATTTGAAAGTCTGATACAGTATCGAATTTTGATAATGTGTCCATGCTTCTAAATGTTAAGCCTGAGAGTTGTCCACAGTTTATTTGTAAATACTAAATATGCTTTGGCAATGTATAGTTTATCCATCTAAAGATTGATATTCGTTGTATCAGTTGATATATAATTGGAGACGATGATCTAAGGTGTAATCAATGTAGTGTTAGATACAATTGAGAGTATATCTATTGGACAACACAAGACAGTGGAATATCTAGAAGAAAAGTTAAGGATTCGTGTGGGCTAAAAAAATTGTTCAAGGGTAGTCAATACATAAAATGAAGAAAAAAAGTGCACTAAAAATGTAGTTCGCCAAGAAAGTTATGTGGTAGCACAAGCTATCCCTAATGATAAGCTAGATCCGTATACAACTCAAGTATTATAAGACACTTACGAAAGTGTGATTAAAGGAATGGTCCTTAATCAGAAGCCTCACATGCTAAGGCTTAACTCGAGGTGATTTAAATGACCACACTAGTAAGGATATTGAGGCTTTTCCGTTGATGAATATAGGTTTTGGTTATGGTAATATAAATGAGGTAGGGACCTTCTTCACTATGTGTTGCCCATCATATGAGCATTAAAAACGTTCTTTAAGAATAGGGAATTAATCACACTTAACTACTTTTAGTAACAATGGGTGTAACAGGCAACCTAACTATTCTTTTGATGGTGTGAGTGAATCGCATATTGTGGAACAAGTGCAAGGATATATGAAGGGAGATAGTAGTAGCTCCACATCGATTGCTAGTGTTAAATAACCATGAGAAAAATGTTGGTTGAGGGGAAAAAGGAAACATACCTATGATTCGATGAAAAAATTTAATGGATGAAAATATTTAAGTGTTGGATTATATTGGCCCACAAACCAAATGGGATGTTATGAGGAACAACGTTATATAGGCAGCAAAGCAAATGCTCCATGTCACAACTAGAACGCAAAATGAGCATAAGGAGTCATGGTGGTGGAACAAATGAGTATAAAAGAGAGATATAAATAAGCAAAGCAGGAGGTGAATAAAGTAGTGGTTGAGGCAAGGATCATAGCTTATGAGAAGATGTATAAAAATCTAGAAACTTAGGAGGGAGAGTATGACATGTTCATCATTTTTTAATCTAGAAAGCATATGAGGCAGGATCCAAGAGTCTTAAAGTTTATAAAGGGAGAGGATTGATGGGTCTTGGTAAATGGATAGGACATCAATTTTAGATGATAAACCTATTTCTACAATCTTTTACCGGTTATTAGTCCAACGAAGAAGAAAACTAGGATAGAAATATCAAATGCGAACAATGACATAAATTTTATTGTCGTAATTTCACATAAGAAGAGGTCATGGGAGCACCGAGAAAGATGAAAAAAGCAAGATGGTTGTCTTGGAAAATATCTTATTTTGGTTTTGAAGTTTATTGGGAAAGAGGTGTTCAGTGGTTAACAAATTTTTTCAATACTTTCCACAAAACAAGAAAGATGTTAGTGAAGGTGTACAATCTTCGTTTCTATCTATAAGAAAACGCAGGCGCTCAATGTTATTCTTACTACATGGGGGATTAAGCTTCTAAGTCATATACTATGAAATTGGGGGGAATTGTAATTGAGACAAGAATTAAATGAGAAACTTAGTTTGTGTCGAGGTAATTCAGATTTATGTGAGGGCGGTCTATTATGGAGGCGATACACATTCTAATGTGATTAACCGGAAGTATAGGGAGATGATACATGATTTTCATATCGGGTTCATTGATCTAGAAAAGGCTTACAACAATGTGCCATGTTGAGTCATTGGAGAGGATTTCCTGGGAGATATATAGATGTAACTAGGGATATGTATGATGGGGTTAAACGAGCATTTGAGCGCTAGTAGTGTATACAAAAGTTTTACCCACACCATGTTATTGGACAGAGTATCACACCATTGGGTAAAACAAGCATTTGTCCCGGGGTGCAAGGAACCATGATCAATTTCACATTCTAATAAGAGAGTTGTATTGTTGAATGCTAGTGTGGATCTTATATAGCTTAATTAACTGGCCAAGGAGTAACCGATATGGTAGGCACATTTAAGGTAGATGTATCGTTAGGCTTAGCAGTTCCTTTTATAGGACCTAGTGATCACCATGCATGGGATATGTATGTTTGATTGTTTCATAGTCGAACATGGTTATGCTAAGGTGGTAAATGTATGGGAGGGTCCATGGTTGTAACGCTCTGATTTCCTAGTGTCATGGTTAGGTATACAAATCAAGGCTAATTAAAATGGGTGTCAAAGCATGATATGATTATTTTATTGGCTTGCAGACAAGAAAACCACTACCACCATGTTTAACCAAGTTACCAAGAAAAATACATGATATTATTTTAGGAGTTGGCTTGTGTTGATGGTAAATGTATAGCTAGCATAAACATACAAAAACAGGAACACGTGAGACAATGCCTTTATGTTGAAAAGTTTGATGAAATAATATGTCGTATCATTATTATTTCATCAAACTTTTCAACAAAAACATACGTCTCGTATGTTATGAAACAAAGGGAGGAATGCTATTAAGATAGATAGATAGATAACCGGATGAACTACTAGATGAGTTCGAATAAAAAGAGTAGGAAAAACATTATTAGTAGTCCGGATCTTACGTTATAATATTTCATTTGTTGTAATGTTATATTTTTAGGGATATTAAGAGCTAGAAAGATTACCTGCAAAGTTGAGGAACATTCCAAGAACCTTTATACTCGTCCATGGTTGTCTGATTCATAGAAGATTTTATATACTTTCGCCAATCATCGAGCATGATTTCAATGTCATTAACTTTATTATCTAAACCGACACAACAATTAGCATGCATTGTGCACACCTTGTTTAGATCTCTACTTGGTTGACAAAATCCACCAAAGTATGCCGTTTCAAAGAACCGAATTCCTATTCCTACACTTTGTATAAAAGGATCTGATTTGATCTTATTGAAAACATCTTGATCATGTAGGTCTGGGTAAGTCAACCTTGATTTGTACCAAAACTTGTAAAGCTGGATTGTTTTCTCATTTGACTTCACATAACTAAAACCAGTATTTGGAAGGTTCCTTGAGTCTAATGGGTTTCCATTGAAGTGATCACAAGAAACTTGGAAATCAGTATCTTTATCAAAGTGTGAAAATGGATCTCTAAACCACATAATGTCTGCATCCTGGATATGTATAGAGAATAACGTCAAACATAAAAGAGTTCGGATTTATTGTTTTATATAGCTACAAGGGTTGCAAGTTTTATTGTGTGTTTAATACTAGTTTTTATAAGTGTTTTTTTTTTCCTGCAAAGTTGAATATAATTTAGGGAGATAGCTAACATTTCTTAATATATTATTACAACATTAACGTGAACCTAATTTTAAAGAAAAAAAATAGAGTAGGACATAGAAAGTCAACCTAGTGATATTTAGAATTTTTAAGTTGAGTATGATTTGGTTTGGTTCGGTTTGGTTGTAAGATAATTAAAACCAAACCAATAACCGTAATTTATGTGTTTAGATATGCATAACTTATTAGTCTCGGTAATAAACAAGTAAGTTATTGGAAATCATAGATATGAAAGCCGTTGATTCATCTCAAATTTTTAACGGCTTAAATTACATTAAATTCGTATTTGCTGGGACTCAAACGACTTAAATTTAATCAAATCCGCATTCGCTGGGACTCGAACCCTGGACCATAAGAGGAGCACCATCTTAAGTTTAATGGTTTTGCCAATTAGACCAAACCCCACCCTTAAGCTAATCTCAATTAATAAGTCTATATAAATTTTGAGTTAAATAAATGTTTATAAAGAAGAGTACGAGAAAACTAATACTCTATGTATTTATAAAAAAATCTAATATAACCTTTCACACATAACAATTGGTTATAAAATAACAATCGGTTTCTCAAGTGGTTTAGTTATTCTAGTTTTGTATTATTTATTATCATGGTTATGGTTTGGTTATTTGATTTTCAACTCACATTTAATTTGACCAAAAGCTATATTAAAAGAGAGAAAAAAAGTACCGTGAACACGAAGTTATATCCTAGTTCAAGAACCTTGCTTAGAAAATCAATTTTTCTCCACACAATCTTCAAATAATCAGCTGTCATAAAATCAGCCTCCTCAGAAAAGTCAGATCCATTAGTGATAAGTTGGTAGCAATGTGGATGTAACTTCATACAACGGGCGTATGCCTTTTCGTCCACATTTACAACGACTAAGTGTTTCAAAAATCTTTGGGTTTGATTCCCTATTCGAAAGCTTTCCAAAAGAAGATCAAACATAGATTGTGGTTCAGCCCATGCATCGTTCAAAGATGTAATAATAACTGTATTATTGTCCATTGCTGCATCTTTTAGTATCCTGCTCAACTGACCAACATTGAAATCCAGGTAAGAAAAAGTTTAAACAAGAGATCTAGTAAATAGTCATTGAAGCATATCTCGAAAGGAAATATAATTTAAGAAGCCAAATTGAACCAACATAGTGTCAATCATAATTTCGATATAAAACTAGAAGCACACGACTTAACAAGAGCGTGACTGGATCTTTACTTTCAATCTCAAGCTTGATTAACTAAGTGATATTTTTTAGTTCAACTCATCTCGACTAAATTTATTTGATTACAACATTAAAAATTAATATCGCTGTCAATAAAAACTTTGGTTGGTTAGTATTTATCGGCTTGATGTTTTTGATTTTGGTTCGACCTTCGCATCATTTTTTTGTGTTAGTACATGCTTATTTTAATGTTTCTAGCCTAATATAGGCGTTCATACTTTATTTTAGTTGTGTTTAGCTTATTTTGTAATGTAAGGACATTTTGATAATTTGGCAGGGGCGGATACGTTTGCTTTTACACTAATGGCCTAGTCATTCATGTGGTACTCCGGGCGAGTAGCTTATACCTTACTTCCCCACCCATTCGTCCCCTTCCAAGCCATTCGCCCCTAGGGTATAGGGCGAACAACAGCGGTATAAATACTTGTTATGATTGCCTAATAATTAGGTATCCATTTTGAGAGGTGTGTGTGCTTGGTTGTTGGATTCGGTTTGTGTACCCTCACGCTGTTTATTGATCGAATAACCATTTAAACCATATCCGACAACTCGTGTGTGTGTAAATATTTGTTGCTTTATAAACCGAGACCCGAGAATTTTGCACTCGCGCCTCGCACAAACCCGTAATAATCGGATCATCCGTATAATGGTCCTACACTTTGGTCTAATGGGAAGGTCTAATTTTGCGAGTCTCGAGTGAGATAATTATTTTGAGGTGACACATGGGTTTATAGTTGATACAATGCACAAGGGTGGCGGAAGCAATTATCTACTATGGAAGCTGCGAGGAAAGTGGTTGTGTCTTTAGCTCAATGGATCATTAGAAGGGGTAACGGACCACTCATTAGCGGAGCTACATACATGGTCTCGGTGTTAACCTATGCCATTCTTTTCCCACTTCATATGGAGTGTATAATAGTTAAATTTCGCACGACGCAAATCTGTTTTTACGATTGACACCGCTGATTTAAAGAAAAAGAATAACTGACCCCATTTTCATTGTTTTTTCTAGAAAAGTATATACATATACTTTTACTATATAAAAATATATATAATCTTTTAACAAAGACAAAAACTTTGCATATCAACACCACCTTTACATTTGTTTTAATTACCATTTTTTTATTTTAACCAACCACAATTGTTTTTAATTTATTTTATTGAAGATAAAATTCTAAAAGTTGAGTTTGAATAATAAAATTTACATTGGAAATTTGAAATTAAAAATCAAACTCTCGATTATATATGGTAGGTATGTATAAAACATAGATAAAGTATTGCTAGAGTAGACAAAATTAATCGCAACACATCAAAAAAAACATGCTAGTACCGTAGTGCCTAAGTTATGCACGTACAAGCATGCTTGCTCTTTGTCCTTAGTTAAGTTTTGAATGTTCATAATTTAATAAGTGTTGTAAAACTGTTCAATAGCCAAGTCAGTGAAATTAAGAATATTGTTATATATATAATTTAGGAATCATTTACATAAGTAGTTGAGTTATTTTTTTAGAAATTACTTTTGGGGGGTATTGGGGGAAAAAACTGAAAATGGTGATGTAAGGAAGTGGATTGGCGGCATCAATGTATAAGAATGAAATGGCGGCATCAATGTAGATGAATGGTTCGGCGGCATCAACTTTATTTTGTTAGATGCCGCCAAATGGGTTCCTTACATCACCATATGTTTTATTTAAATAAAAAGTACATTCTCTCTCTTCAAATATTTAAATAAAAAGTACATTCTCTCTCTTCAATCTACACAACCCAACCTTAACACACATTCACAACCCAACTCAACCTAAAAATATTTTTTTTAAAAGAATTCGGTTTTTAATAAAATTTATATCAGGATGTTCACAAAAAAAAGTTAAGAAATACAGTGTATTTAGTTTTTTTTAAAACTTAAATATTATAAGTTATTTAAGTAATTAAGTTAGTGGGGTGGTTTATTTGATTGCAAACATGGTTGCCACCACAAACCGTTTGGGGGTTTGTTTGCAAACAATTGAATTTTTTAATATTATTTTCACATGTTTGTTTACCAATGGGAATGGTCTTATGTGTATCATGTGTCCACAAAATAAAGTTGCTATGTGTCCTGTCGGAGTAGTAGTTGACGAAAAGATTGGTGGTGCTTGAATGAATTATTTACTTTTGTAGGTATCTTCCACCCTACACATCATTTTTACCGGTGGGAGAAGAGACTAGTGAACAAGAGAGTAAAAGGAATAGCAAAGTCATGGAGAACTTTATGTGAACATCCTGATATAAATTTTATTAAAAACCGAATTCTTTTAAAAAAAATATTTTTAGGTTGAGTTGGGTTGTGAATGTGTGTTAAGGTTGGGTTGTGTAGATTGAAGAGAGAGAATGTACTTTTTATTTAAATATTTGAAGAGAGAGAATGTACTTTTTATTTAAATAAAACATATGGTGATGTAAGGAACCCATTTGGCGGCATCTAACAAAATAAAGTTGATGCCGCCGAACCATTCATCTACATTGATGCCGCCATTTCATTCTTATACATTGATGCCGCCAATCCACTTCCTTACATCACTATTTTCAGTTTTTTCCCCCAATACCCCCCAAAAGTAATTTCTAAAAAAATAACTCAACTACTTATGTAAATGATTCATAATTTAGAGTAACGTAAGAACACCCTCTAAACAAAACAAATTATCACACTTACAAATACGAATGTTTTACAAACTAATAACTTGGATATATATGAGAATTAAGTAGGAAGTTTTAACAATCATGAAGAGAAACGTTTACATCTCTAATCTTTCTATATAGGATCTCATAAACAAGTATAATTTGAATTATAATATTATAGAATGCTTAAATATTAACATGCGCCGCGAGGGCATGGGTTTATTTTTAGTAAGTTAGGGTTTGCCATTCAGACAGGGGTGACGACATAGCTTGTTGCCCGCCCGCTCGCTATCTTGATGTAATTTGTGACGGTTATGTGTTTAATATAATAAATAAATAATATTTGGAAATTTGAGATTTAAAAAGTCAAAGAGAGAAATTAATATATATAATCAGCTAACTGTACAATATCTAGGTGCTACTACTTTGATTATTTAACTACAAACAATGTATAATTGTATTATCATGATGTTCTTGAAGTTTTCAACATATCATTGATTTAAATAAACACGCATATGTATTTGTTCTTTTTTTTTTTTTTTTAGAACGAGAGAGGTTCTCTTTTACGTTTGAATATTATGTTGAGAAATGCGAAAAACTACATAATACAATTATATGATACATAATGCACTTGTACGATATGTTTTGAATGTAACACACAAAATGGTCATATATTATAACCGCCAACTCACTATGGTCCTCTCTAGCTCTCTCGTTATATTATCACACATGATGTACAAGTGATTCATATGGTTAACGTAGTACTCAACGTAATATTGGTTTTATTTTCGAAAAAGAGAGAGATAGATGGGATTTGGGAGAGCAAGCGAAACCAAGGCTACGAGAGTAACCAAAAACTGTATTTGATTCATATTTTTAAAAGAAACTATAGAGACAAAAACGGGGAAAAAAGAACATGGTATATATGCTTACTGAATTTGTATGGTGTTTGGTGGCCATGAAAGGGCTCATGTAGTCCACGGAAAACGGCGAGATGATGGAAGTGTGATAAAGAGCCAAACATGAAATTAGTGCCATCATGCCAAATATGATCACCATCTTAGGGATTTGCTTGAGAATCTGTAGGAAGTCGTCATGGTTGAATTCCGGTTCGGGCGGTGAAGAAGATTCAACATTTTCATTTGAGACTCCTACGACAGCCTTGTAGTTTCTGCTCTTTAGCTCCATCTTAAGATATGGTTTTGATCGTACATGTTGGTTTTTATAGCATATCTAATGGTGAAGTTATTGTCAAGCATTGACTAATATAAATCTTTTTGGTTATAGGAAGCGTACGAAGACTTTATAGCGGATTACACATGTACTTGCTGTCATTTTGATTATGTATTTTAATTTTTTTTTTGAAAGGCTTAGTTCAGTGGAAATCCTTGTACAACCCTAACCTAGCGATCTCAAGTTCGAATCCCTACCCACACACTGGTGTCCTCCTTGCCTAAGCTCAAACCATCACGGGGAATTTTTTTTGTGGTGTGCATGAATCGAACTTGTGACCTACCCCCAGAATGGGAACCCCTAAGGGAAAACCCACCCTACCTCAAACCAGCTGGGCTGGAGATCATTGGCTTATGTATTTTAATTATACAGTAAATTTTAAATAGTTTTCTTTTAAGAAAACGAAAACGAAAACTCACAGAGTGTGTAATCTACTTCTAAACATGTTTTTTAGATCACAAAGATTGAACTCTCAACTAAAAAATATAAAGTTATATCTAACAATTTGACATCGCTAGGTCAAATTTTGGTGATTATTAAATAATTATTAGTGAAGATTTAATAATTCTTAAAGGATATTTTGATATAAGATATGATTATCAGGTCAAATATCCCCCCCCCTCCCCCCGCGTAAAATATATGTAGGTCCGCCACTGTTTAGTTTTTTTTTTTTTTGATCGGCGAACAACTGTGTGGCAACCTCCCTTGCGGGGCGCCGTGCCCAAGAATCGACTACTCGACCTCCAGCAGCCCCCGCCTTCTCCTGATGCGCGGAAACCCGAGCCCCACCCGCCCGAAGGCACGACAGTGTTATAGAACTCGGTAAAACCTCGCCGCCCGTCAGATTCGAACCGGCGCCACCCGTATTCGATCTTCACCCGGATACCAAACCATAAATGTTGGAAGTGGGAATTGAACCCATGATCACCTAAGTGAACATAAGGGCTCTCCACCACTCCACCACTATGGATGGATCCGCCACTGTTTAGTTAATGTTTACTTGTGTAATTGTTTATGAGTTTTTAAAAACTAATAATTATTATTAATTTTTAAAGAAATAGGAAGTAAAAAAATTGTTAGAACCTTTACGTATCCTTTAGCATAGAAAAGGTTTCAAATCTAAATTTTGTTAGTGATTAAGGAAGATATTAAATAACGAATGTTTTAATTAGGAAGAAGAGAAACGAAAAATCAAGAAAAGCAATATTTGGCTATGGTAAGAAGGTGTAATGTATAAACTATCAAAATTGTCTCTGTGGTTTGAGCTAATATGTCATTCTAGTCTAAGCTTTTGAAAATTGCTTGAATAATCCTTGATTTTTAAAGAATTAGGCCAATACAGTCCAAAGACTTAATCCAGTTAACTTTTTAACGTTAAATCAGGGGCAATTTGGTCAAGTCACTTAACATTTTTAAATTAGTTAATCCAGTTAAGTTCCTTATCCCTTTTTAACCTTAATTGTTCCATTTTCACATCATTTACCTCCCTCTTCTTTCTTCTTCTCCCTCCAACTCCACATTGCTCTGCAAATCTTCTTCCCCCTGCACTAATTATCATCTCCCCGACATTGATCATGGACGACAAGGGATGGCGTGTGAGGAAAGACGGACAGGAACTTGATCATGACTCAGAATATGGTCAGTAGTTCTCTTTCATCTTTGTCTTAGTAACTCAAACTATTGTCACAAACCTCCGTTTCTATGATTCTATAGGTTTTTGCAAAGAGAAGTTTTTGATGAAGCTTTATCATACTGGTGACTTTAGTGACCCTGAAGTAGCTATGATGTATCTAAACGCCAAGCTTAACTACATTGATCATGTGCACTCTGATTGGTTTGTTGTGGTAACTTTTTATGACTTTTTGCTTGAACTAGGGGTACTTAGAGTGTGACGAAGTTAGGTTTTTTTATATGTAGCTAGGACAAAGCTGAGATACTGGATTAAAACTACCTTTATTTGATACACAAGTCTTAGAAGTACTTAAACTAGTTAAGACTGAGAAGCTAATTGAGATATATGTTGAACATATTGACCTAGACTATGAAACTTTAAAACACATAAAGGTAGGTTAAGTTGTTAATAAGTCTGGTGAGGAAGAATTCTCATATCAGACAGATTTGGATATGTGGGAATGTAGTGATAGGGAAGATAGTGCTTATAAGCCTGATAAGGATGAGGACAATCAATCATCTGGTAGTGAGCATAGAGCTAATGCAAACACTAGCAACAAAAAGAAAAACAGAGACCTGTAGAGAATGATGATGATGATGATGATGACTCTGACTTCATTGTAGATAAGGACAATTTAGTAGAGGATTATGAGGTTGATATGCAAAACTTTAAGGCTACAGTAGACCTAGAAGTTACCGAAGGTGAGGAATTAGAGGATGAAATGGAAAAGGAGATTGAAGTATATTTAGATGACTTTGACAGTTTGAGTGATGAGGTGATCGCGTGTCGAGTGCTAATCAAAAAAATATTTTTAAAAACAACTCCTTGGCTACAAGGACTGCAGTATAGGGAGTAGGGTTGTCGAACCACGAGGAGTATGTGGTTAGTGTTAATAGCAATTTTATTAATTAAACTAATTAATTAAAAATAATATCTTATGAAGTAGAATGTTGTCGTACTTGCGAAAACTGAATTAAATTGATTTGAAAAGAAAACAATAATAATAAAGAAGTAACTCCCTCTAAACTTCAGGTTCTAGGTTTCACACAGTTTTCAGTTTATAGATTGGGAACCACATAGACATAGTTCTGGAAATTAGTTAATTAACTGCTAGCACAAGTTCTTGTCATCAAACCCTATTATCTACCCAATTGTAAGCGTCAAGTCAACCCTCTTTATGTCACCCAACCCGCTACAAAGTTTTGTCATCAACCGAACAAGTTGTAAAGAAAGGACTCAAAACACAAATCAATTGTTTCAATTAACTAATGCATCAATAATGTTAAGAAGTTTGTCATCACAAGCAAAACAATATCCAATACTGAAAATAAATAGAAAAAGTGTAAAACCTAATTGAACCATTCGCCTAGAGGAAGTCACAAAAGATTTAGCCTAGCATCTTGCCCATTTCCACCTCTTCCTCTATTGTCTTGCTTCGTACGATCATCTTCTTGCGCCTCTTCGAATAAAATAGAACCGCCGTCCAAATTCATCCTCATCCCTTCCACAAATTAATTCTCCTCTTTTCTAACATTTTCCTTGGACCATAATGGGTCGTGACTTGTGTCACGGTTCTATTATTATTATTATTATTATTATTATTATTATTATTATTATTATTATTATTATTATTATTATTAGAATATATTATATACTATTATTTAGATATATTATTATTACTCCATGCTTTTCAACTCGGGTGTTCTTCGCTTGACCAAAATTTCTCGTCTACACCCCAATGTCCATGAACACCTGCTCTTAAGTGTTCGTGTCTCGATTAAAATTTTTTTTTTTTGAGCTCATTATCCACGAACACCTACAAAACACATGCGCACTAATAAATAACTAAGACCGACTAAAAGTACACAATAAAAGACCAAAATATATACAAACTAACATATTAACAAGGTGTTTTCACCAACACATCATGAGGATGAACCTATAATGAATAAGTCACTTAGGAGGAAGAGGAAATAGAAGAGGAGAGACAAATCAAAGAAGGATGACTGTCCATTTTATCTTACTCAAACATTTACTTCTAGAGCTGTTATGAAGAAGTCGGTGAAGGACTTTGCTTTGGAAACCAGGAGGCAGCTGAGGATTGTGAAGAATGAAAAGTCTAGGTTTCGGGTTATTTGCCAGGCTATTAATCCACAACTTGGTGGTAGTTGTGCCATTAATATAGATAAGTCAAAGTTGTGGGGCATTTCTGTAAACCACCCAAAATAGTAAAAAAAAAAAAAAAAAAAAGGAGAGGCGGAACCCTCCACTTCAAAACCCAAGAAACCTAGAAAGAAATACCCCCACCCACCTGTCCTTTTGTTCTGCACATCTCCTATATTAATGAAATTGGGGCTTGGGTTGTGAAGACCTTAATCACATATCATTCTTGTCTTCAATGTAGGGGTGTTAGATTATGCACAATGTCTTGTTTGGCTAAGGATATCGAGCATATTGTCCACGAAAGTCCAAACATAACAGTAGCTATTTTAGTTGATATTCTTCAGAAGAATAGGTAGGTTCAGGTGATAAGAAACCAGATGTTTAGGGCCAAAGTGAAAGCAACTGGAAAAATGGCAGGTTGTTATATGACTCAGTATGAGAAGCTTATGGATTATTGTGAGGAGTTGTTGAGATCTAATCCTGGAACATCAATCAAAATTTAATGTAGAGAGAGAGAGAGTACAATCCAAGTAGCCCTACACGGCAGTTTAGAAGAATTTACATTTGTCTAGGTGGTCTGAAGGAAGGGTGGAGGTTATGTGGTAGAGAAATCCTGGGTTTGGATGATTTTTTCATGAAGGGATCCTTTCCTAGATAGATTTTAACTACTGTAGGTGTGGATGGTAACTAGGGGTGTAAATGATGTGCAACGGCTCGAAAGCTACTCAGGATCGGATTGGTAAAAAGCTCGAACGAGCTAAGCCTTAACGAGCTCGAGCTCGATCTTTTCATATAGAGACCGTTTAGGCTCGCGAGCCTAAACAAGCCTAAACAAATTTTATTATATTATTATTTATATATAGTATGCCCACTATTTAACATTGGCGAGTTGAGCTCGAGCCGAGCTATTAGCTCTTTTTAAATTGTTATATAATTATTTCAAGCCGAGTTCAAGCCCTTGGGTTTTACTTTCGAGCCTAGTCAAGCTCGGGCCCGGCTCGGATCGTTTACACCCCTAATGGTAACAATGAAATTTATCTAGTGGCTTGTGCATTGGTGAAAGCAGAAACAATGGAGACTTGGAGTTGGTTCTTGGTGAACCTGGGAGATGATTTGAATATTGGGCCCAATGATGATTTCACTTTTATAAGTGACATGCAAAAGGTAAGTTTGTTTGTTGTTTCTTTTTTATGTTGTTTATGCTAAATGATTCAATGATGATTTGCCATATGTTTTTATGCAGGTTATCATTTGGTATGATGTTTAATGATGTTGGAAAACATTTTGATTATCCATGTTTAATACGGGTGGATCCATGTACCAAATATCATGCTTTACTACACAAGATTAGAGGGCTGTTAACCTTGAAGAAAAGACATGCACTTGTAGGAAGTGGGACCTGACTACTATGCCATGCAAGCATGCAATGGCTGCCATATGGTGTTATGCAGAGCATGGAGGTGATGGCATACCTGACAGATGGGTTGATCAGGTTTACTGGTTGAAAATTTAGAAGA
This sequence comes from Ambrosia x helenae, assembly GCA_030844895.1. Taxonomy (NCBI): domain Eukaryota; kingdom Viridiplantae; phylum Streptophyta; class Magnoliopsida; order Asterales; family Asteraceae; genus Ambrosia; species Ambrosia x helenae. The sequence goes on along the minus strand of CM061234.1, from coordinate 57,699,795 downwards.
GAGTGTATGAATGTCCCATTGCTCTAATCAATAGCATGGTTTTGTGGCCAGAATCAAAATGCCCAACCACCCTAATCCCACCAAAGCATCACAAGCAACCAGGCAGGTCAAAAAAGGTAAGAAAGAGGTCTGCAGAAGAAATGGCAGAGGCAAGTCAAGCTAGCCAGGTTGATCATGCTTCTCAGTCTACGGGGCCAATCATTCCAGCCAGGGGTAAACTGCCAAGAAAAGGCCAGACAGTGACTTGTGTTCTCTGCGAACAGAAAGGGCATAACAAGAGATCATGCAAACCGAAGAAGACTACCCAGGTTGGTAGTGGCAGTGGCAGTTGTGATGGTGGTGGCAATGGCACTCAGGATAGTGAATCACAAGTGGTTGATTAGTAGGGTCTATTGGTTGTGTCTTGACTTTTAAACAATATTATGTTTATGTATTTGGTTGTGTGTCGACTTTGGATGTGTGTCGACTTTTGAATCTTATGGGTCTTGGTTGACTTATTTATGACCATTATGGTCAAGTTTTAAATCTTATGAATGCCTTATGTTGTTTTCTGTTGTTTAATGTTGTTGGTCGTAAATGTATGTTGTTCAGTAGATTTGAGCATAAAATGTTGACTTTTGCAGGTGACCTATGACCCATTTGGAAAACTTGACTTTCAAAACTGATGCACATTTGCAGGTGACCCATGACCCTTTTGCAGCTGGCCCATAACATTTGATTTAATCAATATGGCAACTGCATGACCGAAATGTTTACAAACCTGCATATTTCATGACCCATTTGAACAATACTACAAAACTGCATGACCCATTTGTTCAACTTCATAGGCTGCATTATAAACCATTTCTCATAGTTCAAACACATTTCCATAACAATTAGCTAAAAACAATTGCATTGAAACAACAATCATTCATTCATTCATTAATTCATTCATGAAACTGATACATGAGAATTTCAAAAGAAATACAAGCACAGCTACCTACTATTTGACCCACTTGAATTTTCTGACCAAAATAACACACAATACAATATGAATAACACCCAAGTTCCACCCAAATACCACTTCAATCTTCTATTGCACTGTGTCAATCTTGCATTTTCGATAGACAAGTTTGAAAGTGCCACCTCATGCATACAGTGATGATCCACCCAAGCAAGAAATCCACCACCACCTCCCTATTAGCACACATTGGTTAGAAATTGAAAATTTAACAACTTTAAAATTGGAAAACCTACCTTTCGATTATAATAATAGAACTGTCGGCCAGGGTTTACTGATATCCACGAAGTCTTGATAACAGTTTTAGCACCACATGAGCAAACAACTATCTTAGTTAAAGATCGAATTTAGAGGAAAGATCGAATTGGGTCGTTGGTTTTGAAATTAGGGTTTACAGTGGCTTGGGGAAAATGACAGGGTTTATAAAGGGGATAAGAAATATATCTGATCTAAAAATGTTAAGTGACTTGATCAAAGTGCCCCTGACTTAACGTCAAAAAGTTATCTGGGTTAAATCTTTGGACTGTATTGGCCTATTTCTTCAAAAGTCAGGGACTGTTCAAGCAATTATTAAAAGTTTAGACTGAAGTGACATATTGACCCAAACTATAAGGACGGTTTTGGTAATTAACTCTATATACTATTTTATTAAAGTAGATAGGTTTGCATGAGCGTATAATATTTATGTAATTCAAGTTTGTTAGAGCACGCAGTTACATCAGTAAAAGTTATTGAACTTTTAATTGACAATAACGTCTCTTTCTTTCGTTACATGCTAAACCCAATTTTTGAATACATTATCTCATATATGAATGTGTATTACATGATTGTTTGTTTAAGAAAAAGTCGGCAACATTTCCCCTTAGCCCCCAAGTATATAATATAAATATATACCCGAGGAGCAAAGAGGAAACGACAACCAAATCTTTCAAAAAAAACAATCATGTAGTACACATTCACATCCTAAATGAGATAAAATATTCAAAAAGCAGTCCCAAAACGGGGACTACCCGAAATTAATTACTAAATCAATTTCAGGCAGGTATTTCTAAGCTACTATGTTTTAAATGAGGATTCAATTTCGGGCATGTCTTCTAGTCTTAGTATGTATTAACTTATAAATATAAATAAACATAAACGCATACATACTTACGTAGATACACATACATACTTACATACATACATACATACACACACATACATACAAACATACACACATACATACATACTTACAAACATACACGCATACATACATACATACATACATACATACATACATACATACATACATACATACATACATACATACATACATACATACATACATACATACATACATACATACACACACACACATACACTCATACATACAGACATACATACATACATACATACATACATACATACATACATACATACATACATACATACATACATACATACATACATACATACATACATACATACATACATACATACATACATACATACATACATAAATACATACATACATACATACATACATACATACATACATACAAGCTTACACTCATACATACATACATACATACATACATACATACATACATACATACATACATACATACATACATACATACATACATACATACATACATACATACATACATACATACATACATACATACATACACTCATACATATTATCATATATTTTTGAAAAAATCTACAAACATAATATATTTTTTTTAAAAATATTTATAAATTATATATATTTTTTTAGAAAAATACATATTTACTTACATATATCTTTTTTTAATAATATATATACATAATATATTTTTTTAAAATAAAAATACACATTTTAATATAAATATACATACCTAAATACACACATACATACATATATACACACATACAAACCTAAATAATAACAATATAAAGCATAAATAATAAAAAAAAAATAGAGGCGACTAACCGATATTTTTGACGATTCTTCAGGTGGTTCAGTAGATCGGTGCTACACTACAACTCATATTACTATAAAATAAAAATAAAATAAGAAAAACACAAAAAAAAAACACAAAAAAAAAAAAACTCACCATGTCACACTGTTCCGATGGTGGTGCCGCTCCCGGTGGTGGTCGTGGTGGTCCGGTGCTAGTGTGGTGGCCGGAGTAGAGTGATAGGGAGAAAGAGGAGTGAGAGGAGAGTGAGATCGAGAGAGAGTGTGATCAAGAGAAGTCTGAGAGTGAGAGAGAGTGTGAGTAACAAAGAGTGAGAGGGAAAGGAGTAACTAGGAAGGGAAAAGAGAAGGGGAATGGCGGGTTAATGAATTTTTTAAGCAATAGCAGCGACAGTCGTCGTTAATACTGTCGCCGCTATTGTTTTTGGTACGATAAATTCCCCACCGTTGATCTCCCGTCCATCCAATGGTTCAGATTGTGTTAGGTGTGGATCAAGCTATTAGCGGCGACACCAAGGCGGGTCGCCGCAATCGGTGTCGCCGCTAAAGGTCCGTTTTCTTGTAGTGACTACTACACATAATCTTACACGGTTTTTTATTGCTCCGCAACATCTGGCATCATGTTTTTTCGTTACATCCATTTTTTCACAGTCTTACCTTAATGTGCTTTTATGTAAATTTTAATGACAAAAGATTAAAATTAAAATTGCATAACGTAATCTTAAAACTCGTTTTCTAGTCAACTTTTCTACCGTAAAATCCCACTAGCGTGTAGCAATGCTATGTGTGTGTCTTAACTCTGGTTTACCACGGTATACACGTTCGTAGGCCTTGGTTTACGGGGATATATGGTTTATTTACCTCAGTCCTCAAACGTTGAATTAAAAAATATATTTGACTTTATGTCACATGGATTGCACATTGCTTTCTGAGTAAATCAAGCCAAACCCCTTATTATCAAATTATTTTTACATACTTTCATTATATTGTTTCATGAAACTTTTTAAACTCAAATTATGTGTACATACATTCAATATAAATATACGGATACCATAAAATGTGTCATTGATGGTTTTTATTTTCTAAAAGAAACCTTTTTTCTAGAACATTTGTGTTGAGCTTAGTCCATTTGGACATGGATCACTAGCTTGGATGAAACTAGATTCCTTGATTGGGTTATAGTCTACATTGTATTTTGACCAAGCAGACGTTGTTTTGACTTTGGGTTGTAAGTTAACCAGCACATATTGGGGTTGGTGGCCCAATGGTAGAAGCAAAGCTTCTAGGAACACCTAAATTGGGGAGGTCATGGGTTCAAGTCCCACAAGGAGTAAAGAGTAAAAATTTGCCGTTCAACAAAAAAAAAAGTTAACCAGCACATTGACCATTGACTTTATATTATACTATATAATTTATATACATACTCACTTTTTAAATTGGTAATTTCTGTCTGTTTCGTGGAGCCCGACAAGTTGAGGTGCTACCCAAATTGACCATCACTAACATCCACTATTGGTTTTTCCGTCTCTTTCTTCTACTTAGACTATACGAATATACGATGTGGGGGGCGTTGATGCAATGGGTAATTAATGTTCAATAATGTGCCTAGTTGTGTATTTTTGATGTGGTTTTGATGATTATATATGATGAATAAGATAACTACGCAAGTTCGGAATGTTTCAGGTTAAATACGAATATTGGGCGTGTTTTGGAGAAAATTCATGGATTGCACATGAAGATTAAAATGGATGACATGAAAGAGGGTCGAAAAACAAAGACGTGGCCTCAAGAATCGAAAAAAACGGAGTTATAACGAAAAAGTTATGTGGGAAACAAGATTTTTCCGAATGCCCCTGGTGTAGGCTACGGATTGGAAGAGTAGGCTACGTTTGAGGGAAAGAAGAGGAGGCTGAAAATTGGTACTGTAAGCTACGCCTCTGGAGAATAAGCTACGGCGCTGAAGCTAAATTTTTGAAAAGTTGTTAGTTTTGATTATAAAAGGATTTTTTTTATCAAACCCTAAGCATCAAGCTGTCTATGAACGAAAAAAAGACCACCTTGGGGAGCTTTTTGAGCAGCAAACAAGTACAATCAACATATTTCAATCATCCTTTTGGTTTGTATCATCATGTTCGGTTTAATTATGCAAACTTTTGATTCGTTTATTGTAACAATGAGCGGCTAAACACTATTGTAACCACCTCCGGGTGTACTGTTCATTTGTGCAACCCTTAAAACCTGTTTGATTTGGTGTTTGTATTGTTTTTCATTTAGTTGAAGAATATTTGTGGTTTTATCATTTAAACAATTCATGTGTGTTTCAATTGCTTATCTTTTTATCACTCGCATTTGGTTTTCTTGCATCGTGAGCAGTTTGATTATTGGGAGGGTAATTGATACATGTGGATTGGTAATTGAATTGTACAGGTTATTATTAAAAACTTGTTTTCGGTTATCAATTGATTTAAAACCGTTCAACAAAGCCATGTCTATGTGGTATCCTATCATTTAACCAGGTTTTGGTGAATCATTGAACCGGAAGCTCAGCGGGGGTTGCTTCTTTATTATTATTATTGTTTACAACTTTTTCCAATATGTTTTCTGAAATTCAAGTTAATAACAAAGTAATTAAATTTTTAGCTTAATAGTTCACTTACAAAACTACTCTTTTCATCAATTCCCCGTGGAGACGACTCACTTCCATTATACTATATTTTTACTTATTTTTTACCGACCCAACGACATCGATTAAAATGGCACCATTGCCAGGAAATATGTGCGCTTAGTGTAGTTTTTAGTTTTTATTATTTATTTATAAAAATCCTAAAATCCAAAAATTATTGTATTTTTCTAGTTTAGTTTAGTTGCTTTAATTTATTTTTATTTTTGTTCGGTATTACACTGGGTGTGTTAGTTTATGCAGGCACAGTGTAATTCAAAGACACATGATAAGGTGGGTAGAAGATGACCCATGTGATTGTTGCGGGAGCCCGTATCATCTGTTTCATGATTATCCAGTGGCCCATAGGAAGATTGAAGTGTGTAAGGAACAATAAGATCGAATCATATCCGGTTTCAAAAATCATGGAGACTCACCCCTATCATCCTCATATCGCCACCCACATTCAACAAACTCCTATGGCTATTATCAGGTAAATGATGTGTATCAAAGGAGTTCATTCAATCAAAGGAAGCTACAATATCAGAATCGTCAGCAAGGAACCAAAGAAACTATCAAAGAGAAATGTACAATCAAGGCTATCAACAAGGTCCATATTTTGATTATCAGGAAAATTGGAAAGATCAAGGAAAGCATGTGGAAGGATTGGTTGACTCGGTTGCTTCGTTAAAAGATACACATATGGAGTTCATGCAGGAAATACGGAAGGATTAGGAGATCCAGGACAAGATTTGTATGGAATTAGTAAAGCAAGTTAACCATATAGCGGAGGAAATTGCAGATTTAAAGGCTATGGAAAACAAGACCACACAAAATCCTCCGATTCTTGAAGATTTCACAATAGAACCAGGTATGGTTAATAATGAGGTGATATATGAGCTTATGGATTTTCCTAACCAAGAAATTGGAGAAGAGGTCATGGAAATCAATACCACGCCAATTCCCTCAGTCGTTGAAGAGCCACATGGGGATCAGGTAATGATGGAGGAAGTCTTAGAAAAGGAAGTTATGAGCCTAAAAGAATACGTGACTTCTTGCGTACAACCACTTGCAGACACACCTCATGAAGAACCAGCGAACCAAGTAACCTTAGTGTATTCTAACCATCCTCTTATGTTTATTAAGAAAACCATAAAAGTTGGGGATGATGGTTCAATTGGAAAGAAGAGAAAGGTGAGTTGGGAGGATCTTGGGAAAATTATCATGAAAGGGACTCGTAATACTTCAGCAGACATGTCGATAATGAAAAAGAAGATGAACATTTGACATGTCAACTACCGAACATATGTTAGGAATTCGGTTGGAAAATGTGGATTTCAATTGTTTCGTAATGATTCAATATACATGTTGGTCATGAAAGAACAAATATGGAGTGAGAATGTAAACTACCAGGCATACATCGGGAACTCGGTGGGTAAAGGTTCACTAACACCACCATGAGAGATATAATAAGTATGAAGTCCGGCTGAAGACTCATAAACTTAGAGCTCTCGGGAGGCAGCCCGAGGTATGTGTGTTATTTTATTTTATTTTATTTTATGTGTTTTTGTTTATTTCCTAACTATTGCAACAGCCAAGTGTGGAGAAGTTATGCGGGCAAGATAGGTTAGGAGTATTAAATCGATATGCATCAGAGTCGATGCGTGGTTGATGGGGAGTGAAAGTTCGCATAAAGGGAATCAAGAATATCATAAATAATCATAAAATTAGGTCCACATGCTCCTTCCTTTGCTTTTTTTGTTGCATGTTTATGAAATTTGGTGGTGTAAACATTTTTTTGTGTAGGGAATGGTTTATCTTGTTCATTTAATGTCACAGCACGCCAATGGCGGAAACACGTGGCGTAACGCTCGAAAGCATATCAAAGTTAAGATTAGCACAAACCATATTTAATTAGAAAAGATCATTTCGTTAAGATGTCGAAAAAGGAGTACCTTGTTTCAAACCTTACACAAAATAACAAACACAAAGTTCCAACATGGAGTGTTTCCATCTATGTCCCAACCCAATGGTAAATATAGATGAACCCCCGACAAGTGTCTAACATCCCATATTCCACCGTACTAGCCGCATATCTATTCAGCACTTAGTTACCTGAAAGATATGTTTAAAAAGACGTCAATATATAAAACATTGGTGAGTTAACAGGTTTTAATTCCATAACAACAACATTTTAACAACATGTGCGGAACAAACACAAGTGGTGACCTTTGTAAGGAGTAGCTAGCTCTTACAATAACTATGACGAGCAATCACTTGAGCCCATAACTAAGCCAAGACAAGCAATGGCCCACGAGTAGTTGTCTCTCTCAGAAAATGACAACTTAGTTCAGAATACGTGCACCCCTGGCATACACAGTTGCATAATCGACGCTATCGATTAGGGTGGTCCTTGCCATTCACCGATAATACTCTCCAAATATTCATTCGGTTCTTGATTTCACGCACACACAACACATGAGTAAATGGTTACAGTAGGCAAGGACTCACCCCGAGTGGTGTTCAACAAACCTAAGTACTCATCATGCCACCTATCACATTTTAACATTTAAAAACATTTTGACATGTAACAACATTTGACAAAACATATCTTTCCACAAAAACAAAACAAAAAGTAAAAAGGGGCCATGAAACTAACCTTAATTTCCTTTCTTAGCTAGCAACCAAAGCCCAAAGCTTTGACCAACTTCCTCATGTCCTAATTACCAACAAAGGACACCTTAAAAGTCTATCACATATAAGCCAAGTTTATTTTCCGATTACAAGATAGTTTATTTAACTATCTAGACTCGTGTATACTAACCCGAGTCTTTAAGTGTTTTAACTCGAGGAACGGATCGTGACTTAAATTAACGCATGTGTTAACATACGACATAGTACCCAAGTTGCGTACCTGCTATTATTTGTGTGTAAACCATGTTGGACTAATACTACAAAATGTGTGACACATCCCAAGTCGTGGCTCGTCTTGTAAATCGGATAAATGTAGTTGTCTTGTTTACTTATTTTCAGGAAAATACACTTAGAGGAAATACAATGTAGTTATTAAAATCTACTAATAACAATTGCTACATCTTTTCCCAAATCTGAGTATTTTACAGACCTCAAAACTATGCTTTTTATCAAGGTTTCCAAGTAAAATCAAAGGTTTATATAATTTTTGAATCCGAACAATAAATATTATTTAGTTACTAAAAACCTTCGAAAACTTGTCAATACTTGACACTTGGTAAAAAACTGTATATTTTTTTGAAAATGTTATCCGGGATTTACTATTATTGTTAGAAATAATCTCTGTCGAAAACATCGCAATTTTGTATAAAATACATTTGTCGCACACTTGGAAGGTTATTTATAAAAACATAAAACAATATCACATTTATTGCGCTTTGGATTTTATAAAAATTCTGCCAGAGTTTCCTCTGTTTTTGTACAAACCAGACAACACAAGTTGTCTGCAGATTCCCAAAATCAACAAACCAAAACAAGACTCAATCCCATTTATCCGCGATCCAAACATCGCGACACAACTACATGTTTTGACACTTTAATATAAATTACACTTATTTATATTTATGCTTATATATATCTACATATACATATATAGTCTAACATATCAGTCCAATATACAATAATACCAAGTCACACTTTATATACTATTACCAACCATCCGATTTTATATATATCGTTTATTATTTTGTCGGTTCATTTCGCGACTTAACACATTTTCTTATCTTTCGTATTTATATATTTACAAAGGGGAAATGGAATTTAATAATCCCAACTTTGGTGGGTTGGAAGGCAACAGTTCCAACTTGATAGTTGTAAGATAGCAGTCCCAACTTGTCAACGTTTTTATTTTGTTGGTCCCAAACTAACCTTTGTTAGTTTTCTCTGTTAAGTGCCACATGGCATCACACGTGGCAGTCCTACGTGGCATAAAGTGTGAATCTGTCAAAAAAAAAGGTGGGACCTACAATCAATTTAATTTAACGTTTAATGTTTTAAAATAAGTGGGACCCACAATCAATCTCTAAACATATCTACTATCCTATCCCTCTCGATTAAAATCAGTTCCCCCAAAAAAAATCACCACACAACCCTAAGAACGAAAGATCAAACCCTAGTGATTATAAACCCTAAACGATAACAATGGCTGAAGAAATCAAGATTAAGCTATTATATGGTGGCACCTTCGTTTCTCATGCTTCAAGACTAAGATATTGTGGTGGTGAACAAAAAACAATCTATGTTTCGTATTTTGAAATCGTTGATTATGTAATGAAAACATGTTCATACGTATCGAAAGATTTCATCATGTATTACAAGTTACCTAACAATGGTGGATTGAAGCTATTAACAACTGATGCTGATGTTATGGACATGGTGGAGGCATTTAGAAATGTTGATGAAACTGTGAATGTGTATGTGCAATGTGGCCCCATTAGCAAACCTCCTTCTACACCCTGTAAAAATCCTTCATTGACCAGCTCACCCAACCCACTAATTAGCCCAATCAGAAGCCCATTAAGAAGCCTATTAATCCCACTAGTCAGCCCACTTAAAAATCCTAGTCAACCACTTGCAACTCCTGATGTAGTTAATGAGCAAAACGTGCCTAGTTGTAAGAAAAAGTTAGATGCTTTAAGTGAGGTTGAGAAAGGAAAGTTAATATCTTTAGATGAACCACCTGCCAAGAAGAAGAGGCTTCAAATTTTTGAAGATGAAATAGAATCAGAGGAGGGGTTTAGTTCAGGTTCTGATGATTCAAGGGATGAGACTTATAAAGTTAATAAAGATTATGAAGAATCAAGTTCTGATGTTGTAAGTGTTTATGGGACAGAAGAAGAGGATGAACAAGATGATGAACAGGATGATGCATTAGATGGAGATCATTATAGGTCAGCAGAGGATGATGAAGAATGGAGACAATCCCACTTGAACATCAAGAAGGTGAACACAAAACATGTTGAAACAACAAATAAGTTGTTACAACTATGTTTGCATGCAAAAGATATTGAAGTAGAAGGGACTGGTAATAAACAGGCTGTTGATGGACATAGTAGCTATGAAGACTCAGAAGGGGATGTAAAGACACCTGGTGATAGTTCTGATGATGACATTTTAGGCAAGAAGTATTCTCCAAGTGTTCCTGTTGTGACTGATCACACTGACTGGACAAAGTGGACTTGGGTGGTTGGTACAAGATTCCCAAGTAGGGATGCTTTTAAACAAGCTGTCAAAAAGTATGTTGTTGCAAATGGTAAGAATTTAGTTGTTTTTGTTAGTAACAAGAATAGGGGAGGTCGTATTGGTATTAGTTGTGTTAAAGATTGTCCATTCAATATTTATTGTTCTTTCCATCAAGATAAAAATTGTTACATGGTAAAAGGGGCAATAAACAAGCACAATTGCCAAAGAAATATGAAGAAAAATAGGCAGTTAAGTTACACACTCATAGCCAATGAATTCTTACCTGTGTTTAAATGTAAACCACATTGGTCTGCTAAGGATATTCAACTTGCTGTGAAAGAAAAGTACAAGGTGCTGATAAGTAAGTGGTTCGCATACAAGGCTAAAAGCTATGCACACAGTCAATTGTATGGGTCAATGAAAGAACATTACTGCAAACTAGGATCCTATTTAAAGGCTTTAAGAATAGCAAATCCTAGTTCCACATTTGAGTTGATGATTGTACCACCTGGATACATCAATGCAGATTCTAGTGCAACTTGTGATAGTTTTTCTAGGCTGTTTGTGTGTTTTGATGGGTTGAAGAATGGATTTTTAGCAGGCTGCAGGAAGGTGTTGTGTTTAGATGGGTGCTTTCTGAAAACATTTTTAAGAGGTATGTTATTGGCTGCAGTAGGTAGGGATGCAAATGATAAGATGTATCCACTTGCTTGGGTAGTGGTATAAGGAGAAAACAATGATAGTTGGACATGGTTCATGGAACAGTTAAGGAGATGCTTACAAGTTGTTGATGGTGGAAAGGAATGGACATTGTTATTAGATCAACAAAAGGTAACATCATCTAATTTTATGTATTCTATAAATGAAACACTAATGGGCAGTTAATTCTAACACTTAATAAATTGTTTTGGTAGGGTTTGCTTAATGCTATAGCTTTGGTCTGGCCTGAAGCTGAGCATAGAAATTGTGCCAGACACATATATGCCAATTGGCATAAAAAGCATAAAAGTGATGAGTTGAAGGAAGTTTTCTGGACAGCTGTCAGAGCATACAAGATCCTAAGTGTTTTGCAAGATGCTTTCTCAAGACACACACTAGGTGTGATGTTATAGTCAACAACATGGAAGAAACATTTAATGGGTTCATTGTGCAGTCTAGACAGAAGCATCTTATAAACATGTTGGAGGACATCAGGGTGCAAATTATGACAAGGTTAATAAACTAGAAAAGGGAGATGGAAAGAGAAGATGTTGCTTGTCCTAAGATTCAGGGGAAGTTGGATCTTGAAAAGGATTGGGCTTATAGATGTGAGGTTTATCCATCCTCATTGCATGTGTTCCAGGTAAGAATAACCTTAGCTTTTAGTTTTAATTGCAAAAAATTGGATCCTAAATTGATGTTCATCCTCATTACAGGTAAGAGAGTTGGATGATGTATCAGTTGATCTAGGAAACAGGATATGTACATGTAGAAAATGGGATTTGTCAGGTATCCCTTGTAAGCATGTTTGTGCAGTTGCTGGATTTCTTAATAAAAATGCTGAAATGTATGTGCATGACTGGTACCACAGGGAACATCACATGAAAGCTTATTCATATACCATACCCCCTTTGGCAAGTGAAAAGTATTGGCCTTCTGTAGATTTCCCTCTTGACCCACCACCAATCAGGTCTCAACCAGGTAGACCAAAGAAAAACAGGAGAAGGGACCCACATGAGAACCCTAAGAAACAAGGTATAAATGAATCTGTTTTAGCATAATTAAGTTCAAATGATTATTTTGTAACTTATACTTGTGAATGTCCAGGTAAGCTTAGTAGGCATGGAACTACTGCGACTTGTTCTAATTGTAAGGAGAAGGGACATAACAAAAAGGGTTGTAAAAAAGGGAAAGAGGACAGGGGTTGAGGTTTCAGGAATGAAGAGGGGCAGGGGAAGGCCAAAGAGGTCAAGGTTTGAAAGGGCAGGGAAGTCATCACAAGAAACAGTCCAATCCAGTCAAACTGCTTATTCTGGTGGACCAAGTCAAGTAGCCCAATCCAATCAAGCAGCCCAACCCAGTCAAGCAGCCGAATCCAGTCAAGCAGCCCAATCAAGTCAAACAGCTCATTCTGGTGGACCAAGTCAAACAAGGGGAAGGGATAGGGGAAGGTCAACAAGAGGGGGGTCAAGTCAAATAAGGGGTGGAAAGTCAAACAAGGGGGTTGGTTTTTGGTTTCCATACTTTATGCCAGCATGAAGAAATGTTTGAATGTTAAGGGGTTATGGCTGTTAAGCTTATGACTGTTTATGTATTTTGGTAAAATCCAGACTTTATGTACTTGTTAAGCTTATGACTTTTTATGTAGTTGTTAAGGTTATGACTGGTATGTATTTTGGATCTGAATCTAGTGTTTTTAATGTTTTATGAATGTTTGATGTTTGAATCCAGTGATTTTTATTGTTTTATGAATGTTTGATGTTTGAATTTAGTGATTTGCAGCCTATTTGATGTTTGTTTGTGTTTTGACCCATTTCTGCACTGTTTTATGCAGTCTGTCAGATGATTATTTTGCAGCCCATTAACTCATTCAAGTTTCTGTTTTGACCCATACACATTCAAGTTTCTGTTTTGACCCATACACATTCAAGTTTGTGTTTTGACCCATTAACTCATTCAAGTTTCTGTTTTGACCTATTAACTCATTCAAGTTTCTATTTTGACCCATACACATTCTAATTTGTGTTTTGACCCATTAACCTATTCAACTATGCATACACATTCAAGTTCAACATCATGAAAAAGACCCATTTTCATTTCATTCAAACAACACTTACATAACAAAATACAATAACAAAAAAAACATTACATATTCAAGTTCAAAACATTACATAACAAAATATAAGAACCACAAATAATAATCCTAACACATATCCTGCATTCCATGAACGAGATTTGAGCAGCTGGACTTTGAGAAGCTTGTTTTTATCCTCCAAGATTCTGTTTTGCAATTGTAAGTTTTCAATCTTCAATTCTTCAATTGTAGGGCATCTAACCTGTTGATTAAGCATCTTCTGCAAATCATCTTTCCATAAGAAGAAATTGCAATCTTGTTTCTACAACAAAACAATCCAATCAAGACATACCAATGTTATTGAAACATACAAAATGTAATTACTTACTGGCCATAACCGACACCCATAAAATTCCTTGCCAATTCGTGGGTTGTTTCGTTTAACCACTCGTATGATTGCAAGTATATCGTGATGACAATATACCTGCCCATCCAAATCGATCTTGAACTTTTTAGGGCTTTTGTTTGTTGAGGATGAAGACGACGAGCTCATGTTTATTGTCGAAGTGTTGATTTAGGGCTATTGTTTAGGTTTAAAAATTAGGGTTCATGTTCTTGGGAGGGTTGGGGTTTAGGTTTGAAGTGTCTGATGATTTTTTTTGGGGAAATGAATTTGATCGAGTAGGATATTAGATATGTTGAAATGATTTTGATTTGTGGGTCCCAATGTTTTTAAAAACATTAAATTAAATTTATTTTACACTTGTGGATAAGGGCCCACCTTTTTTTTGACAGATTCACATTTTATGCCACGTAGGACTGCCACGTGTGATGCCACGTGGAACTTAACAGAGTAAACTAACTGAGGTTAGTTTGGGTCCAACAAAATAAAAACGTTGACAAGTTGGGACTGCTATCTTACAACTTTCAAGTTGGGACTGTTGCCTTCCAACCCCCCAAAGTTGGGATTATTAATTTCCATTTCCCCATTTACAAATATACATGTTTATAAATATAATCAAAATGAATAATACGATGTTCTAATTTTACCAATTCGTTGTGCGTGTCTCGATCTACGTGTACACTGGTACCGAGTCGTTGACCAGGTTGACCGCGCGTCAACTGACGTTGACCACACCCAGCAACGAACTCATAACTTTCCCAAGTTGATGGTTTGACCAGATCTGACCCGTTTGACTCGGGTTGACCAGATCTGACAAGACTTGAACGAGACCTGAACCCCAAAACAAACCCGAACCTAAATCAACCTGACACTCAACCTGGGGTCTACTCAAACCCGAAAATCGAAGCTGACCCGGACCATTGTCCCTAACAACCCCCTAGATCCACCCCATCCTTGAACCGAAACATGACCAAACCACAATACCAAACCCACACACCACCAAAATCAGGCCACCAAACCACCCATCGAACTACCACTTCCCCCTGTCACTACAAAATCCCGACCAAAACAACACCGTCGGTCTCCTCCCTGTGAGCCACAACTCCACCGAACCGCCTCCGCTGCCACCACTCAACCACTGGTTGAGTCACCATCTTCATCGACCAACATCACTATCAAAACCTGTCACTTGTCACCAATAACCCATCGAACCACCAACCTCAACCATAACCAAAACCATTTCCGGCCGAACCACCCAAAACCATAATCTCCAAGCTTTCAGCGCCTAGAAACCACCCTCCCCGTTCCCCTTTATCATCGTGTTGCCACCACCGATGATGGTGGTGGCCTGCCGTCACGCAGAAACGAGAGAGGAGGACCGATCGAGGGAGATAAAGTGTGAAGAGAGGGAGAGATAAGAGGAGAGAGAGAGAGAGAGAGAGAGAGAGAGAGAGAGAGAGAGAGAGAGAGAGAGAGAGAGAGATTAAAGAGATAGGGTCTAGGGTTTTGTTGGTGTGGCTGAACAAAATGGGATGGATGAGTTAGGAGCTTCAATACCTAGGTTTAGGTGGGTGGATATCGTGTACACGAACCCATTTAAACGTAAAAGTCTCGGTTTATAGTTAGGGTCAGTGACTCATCACAAAAACTAGTCGGTTTATTCAAATTTATGAACATGACTAAGCCGAGCAAATATAAGATTATTTTTTGTAATCCGACGCGTGCTTTAGAACACGGGTTAAAATCGCGTTAATCGATTTGGTCATGCTATCCTTCATTTTAACAACCCGTTCACTTTCGAAACTTAATAGATGAAATTATTTACAATAAATAATTATTCCGAAAGTTCGATAACGGTTAAAACCACGCATTTAGACATCTATTTCGCATGTCGGTTCCTTTCCGCGTTTCCAAAGCGCTGCTTTTTGGCCGTTTACCGCGCCGCATTTCACATTCTATAGCTTCAATAGCAAATTCGTGTCGTGTTTACATAGAATGACCTTATGCTAGTCCAGTTTGACAAATTTTTACTGATGTCACTTCGTTAACGTTAAATACGCATAGTCTTTCTTTAAAGCATCAAGGCGCCCACGAACTTCGAGAAGGACATCATAGGACACGTAACGACTCATTATATCTTAATTAACCTTAAAATATTTTAATCACTTTGAAAACACGATTAAAATCACATTAGCCGTTGTATGGAATTTGTCGGTTGTCACATTTAGTATGTGACTTTTTGTTATTTTTGGGTGTTAGTCTGCTTGGGTTGGTAGTGATTGAGGTTGAACATGTTGTGTGGTGAAGGACTAAGAAACATCAAAAACACCATACATTGGAGACATTGTATCCCAAATGTGAGGATGGGTGACCCTAGGATAGCTGGGGGGGGGGGGGGGGAACACTTACACATATGTGAGAAAACTTGTGAAATTTTTGAAAGAAAAATATGAATGGAAAAAAAATTCTCGCAAGATGTCACCTTTTTCACTTGATAAGGCACAAAAGCCGCATTTTCAGTTGCTAATGAGTCCTTTGACGAGTATGAAAAATGAGACCCTTGATCATGGTCATCCCTTTAAGTTTCATGAGAGTTTTTTTGACAAATGTTTTTAAAGAAACGGAAAAGAGATGCCTAACTAGGGGTAACATGTTTTTAGAAATTGCATATGCTACATGTCGATAACCTATATCCCTACTTTGTGAGACTTTAAGCCTGCTAGATTGATAGATATTGATATATATGTTCATTTGTTGAGAGTAGGCCAAATGTTTCCTTGTTGTAGAATTTTGTGTGATTTGATACATGCTAAAGTTGTAGGCAAAACATGCACATAGATGAGAAAGACAATTTAGGAATCCCTTTTTGTTATGTTTGAAACCATGTGTTTGTGTTTTGTTGACCTTTTTACCAAAAAAATCACGCTTAGTAGCCCATTGAGCCTATACTCTTTCATTTGATTAAACCTATAATATTACCTAAATTGACCCGTTTACCTTTGTGTAATAAATTGATGACATCCGTTGTGATTGTGTTTGTGTTTTGTTCAAGTGATTGAGTTATGCTTAAGTTGTGAGAAAAAAAAGAAAAAAAATATATATATGAAAAAAAAGAAAAAGAAAAAAAAAATAGAAGTATGTGTTATGGGTTGAATATGCCCAAAGTTGTTTGATTAGTGTGTCATTGTGTATTGTGAATAAGGATGGTCATTCAAGCGTGTTGAAACATTTGTTTTTAAATCAATTGTTAGCCAAATTATTCCGACCTTTACCCTAAGCACAAAACCCGTAAAAACTTTTGATGTGTGCATAGTTTACAACTTCTGTGTGATTGTCATACAAACTTATGATAACAGGGTTACATTATTAGATTTTGATCGAATTATACCAGCGCATTACATGCTATTCCAGATATAAACCAAGAGGAGCAAACATTGTGAGGGGTGTGCAGTACATGTGTATGATAATAAGCATGTTAGGTGTAACATTACGCATTAAATACTTGTACGTTACGCTTTCTATGAATAAAACGTCAAGTTTTCATCATTATTCGTCTTTTAAAAAATATTATTGTGACGCATTTGGAACCCTAATACTATGTCATTTATATATAATATGCATATATATATATATATATATAGAATAAATGTCAAAATTTATATGGCTTGGGCCGGAATCGAAACCGCGCCCAAGCCGGGTCAACCAAGCACAACAACACAACCAACTGGGCTACACAACACTTGTGATTTATCTCCAACCCGTTTTATATATATAATGTATTAGTATGCTAACAGTTGACTTAGAAAAGTCAACTGTGATGATCGATCACCATAATCACACCATTCAATCGCGTTTTAAACTTGTTATGGTATGATTGAAGATGCCTTTGACCTTTACGCGTACAATTACTCGGCCAATTGTCATTAAAACCTACCAATTTTACACAATCAATCGCGTCATCATCATTAACGAGTCAAACATACCAAATCCATCAACCCGAGCCTCACCCTATAAATTGGACCTCCCAAATCCTTCTCAACTCGCCGAAATATCCCTCTCAATCTTTAATTTCTGTTTTAATTCATCTTTCGAAGCATTCTTGATCGTGTTTGACTTTCTGCTTGACCAAAGCATCACACACGATTTCGTGTTTGGTAATACTTGGCATCGTTGGGCAACACATATTCTAATTTCACGAGACATAACATTTTGCTAAGGTGAGTTTTACATAGCCCCTTTTCTATTTTCACTATTTTTGGGGTGAAACATGTTACAACATTCTATATGCAATTCAATCATAAAGTGTCTATGTGTTTTTCTATGTTGCATTATGTCTTAAACATGACTAGGGCAAGCACAATATTCTAGAATAATCATTAACATTGATCAGCCGACGGTATACAATGATAGATCTATTGGACTGACAATCCCACCCGGATACGTGCCTCCTACATAGGTAGCGTGGGTGATTGTTATCGCATAACATAATCGAGTGAACCATGAGCGTATGGGATGGACCACAATATTCTAGTCACAAGGGTTGATTATGCACTCGATTTACTTCTAGTATGTTTTCACATATGGACTAGACTTGCCATGACACTTGAATTCTACAAGCTTTATTCGATTATCAAAATCTATGTAATTCTCACCAACTTTTGTTGACCCAAAAATATTTTCAAAATTTAACATGTTTCAGGTAACAACGAAGCTAAGGCTTAGAGTATGCATGAGGAATATTATGAAGTTTATTTTGAAGTTATTTGAAGTTATTGCTTTATTTGATATCATGTATTTGGGATTTCTAGACATCATTTCATTTTGGATATTTATGTTATGATTAAATTATTTAAAATTTCAATTTATACCATGTGCTACTGAAACAATCATCAATACGTGACATCCCGATGTTTCCGCCATCGGTTGGGGTGTTACATTAGGCTTAGTTAGGCATGTCTTGGTTTTTAAAAATATGCAACATTGCTTGTGAGTCTGTCAATCTCGATTGTGTAAGTCTATGGGATTTGGTAAGATTCGGGACCTTGATGATTAGTTTTGGTAAGGGAAATGGAAGCAGTTATTAGAAAAGCGAGTAGTGTTTTGCGACGGTTTGATTGGGGACATTCAAAGGTAAGTGTGGGAATGTGATGGAATGGGTAATGAATGTTCAATAGTGTGCCTAATTGTGTGTTTTTATGTGGTTTTGATGATTATATATGATGAATAAGATAATTACGCAAGTTCGGAATGTTTCGGGTTAAATACGAATATTGGACATGTTTTGGAAAATATTCATGGATTGGACCTGAAGATTAAAATGGATGACATGAAAGAGGGTAAAAAAACGAAGACAAAACCGCAAGAATCGAAGAAAATGGAGTTATAACAAAAAGTTATGTGGGAAACAAGATTTTTCCGAAAGCCCCTGGAGTAGGCTATGGATTAGAAGAGTAGGCTAGGGTTCAGGGAAAGAAGAGGAGGCCGAAAATTAGTACTGTAAGCTACGCCCCTGGAGAATAAGTTGCGGCATTGAAGTTGAATTTTTGGAAAGTTGTTAGTTTTGATTATAAAAGGGTTTTTTTATCAAACCCAAAGCATCAAGCCATCTATGAACGAAAAAAGACCACCTTGGGGAGCTTTTTGAGAAACAAACAAGGAAAATCATCATCTTTCAATCTTACGTTTTTTTTTCGTATCATCATGTTCGGTTTAATTGTACAAACTTTTGATTCGTTTATTATAACAATGAGCGGCTAAACACTTTTGTAACCACCTCCGGGTGTACGATTCGTTTGTGCAACCCTTAAAACTTGTTTGATTTGGTGTTTGGATTGTTTTACATTTAGTTGAAGAATATTTGTGGTTTTATCATTTAAACAATTCATGTGTGTTTCAATTGCTTATCTTTTTATCATTTGCATTCGGTCTTCTTGCATCGTGAGCAGTTTGATTATTGGGAGGGTAATTGATAAATGTGCTATGGTAATTGAATTGTATAGGTTATTATTAAAAACTTGTGTTCGGTTATCACTTGATTTAAAACCGTTCAACAAAGCCATGTCTATGTGGTATATTTAACCAAGTTTGGGTGAATCACTGAATTGAAAGCTCGGAGGGGGTTGCTTTTTTATTATTATTGTTTACAACTTTTTCCAATCCGTAATCTGTAATTCAAGTTAATAACAAAGTAAATAGATTTTTAGCTTAATAGTTCACTTACAAAACTACTCTTTCCACCAATTTCTTGTGGAGAGGACTCACTTCCATTATACTATATTTTTACTTATTTTTGACCGACTCGACGACATCGATCAGGCGTGGAAGAGATATGAAGCCCTCTCACGCCACCAACACCACCCCTACGTGGTGAGGAAGCCGGCGTGGGGCAGGTTGAGCGGAGATTTCCACGGGTGTAGAGCAAAAGGTGAAGTAGATGGTTTTGATTAGTTATAAGATTATGGATGATTATATAAAATAAAAATAAAAAAAAACCCTCTACGCCATCACCACCACCACGTAATTTTGGGGTTGGAGAGGAAATGACATGGCTGACATATGTTGCTCCATGCCCTGTTCACCACCATTAACACACCATGTAGTCTTATGGATACCTATTTTTTAATTAAAGATATTATTAATTCTACTTAATTAAGGACATTTTTAATTAAGATAATATTTCTCTTTATTTTACTTAATTATGGATAATTGTTTTTTTTAACGAAAGATAGTTATTATATCATTAACCAAATAAATTTAATTCAAAATTGATTATTAATACTTTAAATAAACTTGTATTATTTTATTTAAAAACTTCGCCAAGTTCAAACTTATATTAGTTAAAATACTAAAAATGAAGATAATTCTTTTTATAAGTGATATCTAAAATTTTTGAAATACTTAATATCGTTGGATGGTAAATAATAATAAAAATACAATATGTTAAATAATAAATAAATAACTGGTATTAAATAATCAAAGTTAAATCCCCTTTGATAAAAAAAAGTTTTAAAATTAACTTAACTTTAT
Source organism: Ambrosia x helenae (assembly GCA_030844895.1). Classification (NCBI taxonomy): domain Eukaryota; kingdom Viridiplantae; phylum Streptophyta; class Magnoliopsida; order Asterales; family Asteraceae; genus Ambrosia; species Ambrosia x helenae. The sequence goes on along the minus strand of CM061234.1, from coordinate 57,678,775 downwards.
AAATGTCATATCAATGTTCGTTTTTTTAAATATATTCTTGACGATTGTATGTATTAACAATTACATTATATTTTGTTCTATTAGTACCATTTTTTTAACCATATAAATACATATCTTTTCTTAAACATAACTTTATTATTAATTATATAGCATTATATTTATTAACCCGTGTAATAATACACGAGATTGTAGCCATCACACCCTCAAATTCCACATGCGGGGTTTTACCGCGAGGCGCGTGACATACCAAGATCTAAGTCAACAGTCTTAACGAACAACCTCTATATGAATAAAGTAACATTTAAATAAAACCAAGTTTTAAAGTTTAGCGGAAGCGAAATCAAGTTTTAAAACCCAGATACAGTAACAACAATGTAAATCGGTTCGTAATAATGTTCAAAACACATGCATGAGATGCCGTGACACTCCGTGCGCCTAGTCTGATCCTGCTACCTTAGTGACCTGATAAAAAATGCTAAGATATGTCAACATAAAATGCTGGTGAGTTCACAGGTTTTGACATTAGATAACTTTCAGAAAAACTGGATTCACATAACAGACTATTATGATTTAAAACCAGTTGGACATTTTACTCATTTTTCAAGTGTTCCGACTACTGTGGGTGTCCCACGGTTTGCCCTACGGTTTTCCCTCGGATTGCCCTTAGTTTGCCCTCGGTCTGCCTTTGGTTTGCCTTATCCCATGCTAACACACCCCTTTAATAATTTGAATCGTTGCAAGGGTTGCCAGTGCATAAGTGATGTGATAGTGTTTATGTAATCCAAAAGATTAAAGTGTTGTAGCATGTTTCTCCCTCTAAAGTAAAAGTAGTAAAAGTGGGCCCGTGAAACTCATCTTAGGTTGCGTCTTCAAGTAAGTAATATACCAGGCGTGTTATGGTAGTCCCGACTACTAAAAACCTACCATAGATAGCCTATAAGTGTTTAACCCGATGATACGTTTTTCTGATAACACTTAGTTGTCCAAGAGCTTGACTTTATATGATTGTGAAAGTATTTAACGTTTGACACGACCACATAAGACAAGACTCGACATCCCGTTTGTGACCCGATATACGCGTTTAATAGTTGAGTGCACGTATACGTGTTAAAGGGTTTCTAGACATGCCGCGGGGTTTAAAATATGTTACTAGGTGCTAAAAGATGTTAAGGGGTTCCAAAATGCACTACTGGCTTCAAAACACATCACTGGCCACAAAAACACGCGACTAGCATCAAAACAGGCTATGAGCTAGGCTACTCGCCCCCAAAGTACACGACTGGCTTAGCTAGTCGCTTGCTCTGTAGGCTGTTGACCATTTTGCGCGCGAAACCCTTCAAATCAGATCCGAAATATATTGGAACACCCCTAAACAATCCACAACCATCATACAACCCAACTCAATCATTACGCCCTAATTATCATCTTGTTTATCACGCAAATTGCAAGTTTTCCCAAAATGGATAACATTATGGGTAAGTCACATCAACAACATGCAAATGTTTCCTTAACTGGTAAATAACCTAATTTAATCACATAATCATGTTCCAATCATCATCAAGCTATAGTATGATCATTCTAACATAAACCCTAACAAGTTACAATAATCAAATCATCATATTGCATCCTAGATTCCCCTAAAATTCTCAAACGGGTCAAAACTCATCAAAGCCACATAACATATCAAACAATCTTCTAACACCTAGATAATCATCATAACAACCTCCCTAAATTATTCTAATTAACAAACACATAAGAAACTCCATGTTTTAGATCACCAACACCATTTAAAGTTTGCATTTCTATAAAAATTTCATAGGAAATGTTAAGACTTAGTTTAGAAAGGGTTTTCTATGGTTTTTATTGATGAACACATATAAAGATCAGGTCTGGACCTTTAGGGTTCAAAATAATAACATAACAATGTTTGAAAAATGATTTGGATGAATCACACACCTTAGATCTTTGCCTGTAAAGGTTGTTTAAGCTTAGATATGGTGATTTTAGGTTATGAAGAAACAACAGTATAACTTACCCGAAAAGGTGAGTAAGTTGGGTTTGATACTCGTGTTTGCTCAAGTTATAATCCTTTGCTCACACTAATGACCAAATTCGAACCCTAAGAGGCGTTAAGAGAGTGAAGTGTGTGTGTTAAATGTAAGTACACGAAGATGTATGTGGTTCGGTCTAGATCGACCTACGTTCACTGTAAAGGGAGATATCTTTTATTACTCGAGAAATACAAGGATGATTGTTACAAGTATTCTAAGACTATCTCTTTCTTTGTGCTATTTTTGCATAAGTTATTCGACCCGTTGCAAAGGAGAGGTGATCTCCTATTTATATGGAACGCATGGGCTTGCTATCGTGGCCCATGGTTGAGGTGGTGATCTTGGGCCCAAGTACTGGGTCCAAGATGTCTTCGCCCCATGAAATGGGCAAGTAACTTGTGGTAATTAATGCTGATGTGAGAGAAGGCGTGATCTATCCCTCTAGAAGTCCACGTGGAGCTACGTGATTCGGCGCAGGTGGCGCTTCTCCCTAACACAGCATGGCTGACCAGTTGGTGACGTCTGACAACAGGTGGACATGCAAGCACAGTACCCTGACCTGTACTGTTCACAGCAACATGGGGGGAAGCATGGAAGCAGTCATGTCACTATTCCATGTCAGGGGTTGTTGGACTACCTCTGACACGTGTTGGCCTCCGGTTTGCGCAGAGCCTGCTCTGCGTCTGACCGAATCATCTTCATTCTTGATCTTTCGTACATCCTCGTACCAAAAGCTGATGTTAGTTAAATATTCCACGTATAGGTTCACGCACGGAGATTCCTTTGTGATGATGGCGTCACACAGCTGAAGCGATCTTACGCGTAGTCATGTTATCTCGCGCAGACGATGCTTTGCGGATGTCAAGAGATTTACGTTGCTGTTGGAATGAAGTTGTCTACCGCGGATTGGGCTTCCGCGGTTGCTTTGTAATTAATGTAATTTATGGGATAGGGTTGCAATCCGCGCCAGGATTAGGTTCAGGTCAAAAACGGGTGTATAGAGGTTAAGGATAACGAGGGAGCACTTTGGGGTAAGTTAGGGTTGCACAAATGATGTTTTACAAGTCAAGTATGGTATTTATAGTTGTAGCTAGTAGCACCAGACATTCTAGGCGACTAGCTCCTACAGGAGGTGACTAGCTAGGCTAGTAGCCTCCTCATGTAGGCTAATAGCTGTTTATTAGCATACTGATGCACACTATCAGCTAGCTAGTAGCCTCCTGATGCAGGCCACTAGCTAAGTTAGTAGCCTCTTGAAACACACCACTAGCTAAGCTAGTAGCCTCCTAAAACACACCACTAGCTAAGATAGTAGTCTCCTATAACCCACCACTAGCTAAGCTAGTAGCCTCCATAAAATCGTTTGCTATGTTAACACATAATTTCCCGTATACACATATCAACACGTTATATAATGATTGTAAAACATTTAATACCCGACAATTCACACTTTTAATTTATTTCACCAACCCCCGGGACTCGAGACTTGTGTGTGTGCATTTTACCCGGTGATCCTCCGAATCACCAACCCTTGGACATATGTACGGGAACCGACTCCCGATGATTCCCCAAATTATCAAACCAACCCCCGATGATTCTTCGAATCATTGAACCGACTCAACTAACCCCGTTAAATATATTTTATGAATGTTGTGCTAATGTAGACCTATATGTTTGCAAGAAGTATTAACCGAGGTATACCGGGTGTCACAGTAACCTAGTATAATATATATAATCATAGCTAGGGATTGCAAAAAGACAAGAAAAAACGAGAATAGCTGAAAGTATTGGGAGGGGTATAAGATTGAAAACAAAATTTGTGAGTATGAGATTATGTTCTATCTAAGTACTAGACTACATACCAAATAGGTATTTATTTTTATTCTACCCATAGTTGCAAAAGTCAACCGAGTTGACCGATTACTCGCCGAGTACTCGCTATAGGGTGGGTCACCGAATATAGCCGAGTTGACCGAATATTCCGAGTACTCCCCGCATAGGCCAATTCGACCCCCGAGTACTCGCCCGACTAGGCCGAATACTCGCAACTCCCCAGTCGGCCGAGTTAGTAGCGCCTAGCGAGTTTTGCAACCATGATTCTACCTTTACCATTGTTTAATAACACTTGTTTAGTGATTTTCATAAATTATGCGATTTATTTTGTTTACACGGTTTTTTCTCGTTTTTAAACGGTTTTTGATTGCTCCACCACGTCAGGGATCATGTGTTTCCATTATATGTGATGTTCAGACATAAGGTAAACTTAAAATTCGGTTTTTCGTCAACTCTTTTACGGTGATTGACATAACGCTGCTCCACCATTGGTATACATGTTCGTAGGCCATGGTTTACGGTAATATATTGTTTCGTTAACCTTAATCCTTGAATTAGAATTATATTTGACTTTATGGCACATGGATAGCAGCACATTGCTTATTGAGTAAATTAAGTTAACCCTCTTGTTATTGAGAGGACTTTATATATGTTAGACGGTCGTTAATTTACAATTACAATGTTGAAACTGATAGAATTTTGTATATATTTTGGTATCTTATAATTGCATTTCAATAAGACATGATTATTTAAGTAACATAAATATTATTAACACAAATCAATAGTTAATAGTCAATCTCATATAATTAGTAAGTCAACAGTTAAAGAGCCATCTTTATGCATTTGTAATTATTTTGTCATAGTCAATATTCTTAGTCAATAGTCCTCATAGAATCAAGTCATTACATTAATGTTGTAACCATTATATAATCTTCTGTGAATAATAAGAACAGTACCTTTGATCCAATTCACTATATTACCTATTATTCTATATGGTATCAGAGCACTAATAATCCTCTGAGCCATCAATCCAGCCTTCCTCTCCCTCACTTCTGATAAAGCCACAACAACCTACACAGCACCTGCGCCACTGTCAACAGTAGTCTACGCAGCCTACACAGCCTTTTCATCTTTTTTTTTTCCCTGATTTGCAGCCTCAATGGCTCCCTTTTTTGTTTATCAATCGAACCGTAACTACAATCGGAACCCTTGTTCCTCAACCTCAAACCCCTCATTACAAAACTGACCCTCCTCGTGGTCAAACAAATCCGCAACCCAAACTCCAAACAACCCGACCCACAACAGCCAAACTAACGTTTTTTGTTATTTTTGCAGCATACCCGGTCATGTAACGAAAGACTGTCGCAAACTTAGTCGCTTCCTATGCGACCATCAAGTCTCTACTCATGATTCCTAGTCATACCCGGTTGTGAACAATACATCTTCTCACACCGCGGCTCCAAACACTCTATGGATGTGGGATACAGGCACTTCCAATCACACTAACAACAACAACAACCAAATGCATGTTCTTTCCAAATACGGTGGCCTGGATGAGATTGTTTTAGGTGACGGTAAAACCCTTCCTATCACACACATTGGTCAAACAACCCTTCACACCAACTCACGACCGCTTTTCTTAAACAATGTCTTAATGGTTCCATCTATTCGCAATAATCTTATTTCCGTTGCAAAACTTTGTCGTACTAATCAAGTTTTTGTTGAATTTTTTCAATCTTATTTCTTGGTTAAGGATCTACGCATGGGGCGCTTCTCATGCGGGGTGTGAACATCAATGACGTTTATTATGGCCCACTCATAACCTCCTCTCAAATCAATGCAACAACAACAGGATCATTAATCGCGTGGCACCATATCCTTGGACATCCTTCATTTCAAGTTTTCAAGTCTTTAATTTCTATATGAGGACTTCCATATAATAAAGTGTCACTCGAGTCTTTTCAATGCCCATCTTGCTCGTTAAACAAAAGTCACAAAACACCTTTTGGTAAAAATTCATTTGTTGCGACTAAACCTTTACAACTTCTTTACTCGGATGTATGGGGATCGGTCCAATCGTCCATTGATGACTTCAAATATTTCGTCATTTTTGTTGACTACTTTTCTAAATATATTTGGTTATTTCCAATGAAAAGAAAATCCGATGTCTTAACTCTTTTTCCCCAATTCAAATCACTAGTGGAAAAGTCTTTTAAAACACCTATTATCTCTCTATTCAAAGACAATGGTGGTGAATACATTGGCTTAAAACCATTCCTCACCACTCATGGCATCTCCCACTACACCACACCCCATCATACATCCGAACAAAATAGGGTGGCTGAACGTCATCAACCGGCTACCCACCAGCCACCACCATCTTGAACAATAAATCACCTTATAACATGTTATTCAATGTTGTTCCCATCCAAAATTAAAATATTTAAAAAAATATAATTACCATTTTAAAATTTAAGTGGGTCCCGCCCCAACCCCTACCCTCACCCATTTCATCTTCTCCACATTTCACTACCTTTAAAGTTTTAATTGTCGAAATCGTCTCTCATCCAAAATTAAAATATTTAAAAAATATATATAATTACTATTTTAAAATTTAAGTGGGTCCCGCCCCAACCCCGACCCCCACCCATTTTATCTTCTCCACCTTTCACCACCACTCCATCTCCACCCACCAACTTGATACGATCACCTGCAACTCGTCACTCCTGACCATCACAATCATCAATCACCTACAACCACCTAACCACCGCCGTTCCACCGTCCACCTTTAGTCACCACCGACGTCTAACACAAACCCACTGCCACCACCTAAAACACCTCGACCCCTGCTCCATAACTCGATATCATCACTCCCAGATTGATTTTTCATTCCATTTTGTTCAATCCCTGAGTTTACACCCCTATGGTTATCACCATATGCCTGTCCAAATTCTAAATGATCCATATGAGAATGCATCACAAGGGAGAACATTGTCAAATCAAAATGAAAGGGTGATGCATCCAACAAACCATTTAGAGCTTATTGTAGATCAAAATCTCCCTAAAAAAACAATCCAAAGTCTATATCAGATAACTACGATACGGTCAAACGGTGGTGATTAAGTGGTTGTGGGTGATCAGCTTGAAACAGGTGCCGAGGTGTTTTAGGTGGTAGTGGGTTTGTGTTAGAGATCAGTGGTGACTCAAAGTCGACGGTGGAACAACGGTGGTTAGGTGGTTGCGGGTGATCGGTGGTGATTGGTAATTGTGGTGGTCGGGGTTGACGAGTTCTAGGTGATCATATGAAGTTGGACGATATTACCCCTCACTTAACTGGCACTAACTAGATGGAATTAGTGCCATGGACGATTTAGACAAAAAAAAATGAAACCATAAGACGATTTTAACAAAAAAACCAAAAGTTTGTACACAAGTAACATTCTTCACTAAACCACAAGGACGATTTTAACAGTCTGCTTTTAGTTTGTTAGAAAGGATTGATAAACTAAAGAAAAACGAAGCAAACTAAATACATACATTCTCACATAATTACAGGCATTAATCATTTGACATGGCAGGCCAATTCTTATAAATTATTTTATCTTATAATGTCAAAAATACTTTGAGTGCGTTTTAGGTTTTTTTAAAAGTTGAAACGTAGTGTTATATAATTTCAGAGGTAACTTAATAAAAAAAAAGGCTACAAAGTTGAGGGGCAGCAGGGTACCCCTACCCATAGTGTATATCTACCTTTATATTATTGACTTGAAATCGTATTTCATCATATGAAATTTTCAAGTTTCAAATTCTCTTTCCCTCTTCATATGAATCATGCAGGATCAGAGTGGGCTACTCCAGATGTGATGAGGTTTATGCATTATATCCTGGAGAGAGTGAGCTTTGTTGCATCGATTTCATTAGTATGTAATGGAAAACCAAATAAACATGTACCTGAGAGATTCGCGAGACCTGCTACAGATGCTGAAAGCGTTGAGGTCGACATAAATGTCAGTCGGTTCGAATTCCCTTTAGGGTATGCAGTTATGATGGATAATGATCCTTTGCAGAATCGTTATGGGAGAGAGGGTGAGTTACGAATTCTAAGAGGTGTTATGATTAAGTTGTGATCATCATCGCTCAACCCTAGTAATCTCTTCCTATTTATGCATACCCAGGGACACTCTAGTTAGGCCAACTAATGACAAGTCCGTCCATCAAAGACTAGTCAGTTATGGGCTTAGAGTATTTAGCAATTGATCAAACATAATATAAATGATTATAATGGCTACACCGATAAATATACAAGACATAACGTATATTTATTCCAACATTCTCCCACGTACTTAGCCGAGTAATCATTTATTATGAGCATTCCATAAGTCTCCGGAGATCAATAATCATTTTAGTTCGAAACCCAAACTGTAGCAGAGAAATACAGTCCTTAAGTCTTTACTCGACTTAGGACCCCCATTAATCATACTACAATCCAAATCTAAAACTTAACATTAGGATCAATTATCATTATGCCCTTAGTTGATTTGTTGCATTATTGTCTTTATGTCATTATGCTAGCTTAACATACTAATAGACAAACAAATCATAATGAGGAAATTCGATTAAACATAAGTCATTATTCATAAATCATAAGTCATAAGTCATAAGTAAACATAAGTGGTCAAATAAGTACATATGCTTCTAAGTAAGGTCATTAGTAAGTCCCATCTTCGAAATGTGATCTTCGAATACTTTAGGTGGGAGACCTTTAGTCATCGGATCCGCAAGCATATCATTAGTACTTATATGTTCGATACAAAAATTGTTTTCCTCGACTCATTCACGTACGAACAAATACTTTGTATCTAAGAAATGACCAGCGCTAGTCGAACTGGAACTGTTCGAGAAACTAACGGCGGCTGAGTTATCACAGTAAAGCTTCAATGGTCTAGTGATGGAATTGACAATTTTGGGTCCAGTAATGATATTCCTAATCAACATTCCATGACAGGTAGCGTTATACACAACTATGTATTCTGCCATCATTGTGGATGTTGCCGTAAGTCTCTGTTTATGACTCTTCCATGAAATGGATCCACCTGCTAACATAATGATATACCCCGAAGTGGATTTATTATCATCTTTGCATTTAGCAAAGTCAGAGTCAAAGTATCCTACTTCTTCTAAATTATCACTTCTTCTGTAAGTCAGTTTATAGTCTTTAGTCCCTTGCAGATATCTTAACACCTTCTTAGCTGCTTTCCAATTATCATGGCCAGGATTATTCAAGTAACGGCCTAGCATTCCAGTGACATAAGCGATATCTGGACGCGTACAGACTTGAGCATAAGCAAGACTACCGACTACTGAGGCATAAGGTATCATTCTAATCTGTTCTTTCTCCACATCTGTTTTCGGACATTGAAATAAACCGAAGACATCTCCCTTAGCTACCGGAGCTGGAGTAGGTTTACTATGTTTCATGTTATAACGTGTGAGAACACGATCAATGTAGGCCCTTTGGGACAAACCTAAAATCCCATTGCATCTGTCTCGGTGTATTTCGATGCCAATGACATAAGAGGCTTCGCCGAGATCCTTCATGTCGAAATTAGACGAAAGTAATCGCTTCGACTCATGCAACATATCTAAGCTATTACTTGCCAGTAAGATATCATCAACGTAAAGGACAAGAATAGTAAAATTACTCCCACTCATCTTAAGGTAGGTGCATTGATCAACTTGATTTTTTATGAAACCATTACTCTTAACGACTTCATCAAACTTTATGTACCATTGACGTGAGGCTTGTTTTAAACCATATATGGATTTCTTCAACTTGCACACTAGATGTTCTTGACCTTCAAGTTTAAAGCCTTCAGGTTGCTTCATGACACTTCTTCGTCCAAGTCACCATTAAGGAAAGCAGTCTTAACGTCCATCTGATGTAACTCTAAATCAAAATGAGCTACAAGGGCCATAATGATCCTTAAGGAATCTTTTCTAGAGACGGGTGAAAACGTCTCTTGATAATCAATTCCCTCTTTCTGAGTGTAGCCTTTCGCAACCAATCTTGCTTTATAGCGTTCAACGTTCCCATTCGGATCTAGTTTTGTTTTGAACACCCACTTACATCCTACGGCTTTTGCACCGCTAGGTAATTCAACCAAATCCCAAACGTCGTTTTTCTTCATGGATTCAAGCTCGTCAGTCATGGCTTTAGTCCATTCAGAAGACTGATCACTGCTAATGGCTTCTTTATAAGAGTTAGGATCAGTAAGCTTTCCAGTATCCATATCTGCTTCAGTAAGGAAGGTAACATAATCATCAAAATTAGTAGGCCATCTAGACCTTGATGACCTTCGAAGCGGGTTTTCAGGTTCAGCATTGTCATGGTGATGATTGTCTGATGGGTCTTCATTAGTTGGTTCGTGAAGATCTGGCTAAGAAGGGGTGCAGTGACGTTAGGGATAGAATTGGCATTGGGTACAAGGGGAATCATTGGAGTTGTTGTAAGCGACAAATCTATCTCTCCCGCATCTTGTATTTCTTGCAATTCTTCATAAGGATTTACATTACTCCCACTGTCCTTGAAATCCTCTAGAAATGCGGCACGCTTAGTTTCCACAATACGAGTGACATGGGAAGGACAATAGAATCTATAACCCTTAGAGTTCTCGGGATATCCGATAAAGAAACAACTGACGGTCTTCATGTCAAGTTTACGTAAGAAAGGGTTATATAACTTAGCTTCGGCAAGACATCTCCATACTTTCATATATCTAACACTGGGTTTCCTACCTGTCCAAAGTTCGTAAGGAGTTTTGGGGACAAACTTCGTAGGAACTCTATTGAGTATATGAATGGCTGCTTTTAAGGCCTCAGTCCAGAGGAACAAAGGTAAACCTGAGTTGGCTAACATACTGCGCACCATGTCCATAAGGGTTCTGTTTCTTCGCTCAGCTACACCGTTCTGCTGAGGAGTACCAGGCATGGTGTATTGGTTCACAATCCCCTGGCTCTTACAAAACTCATAAAATGGGCCAGGGGCTTTACCCACATCAGTATGTCTGCCATAATATTCACCTCCCCTGTCTGATCTAACAACTTTTATCTGATGATTTAATTGCTTTTCAACTTCAGCTTTATAATCTTTAAAAGTTGTTAGTGATTCAGAATTTTCCTTAATGAGATACAAGTGCATATAACCAGAATAATCATCAATAAAAGTGATAAATGAAGTATGTCCAGTTATGCCCGCAACATTATAAGGGCCACTAATGTTAGTATGAATGAGTTCTAATAAATTAGAGCTCCTAGTGGCACCTTTCTTATTTGCCGACGTTATCTTGCCCTTAAGGCATTTAACACATGTTCCAAAATCATCGAAATCAAGAGAGGGTAATACCTCATCCTTCACGAGTCTGGTTAACCTTTCTCGTGATACGTGGCCTAAACGTTGATGCCACAACATGGATGAAGTTTCTAAGTCTCTCTTGCGTTTCTTCTTTGTTAGTAATTCATTAACATTATATGATAACAAAGACTTGGAAAAATCATCATCTAGTTCTAACTTATAGAGACCTCCATCCAGAAAACCATGACCATACACTTGGGAATCACAAGTAATCGTAAGTTTGCCATGACCGTGAAAAACGTCAAAACCATCTATGTCTAACTTAGTTCCAGATACAAGATTCCGAGTAATCTCAGGAATATATAAGGTATCATAAAGAACAATACATAAACCAGTTTTGAATTTTAATTCTAATGTTCCCACGGCTTCGACAATAAGTGACTTTCCATTCCCAACATTAAGTGTTCTTTGGTTTCTTGCCAGCTTCTGGATTGTACGGAATCCTTGAAGAGAATTGGTCACATGGACCATAGAACCAGAGTCAAACCACCAAGTATTAGATGGAACATTTAAGTTAAAGGACTCAAGTATCATAAGTAGATGATTACCTTTCTTAGTTAGCCACTCCTTAAATTCATGGCAGTCCTTCTGCTTATGAACTTCTTTCTTACAGAACTTGCAGAGGAACTTACCTTTGGAGTTCTTATGGCTAGATGAGGCACTTGCTTCATTCCTCTGGGTTTTAACATTATGATTCTTGTTAGATTGTCTCTTCCTCTTCTTTGGATTAGCGGTGGTAAGGTAAGCAACTTCAGGTTTCTCCAGCTGCATCCGCTCTTCCTCTTGCACGCACATAGCGATCAACTCCTGCATTGTCCACTTTTCTTTCTGTGTGTTGTAGTTGATCTTGAAAGCATCATAAGCAGAGGGTAGAGAAGTCATGATGAAATGCACCAGGAAACCGTCACTAATCTCCATTTCTAAGCCCTTAAGCTTATGGGCCATATTGTTCATGGACATAATATGCTCACGAATACCGCTTCTCCCGTCATACTTAGTTGTCACAAGTTTCAGAATAAGAGTGGAAGCATGCGCTTTTGAGGTTCCTTTGAACTGATCCTCCATAGAAGCCAGATATTCTTTAGCAACATTAGAATCTGGAATAGATCCTCTAATAGGCATGCTAATGGAGTTCTTAATGAACATGAGGGACATACGGTTGCATCTCTCCCATTTCTCATGCACCATTTTATCAGCAACGTTGCTTTTGTCAGTGAGTTCGGGAGGAGCATCCTCTCTCAGTGCGTAATCGAAATCCAGCAGTGCCAAAGTTAACATAAGCGAATCTTTCCAGGCAGCATAGTTATCACCAGTCAAGGTAGTGATGCCGCAGTTGGGAGCTAATAGTGGAAAAATGAGAATAGTAAGATACAACATTAGAGAAGAACTTATAGTGATCTAAGGGGGCAACTAATTATCTAAGGCAGGCAGGACGTAGACCATTATACTAATGAAGCTGTGATAACTATTCATAACACCAAAAAACATAAGCTACTTAAATAAAATGCTCTAGCTTTGGCTATACGCTATTTATTTAAGTATTAAATTGCTGACAATGAATGTAACCCATCACCTTTGGGCAGAAGTGAAACATTCAAAGTCCTAATGCAATACGCTCAGTTCACTAACATAATTTGTTACACATCACCTTTGGGCAGAAATGAAACCTTATGGCACTTATGTGAACGAGCTGCAATGCTTAACGAGATCTATATAACCACCTATTATGACACATCACCTTTGGGCAGAAGTGACACCTCGAATGTTATTGCAAGTTAAGCAATGTCTAAGTAATGATAAAACTGATTCGTTAGGTTTCATCAAAATATTTCATTAGTTAACGATAAACCTCTCGTTAGTGCATATTGAAACCCACGGAATCTCCTCTGGGGGTGCGGGGGGCATGGCCCCCTGCTGGGGTTCGTATTTGCTGAAAATAAGTGGGTTTTCGCTGATGATATAATGGTTCGTAAATAACTTAATGCTAGGAAGCAGAAAACTTGGTCGAACACTCTTTATGGTTGAACTTAGGCTAATGAGGTCGAACTCAGGATAATGAGGTCGAACTCACTTGTGAGGTCGAACTCCCTTTATGAGGTCGAATTCTCTTGATGAGGTCGAACTCTCTTGTGAGGTCGAACTCTCTTGATGAGGTCGAACTCCCTTTATGAGGTCGAACTCTCTTGATGAGGTCGAACTCCCTTTATTCCTTTGTGAGCAAGTTTATGTTGAGCTAATTTAGGAACCAATATTATCTCTTAATTTTAATTAGGATTCTTTTAGGTTGTTGCCATATTTTAGGGGATAAATATATATCCTAAATTTTAGCAAACAACAATCAATCCTAATTATTAAGCAAAACATAATCAAAAATTTTGGTTTTCATCATGCATTCTAAGAACACCTAAACCGAAACTGAGAACATTATCATAAAAAAAACACCTTAACAGGAATCATAATCTTCGAACGTTGATAGATTTTAAATAAAACATCGTTTCATAATACGGCTGTTAGGGTTTTCAGCCGAAAGCCTTTTTAATCTGATTTTCAGGTTTCATAATTCGTTTTCCGATTTGATTCTGAAACTGATGGAACTAACAAAATCGATCATGAGCAACATAGCTCTGATACCACATGTTGCATCGATTTCATTAGTATGTAATGGAAAACCAAATAAACATGTACCTGAGAGATTCGTGAGACCTGCTACTGATGCTGAAAGCATTGAGGTCGACATAACTGTCAGTCGGTTCGAGTTCCCTTTAGGGTTTGCAGTTATGATGGCTAATGATCCTTTGCAGAATCGTTATGGGAGAGAGGGCGAGTTACGAATTCTAAGAGGTGTTATGATTAAGTTGTGATCATCATCGCTCAACCCTAGTAATCTCTTCCTATTTATGCATACCCAGGGGACACTCTAGTTAGGCCCAACTAATGACAAGTTCGTCCGTCAAAGACTAGTCAGTTATGGGCTTAGAGTATTTAGCAATTGATCAAACATAATATAAATGATTATAATGGCTACACCGATAAATATACAAGATATAACGTATATTTATTCCAACAAGCTTTTGACTAATACCACCAAGGTGAGATTTTGAAAAAGGGTTAAATTTTGTATGTTTGTTAACTGGAGTTATGAATAAAGGTTTTTTTGGCAACAAATACCAAAAACACCTTTGTGTTAAGTTTTTTTTTTTTTGCTTATGGTTTTTTGTTTTTCACGATGGGGTCATTTTTTATTTTGGTCTTTAGGCTTTGCAATATGAGCTTGAAAACTTTTGGGCTAAAAAGCATGCTTTTATCTTTTTATTATTTGACTAGACCGAAACCAAGCCGGAATTAATTAATATTTAATAATAGACAGCATATAATTTCCATCCCCATGTAAAAGTTTTCTTGGTTTGTCAGTGGTTACATATGATATTTTCTCGATTTTACTCGCATGAATGATTATGAGCGAAACAAGGAAACATACATTTCTTATTAGTTAAATAAAGTGGAAATTTATAATGATCATATGAACGGACTTGGCCTTGTCAAAGAAAATGAAGTAAGGAGTGTTGGATTAGTATTCCCAACTATGGGTGTTCATCATCCATACATAACGAATTGATGTGGGATATTCATATCATACTATATGAACTAACATTACTAATAAGTACAATCCGAGGATTAACACTTTGGACAACAAACGATATGGAATATTTAAGGAGTTAAATATTCTAGAACCAAAAAAGTGTGATTTGGATTAAATTCATCCAAGATGAAGGCTCTTGGCTCTTGCTTGGCCTTGTAAACCCATTGGGCCAGCCCTGATTGTTTTATTTAGTTTGAATTGGGACTCCTAATAGGAGATCCAGATTTTGCTTTCGGTTGATTCGTACATATACGCATCTGCTCTTGTATTAAATGTTAAAACAATATGTACGAAACCCAACAAACTAAGAGTGCCACTACTTAAATGTCCGTATCACCGTATGGATTATAACCTACTAATAAGTCATAAATTCATAATACTATTGTCAAATTTATGATATGAAACAGAAAATACTTTAATTATCATTAATAATCCCAACCCTATTGTTTATACCCAAAGAAACACTGATTACAAAAGATCAAATCACCAGACACAAACTCTCAATAGATTATCAACACGATAATCTATCTACTCTCTAGGACACCAAAAGACTACCAAGATCCTGATCAGAGATTGATCAGGATTGAGAACTATCAAACCCTAACGAGAAAATGAAGATAATACAAAAGACTAATGAAAATAAAATGATCAAAAGTTGTATGTGTAGAAAGAGAAAGTGCTTTTATAGAAGCCAAAGAAGCTTCTAAATAGAAAGCACAAGATGGTGAACTCTCAACCATCAGATGTAACAAACACACGGATCAAGAAAATGGACGGCTCAGATCAATGGAGAGTGTGTTTGTTTATATTTATAAATATCATACTTTGTGGACTAGGCCACAAGTAAGTAGTGGACCCCTGGAACACTTTTGGACTTCAATCACCTGATCAACAACAAGCCCATCTGGATGCATATCCCATCCAAGCCCAGCTACAAGCCCATCAGCCACTCCAAGCCAAGCTATAATCTTCGAATGTGTCAATTATAAATTCCAACATGTAAAACAAACAAACACATTAAGAATCATGTAACACAAGAATTAAATTGATAAAGAAATTAAAGTATTAAATTGGTATTATTTTTAACACCCTCCTCCTCAATTTAATACTCCAAAAGGATCAAACATATTGATTATATCAACCATTAGATCATGTTGACCCACTAGCAATCCCTTTGTTATAATATCAGTAAGCTGATCTTTGGTGCTAATTTCACAAGTTTTAATTATGCCTTTCAGAATTTGTTATCTTAAAAAGAACAAGTCTAATTCAAAATGCTTGGTTTTGTCATAGAACACTGGGTTATCAACTATTGATAAAGCAGCATTATTATCACAAAATAATACCACATGTAACTTAACTGTTTGGCCCAATTCAGTTAACAAATTAACCAACCACATAATCTCACAAGTAGCAACACACATAGACCTATATTCAACCTCGGCTGATGACCTTGACACAGTTGATTGCTTCTTACTCTCCAGGACACAAGACATTTACCTAAGAATTTGCAAAAACCTGTTATTGTTCTTCTTGAGTCAACACATTTTGCCCAATCACTATCAGCATATGCTGTAATATTAACGTCTGACCCTTTTGAAAATAAAATGCCTTTTCCAGGATATTTCTTGAGATATCTCAATAGTCTCATGGCTATTTTCAAATGAGCATAAAGAGGAAGTGTTGACTTAGATAGTGCCCAGGATATGAAATGTCTAGCCTAGTATGAGTAAGATATATCAGTTTGCCAACAAGTTTTTGATAACTAGTCACATTACTAACTTTATTCTTTTAATCTTTACACATTGAAGTTAGTATATGATTCTGTTCAATATGAATATTAACAGGTTTACAACAACCTGTCATCCCAAATTCATACAACAATTCCAAACAATATTTCCTTTGGGATAGACACAAGCCATTAGATCCCTTAATGACTTCTATACCTAGAAAATATCTCAATTGGCCTAAGTCTTTGATCAAAAACTTTGATTTTAGACACTCTTTTACAACATTGATTTCAGACAAACTGTTACCTGTAACCACAATATCATCTACATACACTAGTAAGAAGATTTTGACAGACTCAGTTTGTTTGAAAAATAATGAATAGTCACATTTACTCTGACTGAAACCCAACTCTACCAAAACTGAAACTAGTTTTTCATTCCACATCCTTAGGGCTTGTTTCAAGCCATACAAGGATTTGTTAAGTTTGCAAACTCTAGTTTCATTTTGAGAATAATAACCATCAGGTAGTGACATATACACATCCTTATGCAAATTTCCATATAAAATGCATTATTCACATCAAGTTGGTACATATTCCAATCATATTCAACAGCTAAAGATATAATACATCTAACTGTAACCAACTTAACAACAGGAAAAAAAAGTCTCCTCAAAATCTAAGCCCTGTTTCTGACTATAGCCTTTGGCTACTAATCTAGCCTTGTATCTTTCTATGTCACCATTGGATTTATATTTTATTTTATAAATCCATTTGCAACCTGCAAGACTCCTACCAACAAGCAGCTCAACTAAATCCCATGTTTCGTTTCTATAAAGAGCTTCTATCTCTTCATTCATGGCATTTATCCAATTTGGATCATTAATGGCCTCGGAAAAATTATTTGGCTTGTAAGTTTTGTTCAATGTAGAAGCATAACATTTGAACTCACAAGACAGATTTGAGTAGTTTACTACTGTTTCTAAACCATACTTAACCTTACCCTCTATGACATAATCACTCAGTTTCTTAGGCAAGGTAGAACTCCTAGTTGAACTTCTTGTTATAACATCAGCTTGTTGTAAAACATTTCCCTCAGAATTTGAAAGTTCTTCACTTTCAGATTCAACATGCTCAACACTATCTATTCCTAAACTACTACTGGGCTACTCTGAATGAGCCTTGCCATCTAAGTCAGTAGGTTCATCATTAGATTGCTGAGTCCCATGTGATTCTGAATCAGGATTACCTAGACCCTTTATGTTCATCATTGGGACCTTCACCAAGTTCAGGGTTTATGTTATCATACAAATCAAAGAAATTTAGGTTATTAATATGAGCCTGACTATTTTCATTAAACTTCGAAAAAATATTTTTATCTTTAAATGGAAATATGTGTTCAAAAAACTTTACATCCCTAGAAAAGAATGTAGATTTAGTGTCTAAACTAAACATTTTATAACCTTTCTTTTCTGTTGAGTATCCTAAAAAACACATTTTTCAGACATGCTAAACAATTTATCAGGCTCATCTAAAACTATACAAAAACATAAACACCCAAACACTTTAGGTTGTTCAAGAAAGGGTTCAAAACCAAAAACTAGTTCATATGGAGTTTTGCCACCTAGAATTGAGGAGAGTGTCCTATTAATGAGATAAGCAGCAGCTAGAACACAATCTGACCAAAACCTAACAGGTATACAACTAGTTGAGAATGAGAAGCTAATTGAGATATATGATGAACATATTGACCCAGACTATGAAACTTTAAAACACAAAAAGGTAGGTGAAGATGTTAATAAGTCTGATGATGAAGAATTCTCATATCAGACAGACTTGGATATGTGGGAATGTATTGATAGTCAAGATAATGCTTATAAGCCTGATAAGGATGAGGACATTCAATAATTTGGTAGTGATGATAGAGCTTATGTAAACACTAGCAACAAAAAGAAAATCAGGGAAACTGGTAGTGATGATATAGCTTATGATGTTGATATGCAAAACTTTAAGGTTGTAATAGACCCAGAAGTTACTAAAGGTGAGGAATCAGAGGATGAAATAGAAGAGAAGATTAAAGTAGATTTAGATAACTTTGACTGTTTGAGTCATGAGGATGAGCCTATGTTGAATAAGTCACTTAGGAGGAACAGGAAACAGAAGAGGAGAAGCAAATCAAAGAAGGATGGCTGTCCATTTTAGCTTACTCAAACGTTTACTCCTAGAGCTGTTATGAAGAAGTTGGTCAAGGAATTTGCTGTGGAAACCAGGAGGCAATTGAGGATTGTGAAGAATGATAAGTCTAGGTTTCGGGTTATTTGCCAGGTGAAGAAACAAATAATCTTACCACCGGTTAATGACGATAAGATTATAAGTTACTACAGGATTGATCCTTCACTAACAGCTATGGATGGTGGAACCTGCAAACAAGAGTGAATATGTGGGTGTGGAGACGACTACACAAGGTAGTTGTTTATAACAAAAACGGGGTGAATGGGGATACTATCAAGTGTGATAGCTCTCCAGGTCAGTAGAAAGTATCCCCTCTTATTGGGGATGTGATCCATTTTATAGGAGAGTCCGTATGCCACCATTACCAAAGTCCTAACCGTGGTTAGGTTGTCTCCATCACCCTTAGTTATGTTAGTGAGGTGATATATGGAAAGCATAATTAATGGGAATAGTGGAACATAATACCGCCTCTAATGTCTAGTCAACGTGCTTGAAGCCTTTATTCATGCATGGCATTTGACCATGCATGACTTTCACCTTGACCGAGACTTGACCATTGACCGGTCATTAATGTGCTTTGACCACTTCCTGCGCATAGGTTTTTCTCCGCGCGGCGATGTTGTTCCGGGTTTGGGTATGCGGAATAGTGTATTCGGTACCCAATACTTCTGTTTGCGCGCTCTACCTGGCCATTGCCTTTAGGATGCGCTACGGAAGTAAATATCTGTTTGATTTTCATTGAAGAGAGCCATTCTTGTAAGTGTTGGTCCGCAAACTGCGTTCCATTGTCGCTTACAATTTCCAGTGGTAGACGAAATCTGCAAATGATAAATTCCCATATAAATTTCTTAATGTTGCGCCATCAATTGTGGCTAACGTCTTTGCTTCCATCCATTTAGTAAAGTAATCAATGGCGACCACTAAGTATTTGACGTTGCCTGGCGCCGTAGGGAAAGGTCCCACTAGATCAATGGCCCATTTTTGGAATGGCCATGCTGTGGTGACTTGTATCAAGTTGTTCTTTGGTCTAAGTGTGCCAGGCGCATGCCGTTGGCAGGCATCACATTTGCACAGCTCTCTTAATGCATCGAGGTGCATTCCAGGCCAATAGTATCCAGCGTTCATAAGTTTGGCGACGACCATTCGAGGTCCTGCATGTAATCCGAACGTGCCTTCGTGAATATCTTTTATTAAGTATGTGGCCTCTTCGGAATCTACACATCTGAGCAATGGTCCAAGATAAGACCGCCGGTATAAGATACCATCATTGACCTCATAATGTAAGGGTTTGTGTTGCAACTTTCTTGCTTCCGCTTGGTTCGATGGGAGGATGCCTTTGGTCAGGAAGGCCATTATCGGGGTGATCCAAGATTCCTTTCCTGTCTGAATCACGTTTACTTGCTTTAGCGGCACAGACGGTTTGGTCATCACCTCGACTCGTACGTCTTTCGCCATATGATCAAATGCGGTTGACGCCATTTTGCTTAAAGCGTTCGCTGGCTTGTTCTGGCTTCTGCGCACGTGGGTCACTTTGCAGTGGAGGAAACTTTTCATCAGCTCTTTGGTGTGCTGCAAGTATAAAATCATGGACGGCTCTCTGGATTCATATGAGCTATCGATGTGATTGGCGACTAACATTGAATCAACATGGGGTTCGATGTATTGAGCGCCCATCTTTTTGGCAATGCGTAAGCCTGTGATCAGTGCTTCATATTCTGCCTCGTTGTTAGTTGTTTGGAAGTCGAGCCGGATTGCATAGGTGTACTCTTTCCCTTCCAGAGTTATCAGACGTAAACCTGCGCTGGCCCCTTCGTCATTGCAAGCGCCGTCGGTGAACAGCTTCCATATTTGAGTCTCATCAGGCGGAGTTGATTTTGATGATGTCTCCTTTGTACATTCTTCAACTTTGTCTGCTTGGATTTCTGCTATGAAATCTGTAAGGATTTTTCCCTTGAAGGAAGGGCTTGCTTTGTATGAGATTGAATGTTCACCCAATTCTATTGCCCATTTGGCCAAACGTCCAGAAAGTTCTGGTTTGCGCAAGATTTCATTGATGCGAAAATTCTGTGAGGACATTGATCGGATGCCCTTGAAAGTATTTGCGCAGCCTTCTTGAAGCGTGGACTAGCACGAGAACCAACTTTTCCATTGTTGAGTAGCGGTTTTCTGCGTCGAGCAGCATACAGCTGACATAGTATATTGGGGTTTGTACCCCTTTCTATCGACCATAAGCACCGCACCTACTGCCTTATCAGTGACAGACAGGTATAGGGTTAGTGGTTCTTTTGGTAACGGAGCCGTGAGTGTTGGCAGGTTGCTCAAACACTTCTTCATGTCTTGAAACGCTGCTTCTGCCTCTTCAGTCCAGTTGAAGTTTGATTTCTTCAAGCAATTCTTGAGTGTGTCCACGAAGGGGAAGGATTTTGACGCGTAGTTTGATAGAAATTTGTTCAAAGCTACCAGTCGCCCCATCAAAGTTTGCACTTCCTTGACTGAAGATGGGGATGGCATTCGCTCGATTGCTTGTACTTTATCCGGAGGCCGGAAACCATCTTTTGTTACAACGACTCCAAGGAATTTTCCCTCTTCCATCCCGAAGGAACATTTTCCCGGGTTAAGCTTCATCCGCAAACTACGCAATTGATCAAAGGTTTTCTGAATGTCAACTAACATCTAGTCTTCTTCTCTGCTTTTTATCACCAGGTCATCAACGTACACCTCCAAATTTACACCAATTTGTTTTACAAACGCGGTGTCCATTAAACGTTGATATGTTTCCCCTGCGTTTTTTAGCCCGAACGGCATCTTGGTGTAGCAGAAGGGGCCTATGTCTGTGCGGAATGCTGTCTTGTCTTTGTCCGCTTTGGCCATCTGAATTTGATGATAGCCTTTGTAAGCGTCCAAGAAGCATTTAAACATGTAGGGTGCCAAGGAATCGACTTTCAGGTCAATTTCGGGTAGTGGGTAACAATCTTTTGGGCAAGCCTTGTTTAGGTCCTTGTAATCGACACACATGCGCCAG
The DNA here is from genome assembly GCA_030844895.1 of Ambrosia x helenae. Taxonomy (NCBI): domain Eukaryota; kingdom Viridiplantae; phylum Streptophyta; class Magnoliopsida; order Asterales; family Asteraceae; genus Ambrosia; species Ambrosia x helenae. The sequence goes on along the minus strand of CM061234.1, from coordinate 57,656,857 downwards.
GTGCCTTCCTACCATGACTGGATTTGCCACCCAAGTTTGGTATTTGCTCTTGCGGAGGATACCGTCCTTCAAGAGTTCCATCACATGTTCATTCATCGCCTTTGTTTTCTCTGGCCCCATGTTGCGCTTTTTCTGGGCAACTGACTCGGCGTTTTTGTAGACGTTGAGCTTGTGCTCCGCGATGTGACGCGGGACGCCAACCATGTCTGATGGTTTAAAAGCAAAGATATCCATGTTCTTTATTAGCAGCTGCTTCAAGTGAGCGCGAATGGAGTCGGAGATTTCATGGCCGATGACAACTATCTGTTCCGGGAATGTAGGGTTAATGACCCATTTTCCGGTTCGGTTCTGACAGTTGGTTTTGTTTGTTTTGAAGGCCTCGGCGCTTCTGTTGTATGACATGTTTTGTTTCCGCGGATAAATGCGACTCCTGTTCGCGTAGGGAAACCTGCCATCTGATGTGGCGTGAATGCGTTGCAGTTGAACTTTGCCAATCCTTCTCGCCCCAGTAGGATGTCATGTGAGGAATTAACGGGAAGAACTATAAAGTCGCACGTTTCGGTGCGCGAGTGCTTTCCGTCTGTGAGTGTTACTTGGAAATTGAGCATACCCAGTGGGTAAATTGTTTCATGGATAAAGCCCGAAATTGGCTCTGTTGCTGGTGTTATTCTTCTTTTGTCATCATCGTCCAGCTGATCGAAACATTGCTGGTACATAATATCGGTGCTGCTTCCATTGTCCAAGAACATATATCTTGTTCGATAATGACCAACAACCTCTGTGATGATCAATGGAGCTGTGGACGAAGCCCCGCCCTTTACTCTTGGCATAATCACTTGTTCTTCTTTCCATGAATCATCTCTTGCCTTCGTAAAGGTGTGTTTGTGGCTTGCGTTTCTTTGGATCATGTTGCATGTATTGCGCGATGTGCTATACACGTGATGCGCATTGAGATTGCGTATCTTTTTCTGAGAGGGTTCGCCTCCTTCCGTGTTGTCCCTCTGCTTTCTTCGCATGTTCTTCACAAGGTCCGTTAACTGCCCTGATTTTATGGCGTTTTCTATTTCCATCTTTAGACTATAACAGTTGTCTGTCATATGTCCGTGGTCTTCATGATACTCACTATACTTGGATCTATCCACATTCCGTCTGTCACCTCGGAGTTCTTGCGGTTTCGGATATTGAATTTGTTCAGTTTTTAACACCTCAGATTGCGTTTTGGACAGTGGTGTCCACTCGTAATTCTTCTTTGAGTGCCTTTGTGATCACGGGACCCTCTTGAGCTAAGCATGTTTCGTGCGTCTTGCGCGGAGGATTATTTTCCTTCCTCCGCTGTGCCTGAAATTCTTGTCCAGACAGACTGTTTGCCCTTCCCTCTGTTGTTTGATGATGGATGGTGGCTGCTACTTTGGTGCGTGTTTTTGTTTCGGTGAAAGGATCGTTCGGAAGATGCATACACTTTGGCAGCTTCAACCACTTCATCCCAAGCTTGCGGCACGCCATCTTTTCCCATTAGGCACTTCATCAGATCGTCGTATCTTACCACGTGTATGAATGCTGCGCGGGTAAGTTCTTCTCCGCATCCTAGCTGGAGGGCTTCCTTGTTATATCTGACGATGTAATCTTCCAGAGATTCGTTCTCGTGGCGCGTACACAGGAGAATGTGAGCTTTGTCCTTCTTGTGTTTGCGCAGATGTGAGAAGTGGTTCTTGAATTTTCTTATTAGATCATCGAAGTCCACCAGACTTCCTACAGGCAGGCTTTCATACCAGACTCTGGCTGCCCTTGTTAACGTTTGCACGAACAGATGGTACCAGGCTTGCACTGGCCACAGCTTGGAGCTGCCTGCGCAATCAAAAGCATGTAAGTGATCATCTGGATCACGCAAACCGTGGCATTTCCCGATGGTGCTTGGTAGCTTGCACTCTTGGGGCATCGGTGCTAGCGCAATACGCGCACAGAATTTTGATGTTTCGGCAAAAGTCTTCGGCCTGTATGGCTTATAGAGGTCATCATCTTTGGGTACCAGACTGCTTTCAACAGATTTAGAATTCTGTTTTTTATTAGAATCATGATGCACCTCATTTTCTGATTCATAGCCGTCTGGTCTCATTCAGGTTGGCGGGGTCCTGACCGTGAGTATTTCTACCACGGTCTCCACCACGCACCGCCTGACGAGGTCCCTTAGTGTGACGGCCATTGTTGTTTTCACGAGGAGATTCTGAATCTTCCTCCCTTGTGTCGAAACTTAACGTCTTTTGGACGTTGATTTTAGCTTGATTCATTACCATCTTCTGGTATTCAGCGATTGTCTTTGAATTTTGTCGAGCCAACCATTCGTCCGGGTCAAGCAGAGATAGGTTATCTTGTTTCTTCTTTCCTCCAGTAGATCCTCCCTTGATTGGGTGGAACTGGAATGTCGAAGCCGGTTGCTTCTGAGCCACATTCTTCGTGATGGTTTTTGGTGTAACATCCTGGATTTCGTCGTTGATTGTGGCATCTACTTCAGTAGTGTTATTGTTGTTTGCATCCTTTGAGAAAGCCATGTTGCTAGTTTGAAAGATTGGTTAAAACCGTAAGGGATGGCGCCAATGAAGAAACAAATAATCTTACCACCGGTTAATGACGATAAGATTATGAGTTACTACAGGATTGATCCTTCACTAACAGCTATGGATGGTGGAACCTGCAAACAAGAGTGAATATGTGGGTGTGGAGACGACTACACAAGGTAGTTGTTTATAACAAAAACGTGGTGAATGGGGATACTATCAAGTGTGATAGCTCTCCAGGTCAGTAGAAAGTGTCCCCTCCTATTGGGGATGTGATCCCTTTTATAGGAGAGTCCGTATGCCACATTACCCAAGTCCTAACCGTGGTTAGGTTGTCTCCATCACCCTTAGTTATGTTAGTGAGGTGATATATGGAAAGCATAATTAATGGGAATAGCGGAACATAATACCGCCTCTAATGTCTAGTCAATGTGCTTAAAGCCTTGATTCATGCATGGCATTTGACCATGCATGACTTTCACCTTGACCGAGACTTGACCATTGACCGGTCATTAATGTGCTTTGACCACTTCCTGCGCATGGGTTTTTCTCCGCGCGGCGATGTTGTTCCGGGTTTGGGTATGCGGAATAGTGTATTCGGTACCCAATCCCATCACTAGGGTATTAATCCACAAGTTGGTGGTAGTTGTAACATTAATGCAAATAAGTAAAAGTTGGCGGTGGGGGGAATTCTGTAAACCCACCTAAAATAGTTCAATAAAAAGGAGAGGCAGAACCCTCTACTTTCAAACCCAAGAAACCTAGAAAGAATTACCCCCACCCACACGTCCTTTTGTTTTGCACATCTCCTATAATAATGCAATTGGGTCTTGGGTTGTGAGGACCTTAATCACAGATCATTCTTGTCTTCAAAGTAGGGGTGTTAGATTATGCACAGTGTCTTGGTTGGCTAAGGAGATCGAGCATATTATCCAAGCAAGTCCAAACATAACAGTAGCTGCTTTAGTGGATATTATTTAGAAGAATAGGCAGGTTCAGGTAACAAGAAACCAGATGTTTAGGGCCAAAGTGAAAGCAACTGCAAAAATAGCAAGTTGTTATATGACTCAGTATGAGAAGCTTAAGGATTATTGTGAGGAGTTGTTGAGATCTAATCCTGGAACATCAATCAATATTGATGTAGAGAGAGAGAGAGAGTACAATCCATGTAGCCCTACAAGACAGTTTAGAAGAATTTACATTTGTCTAGGTGGTCTGAAGGAAGGGTGGAGGTTTTATGGTAGAGAAATCCTGGGTTTGGATGGTTGTTTCATGAAGGGACCCTTTCCTGGACATATTTAAACTGATGTAGGTGTGGATGGTAACAATGAAATTTATCCAGTGGCTTATGCATTAGCGGAAGCAAAAACCATGGAGACTTGGAGTCGGTTCTTGGTGAACCTGGGAGATGATTTGGATATTGGGCCCAATGATGATTTCACTTTTATAAGTGACAGGCAGAAGGTAAGTTTATTTTTTTGTTTCTTTTTTATGTTGTCTATGCTAAATGATTCAATGAAATGATTAATGATTACATTTATTTTTCGTATGTTGTTCTGCAGGGTATCATACCAGCCATCTCTAGGCTATACCCAAAGGCAGAACATAGGTTTTGTCTAAGGCATATCCATGAGAACATGAAATCCAAATGGAGGGGACAAGTGTATAAGGAGTTGCTATGGAGTTGTTCAAGTGTGACCAGATCAATAGGCTGGGAGAAGGCTATGAATGCAGTAGTCAGCGCAGATAAAGCCTTGGATGATTGGCTGAAACAGATTCCACCAAAACATTGGTTAAGATCTCACTTTACTGGTATGACTCATCTTATGTTTAATGTGCTTAGAATGTATGTTAGAAAAACTGAATTGTAGTATGTTCTTGAACAATAATGCATTCAGGAATGCCAAAGTGTGATGTGGTCTTGAATAATATCTGTAAAGTTTTCAACAGGAAGATAGTTGGTGGTAGGGACAAACCTATCATCACTTGCCTTGAGTAAATAAGGGAGTACCTTATGAAGAAGATTGTGGTTGATAAGAAGTTGATTGCAAAGACCCATGGGCCTTTAACACCTGCTGCAACCAAGGCTTTTGAAAAGATAAAAAAAATGAGGCATCACAATACTACGTGATCTAGATAGGTATGTTTCCAATACTCATTTGGTATGATGTTTAATGCTGCTAGAAAACATTTTGTCTATCCATGTTTAATACAGGTGGATCCAGGTACCAAGTATTATGCTTTGCTACACAAGACCAGAGGGTTGTTAACCTTGAAGAAAAGACATGCACTTGTAGGAAGTGGGACCTGACTGCTATGCCATGCAAGCATGCAGTGGCTGCCATATGGTGTTATGCAGAGCATGGAGGTGATGGCGTACCTAAGAGGTGGGTTGATCAGGTTTAATGGTTGGAAACCTAGAAGAGAGTGTATGAATGTACCATTGCTCCAATCAATGGTATGGATTTGTGGCCAGATTCAAGATGCCTAACCACCCTAACCCCACCAAAGTATCACAAGCAACCGGGAAGGCCAAAAAAGGCAAGAAAGAGGTCTGCAGAAGAAATGGCAGAGGCTAGTCAAGCAAGCTAGGTTGATCATGCTTATCAGTCTATAGGGCCAATCCTTCCAGATAGGAGTAAACTGCCAAGAAAAGGTCAGACAGTGACTTGTGTTCTTTGTAAGCAGAAGGGGCATAACAAGAGATCATGCAAGCTGAAGAAGACTACCAAGGTTGGCAATGGTAGTGGCAGTTATGATGCTGGTGGCAATGGCACTCAGGATGGTGGATCACAAGTGGTTGATTAGTAGGGTCTGTTGGTTGTGTCTTGACTTTTGAACAATATTATGTTTATGTATTTGGTTGTGTGTTGACTTTGGATGTGTCTTGACTTTTGAATCTTATGGGTCTTTGTTGACTTATTTATGACCATTATGGTCAAATTTTGAGTAAGTATGAATGTCTTATGTTGTTTTCTGTTGTTGGCAATAAATGTATGTTTTTCAGTAGATTTGAGCATAACATGTTGTATTTTGCAGCTGACCCATGACCCATTTGGAAAACTTGACTTTCAAAACTGTTGTAGCTGACCCATGACCCTTTTGCAGCTGACCCATAACATTTGTTTAATCAATATTGCATATGACCCATTAAGATTTATCAATATGGCTACTATATGACCCATTTGTGCACAACTACATAGGCTGCTGTAGTGTGAATGTCCCAAATGTTTGCAAACTTGCATATTTCATGACCCATTTGAACAATACTACAAAACTGCATAACCCATTTGTTCAACTTCATAGGCCGCATTATCAACCATTTTTCATAGTTTGGACACATTTCCATAACAATTAGCTAAAAACAATTGCATTGAAACAACAATCATTGATTCATTAATTCATTCGTGAAACTGATACATGAGAAATTCAAGTGAAATACAAGCACAACTACATACTATTTGACCTACTTGAATTTTTGGACCCAAATAACACACAATACAATATGATTAACACCCAATTTTCACCCAAATACATCTTCAATCTTCTGTTGCACTGTGTCAATCTTGTATTTTCAGCAGACAAGTTTGAAAGGGCCACCTCATGCACACAGTGATGATCCACCCAAGCAACAAAGCCACAACCACCTCCCTATCAACATACATTGGTTAGAAATTGAAAAATTAACGCCTTTAGGTTTTCAATTGGAAAACTTACCTTTCGATTACAACAATAGAACTGTCGGCCAGTGTATACTGATGTCCACGAAGTCTTGATAACAGTGTCGGCACCACATGAGCAAACAACCATCTTGATTAAAGATCGAATTGGGATTAAAGTTCGAATTGGGTCATTGGGTTTGAATTTAAGGTTTACAATGATTTGGGGGAAATGACAGGGTTTATAAAGGGGAGAAGGAATTGTCTAATTTAAAATTGTTAATTGAGATGACCATAATACCCGTGACTTAATGACGGAAACTTAACTGGGCTAAGTCTTTGGACTGTTTTGCATATTTCTTCAAAAGTCAGGGACTGTTCAAGCAATTTTTAAAAATTTGGACTGGAGTGACATATTGGCCCAAACCACATGAACGGTTTTAGTAATTAACTCTTTCTTTTATCTTTGTAATGGGTTTATTTTAAATTGTTGGGCCTTTTATTGATTGTAATGAGTTTAGTTTAAATATTTAGGCATTGAATTGGTAATGGGTTATAAATATACATACTTTTGTATAAAAAATACATACCAATAATATATAAAAAATTTAAATAAATATCTGGGCCCTCGGGGAGACTTGGCATAGGGCTGTTGCCTTCACCGCCTTCCCCCAAAGACATCTTTTATTATTGTCTAGGCGTTTCTTATAACTTCTACTTTTTTTTTATAAATGCACATTATTCTTATATCAAATTTATAGTGCAGAAACATAATGGTTTAACGTTTTAGTATTATTTTTAATATTTTCTCACATGTTAGTTAGAGTTAACACTTCATGACGCAACTCGTTAATGTTGATACAACTCACCACTTTGTTAATCAGGTTGAGAATATAAGTTATTCGTGGCTATAAACAAGTTGACCAGTGCCTGTAATACAAGAAATAGAAGGAATGATTTATGAAAATGGAAGTCGATGTGTAAATAGGGGCGGACTCACTATAGTGGTGAGTGGAATGGGTGTGAAAATGCTCCAAAACACCCCAACACCGCCCCTGGGGCATTTTACTTCAAAATGGGGCTTGGGCGCTTTTTTAAACGCCAGATTTGGGCGTAAATGTGGGACCCTGTTTTTTAGCCAATCACATTGGAGAGGGTGTGAATATTTTTCCACTAGTACATGTGGTCTTTAAAAGTATTTTATTGTCCTCAAACAATTTTGTCATTTTGTACATGTTGACTTCTTTTTAATTGAAAACTGGTTATGGTAAAAACTAAAAAGCAATAACATTCAAAGGCAGCTGCGAGCGGCTTTAAGAGTGAAGATAAAAAGTTTGGAGATTAGTAAAGTTTGAGACTTGAAACAAAAACCAAGGCTAAACTGGGTTTCTTTGGGTGATGAAAACATGGAATACTTCCACAAAGTTGTGAAAATTAACTTAGCGAGATGTAGAATGAATGACCTGAATATTAATGGTAATTGGATTAAAGACCCAAAAGTCATTAAGGAGGAGATTTAGAGCTGGTTTAGGAAACATTTTTCTGAACTTTTGAGGAGGCGTCCGACTTTTACTAATTACGGTTTAAACTATATATCTGATAGTCAAGCAGATTGTCGGGTTACCCTGTTCTCTCCTCGTGAGGTGTTAAGGGCTATCCACGATTGTGGTGGAGAAAAGGCCCTAGGATCGGACGGTTTCTCTTTTAAAATTTTCAAGGTGTATTGGGAGCATCTGGAGCCGATTATTATGAAGAGTGAAGACGCTGATCGAGTTTCATTCTTCTAGGTAGTTTTCTATAGGCTGTAATGCCTCCTTTGTGGCCTTAATTCCAAAAGCTGCTGACCCGCAAAAAATTGGTGATTATAGACCAATATCCTTGATTGGTTTTATGTATAAGATTGTGGCGAAAGTGTTGGCAAATCGCTTAAAACTTTGTTTAGGTTCTCTTATCTCTCTGACCCAATCCGCGTTGGTTGGGGGGAGAAACATTCTTGATAATCATCTCTATATTAGTGAATTAGTGTCGTGGAAAAGAAAGACTAAATAGAAATTGTTAATCTTCAAAGTTGACTTCCAAAAAGCGTATGACTCTTTTAATTGGAAATGCTTGTTTAAGACTATGGAGGAAATGAAATTTCCAGCTGCTTGGGTGAGTTGGATTAAGGGCTACCTCTCGTTGGGAAAAGGCTCGGTTTTGGTTAATGGTTCACCAACAAAGAAATTTCTATGAAGAGGGACTTGCTACAAAGCGACCCTTCGTCCCATTTTTTTGTTCATATTGGCCATGGAAGTCCTTGCTATGCTCACGAAGAGGGCTGTGGAGCTGGGTATGCTCCACGGGGTATTAACCCCTAATGGTGGGCCATGCATATCTCTCCTTTGCTATGACGATGACGTACTTTTCGTTGGGGAGTGGAGTAGGTTTTATGTGCAGAGCCTTAGCCGATTCTTAAGATGCCTTTATTTAGTTACGGGCCTTAAAGTCAGCAACCAAAAATGCCAACTTTTTGGGGTTGGGGTGGATGAGGAAGAAGTGGCGAGTATGGCTCAGATTTTAAATTGCAAGGTGGGCTCTTTACCATTTGTCTACCTTGGGATTCCGATTGGTGCGAATATGAACAGAATAACGCATTGGAAACCGGTTGTTGAAAAACTTAACTCTAGATTGTCCTCATTGAGGGCATCGCCATTGTCCTTTGTGGGCAGAATTACTCTCGCGAAGTCAGTATTAGCCAGCCTCCCATCATACTTTTTGTCAATTTTCAAAGCCCTGAAAACTGTGATAAAGAAACTTGAGGGCATATGGAGGGATTTTGTGTGGGGTAAGGTGGGCTCGAGGCACAACATAAGGTGGATGAAGTTGGATAAACTTATCAAATCCAAGGCTGTGGAGGGAAGTGGAATTGGGAGTATTCGGGACTTTAACATTGCCATGTTGACAAAGTGGTGGTGGAGACTTAAAGAGGAACCGGGTCATCTTTGGGCTTCGATTGTCGCATGTCTACACCACACACATTCAAACCGAAGTTTGGTTCCAATCAATAATTCGCTCACTGGAGTATGGAAAAACATTGTTTCAATTGCTGATGAATCATCCAAGGATGGTATTAATATTGCGGACAGATTGCGGGTTACGCTGGGCGAGGGCCATGGTATGTGATTTTGGAAAGATATTTCGGTTGGTAATGCGCCTCTAAAGGACACCTTCCCGGACTTGTTCTGCCTAGCTTAGCACAAAAATGGGACAGTTACAGACCATATGTGCTTTAGAGATGGGGTTATTCAGGGCTTGGGTAAAAGATACGTCCCTTCTAATCAGGAATGGCTTAGATTTGGGGAATTAATGGGGCTTCCCCATAATTGATCTGTTGGGGCTGGAAAAAATGTGTGGAGTTGGGATAACAAGGAAGGGGTGGGCTTTTCTGTAAAGGAGATACGCAAGGAACTCAAGGTGTCGCGGATGGCAGTCAATGTCGAGCAGCTGTTTGCAAGGGCGGAGGTATGTTATCGGGGACGTAGCCCGGGACAGCAGTCTTTTTTCAGTTGTATATATACATGTATATATAGTTTTTCGAGTGACATCAATGTTTTTTTATGGTGACTACTACATTAGACCCAACCCAATTACAATTAAATGAGCTCAACTCTAATTTTTAAGTAGATAAAAATATAAAATTTTACAAGCCCACTCCACTATTTAGCCCATTACTAATTAAAAACCCAAAAAAAGTGATAATATTTTTAAATTCATAAGATCATCGAATTTATATTATGTGTTTTTTTTATTTTTAATGACGATGTTTTTTTTTATTATTGTATAATATTTTTATTATGTGATCAACCTTATCTGACCCGAACCGCCAAACCGACTCACCCGAAAATATTTATGTCCGGTTCTACAAAATTAGAATGTCTAAAATAGTGACATCATTAGAAAAAATTTCTGGATCCGCCACTGGCTGTTTGTTTGGAATTCATGGGCTACAGATAAGGCAAACTATCTTCTATGGAGAGTTGAAAATGGTAAGGTGGCTTCGAAAGTTGGACTTGCAGAACGTGGTTTGATGTTGTCTGATGTGACTTGTAGCCGATGCAAATATTAAGATGAAGACCCGGACCATGCATTTGTTACATGTTGTTCGCGTGGAGCACTTGGTGGAACATTTTTAGGTGGATTAAAGTCACGTGGTCGAATGATGTGGTTTTGGTGAGAAGTTTAATTGATGAGCTGAAAGTCACTTCGGGCTGCAAGCGATGGAAGATGCTCGTTTTTATGGTGGTGATGGCTACGTCGTGGAAGATTTGGTAGGCCAGAATCGTGACGATCTTTGAAAGCAAATTCACCATGGTTCAGAGGCTGGTTGAGTCGATTAAAGAGGAATCCTTTATTTGGCTGTGATATTGAGCAAAGCTGGTGGATCTGTCATGGGAAGACTGGATTAGTTTTGATGTCGTAAGTTTGTTGTAATAAGGCGGCTTTGCCGTCTTCATTTTTGTTTCGCCTTTTTTTCTTTGTATACGTGTTTCTCTAGTCTCTTTCCGGGTTCTATATATATATATATATATCTATACTATATTATAATGCATATAGGAAGGGCAAGATGGTCATTTTACACAATTTTCAACATGTACAAACATTTAAAGCTTATGTACAAGATTTTAAAGCACCTCAAAGTTGAAAGCATCTTCAAACATTATACATAGGCGACGGGCGGGACAAGCAAAAACCCAATTGTTTCAAATTTCAACCCACCCTTTTAGACCCTCTCAAATTCCATGAACCTTCTCTCTCTCTCTCTCTCTCTCTCTCTCTCTCTCTCTCTCTCTCTCTCTCTCTCCATGTTCCAATGAAGAAAAAAAATCAATCTGTATCGCTATGCCGATCTGTGAACATCACCACCATAAGAGTTATAGTAAACTCGATCTAGGGTTCAGAATCATGACGGAGGCTGACCAAACTAGGGTTCTTTAGAAAACCAAGGTAAGATTCATTAATTTTGATTTCGTATTTCCAGTGCCTTTAGGTTTTAGTTGTTTATTTCACATATTTTTCAGGAGTCATATGGAAGGTTATCATAGATGTTCAAGGTTTATAGGGCTTCAAAGTCTACATCTTATTCACGATTCATGGTGAGGTACTAATCAAAGAGTCTCTTGTCACCTCTGACAACATTTTCAAACACGTTTTCTCTCTTCTTCCTCTTTTGTTTCTCAAGATCTGGTAACATATTCAGTTAATTTGTTGTTATTCCAACCTAATCGTTGTTTAGGACTCCTAAGAGAGTGAAAAGAAATTTATACTCTTGGTTTCTTCAATTGATTAGAATTTCTACATCAACATAGACACTCTTTAGCTTAGGTTTTGTGTTTGCTTCAAATTAAACGAGTTGTGAGTTAATTTGTAAAAAAAACAAAAAGAGAAATACCTGTAGAAATATACAGGAAACCATCATTTGCTTACATTGTGTATTTCAAGGCACTGGTTTGGAGCCTTGTGATTTGATTTTATATTGTATCACTCTTGCGGGTAGTTTGCAGGTCCCATACCTGGTTTTAACAAATGGTGAGTACATTGGAGGCTTTGATCTTTGTTTAGTTGAATTGGAGGTTTTGATCTTTGTTTAGTTGAATAATTATTAATGACATTTTCATTCATACTACAGAACCATCATCTACTATCAAATGCTATAATGCTAAAGACATGAGTGCGAACTGGTTGTTCTGAATCTAGACGCACACTAAATCGAGTCAACTTCTTATCTTGGTTTTAAAAAGCGCTAGGCGCACAAAAAAACGACGAGGTCGAAGCGCATCGCGCGAAGCGCAAAGTGCAAAAAGCGTGGGATTTTCGTACCCGAAGCGCACACTAATTATATATTTTTTTATATATCCCATATATATATATATATATATTCCATGAGTTTTTAGCTTCATTTACCCAAAATATAGCTATAAATAAGATTTTTATGTGATTTTACCTATATGTACAAGCCAAAAACACCAAGGTACAACATTTTTATGCATAACAAATACTCAGGTTACGTGAGTGACGTGTGCGTAACTATACATATTTTACAATGGATTTTAACACACGTTTTTGCCTTAATATTTATAAAAATGGTTTCGACCTTCATATTAAAACACACACACTAGGGCAAGTGTACCCTGTCATATAAGTAGTAAGTACAGATAAGAACCAAGTATCGATCCATGGACGCGCGCGGAGCAATGGTACTAAAACTCTATCCCCGATTCACCAGTAAGTAAAAGATAAGTTTGAGTTTTGTTTTAAGACTAAATTAATTCTAAAACATGTAAATAACTTAACTACGACTCCAAATAGAAAATATAACTATATAAGATATAATACGCCAATCCTAGCATGTCATCTATATAAGAAATAAAGGCGTGATCAACATTCCCATTTTCCGACAGTTAGTGTCCCTTTCGGGCATCCTAACATGACAACTATATGGAAAGCTAACACGAATACACACGTTAGCCACCTCAAGTTGTTCATTAGCGCGCAGCTGATATGATCTCATGAGAATCTTTAAAGATAGGTTAGTATCACCTTTCGGGAGTCCTCAACCGCACTAGTCAAGGAAAGCAATATCGAATACACAATACGACCACCGAAACTAGCATAAAGTAGAGCATTTCACAACTTATTCCATTTTACTAACTTTGAACACAAATCTACTAAGATCGCCATTTTTACCAAAATAACTAACAAAGATCATTAACCGCGTCAAAGATTAGTAACAACACCATTAAGCTTTTTAAACTCTTTTACGTGCCGGTAAACATCTATAATCATTATCCGAGTGACTTTAACCAAACCAATACCCGGTTACAGTTTCATGGTGTAAACTTTATTAACAAGTTAACTAGTTTACTACCGGACGATTAAACGGACGGTTTTCTCAACAAATAATCTGCCTAACACATTCGATAATCATCAAAGTCATCCGAACACAACTACAAATCTATCAACAATGAAACAAGGTTGCATTATGATCATCAAGATTCAAACATGAAAAACGCCAAATTTATACAAAACTCGATTTCACGCAAACGATTGTTTTAAACTACTAACTAATACTAATGTTCTTGCCCGTAGGCGTACGATTAACTAAATAACATCAATGTAGCAAACAAAATCAGATTTGGATCTAAGAAAGCTCAAAGGATCAAACCATAAGATTGCTAAAGAGATGGATTGGATGATGAAGGATGGATCGGATGGATTCCCGAGCTTGTTAAACGGCCATCCAGCAGCTCCTTTGGTCCAGAAATCGCCCAAAATCGCCTCCCAAAACCCAATACACGATCAGTGGGCTGAATGGTACATTTATAGAAGAACAGAGCCTGTGAGCGGCCGCTCGGAGCCTGTGAGCGGCCGCTCACTTTTCAGACAAGTGGCCCAGTTGTTCGTTTGCTGACGTAGGCCTTCTAGAACGTTTCTGGAAATATCTGGGGGAGCGAGCGGCCGCTCGGAGCCTCCGAGCGGCCGCTCACAGGACCTGGGGTCCTGTTTGCGCGCCGAAAACTGCGTTTTTCCTTCAGTTCTGCTTCCGGGACATCGTTTAAGACCTGAAACTGCAAAGATACCAAAATAAGCACCAATTTCTGTGTATAAGGTCAAAAACGTCTGAAAATGGGAGTTAAACGGGGACTTTTATATGTAAATTAACGTATATCAAACCTCCCCACACTTGAACTTTGCTTGTCCTCAAGCAAACACTTAAATAGAAAATAACCAAAATACTCGCCAAGTGGCACAAAGGCAAAATATAGCCTGTACAGATGATAATAGACAAGCTGACAAAGATATATAAATAGGTGATAAGACAACTAAAAGGCAACGACTCACTTCCGATCTACAAGCATGCAAACCCGTACACGACTCACAATGTTCACACACACTCGGTTTTATTTATGATACATACGTGTAATGTGTATGTGTAAATCGCTCCATTGCCAAGACAATGAATCGTGCAATATCATAAGCTTGTCAAAAGATCTAGTCTTCACCAACTATGGTGTGAAAAAGCACAAATCAAGAGGTCTTTTACGGGTTGTAATGTTAGGCAAAGGTAAGGGTGCGGAATGGATATTTAAAGTGACAAATCGGCTAAAACTCGGCGGTTATGTCTAAATAATATCAACTAATACAACTGTACAAAACAAACGCGAATATAGGCGATTTTTATTTTAAATCGAGCTAACTTATAATTCTTAACTTTAAAGCTCTAAAAACTGCTCGAATACTGCTAATTCACCCTATTTTAGGGTGTTCTATTTTTCTGGATTTTTTTTAACATATATATATATCTATGATATATATAATGAACTGAAACTGATTATATAATCAACAAACGGGTTCTAAATATATAAACCCGAACACGAACTATTTACAACACATAAACTAGTAGAACAATAACCTAAACCGAGTTTTAACACAAAAGGTTTAAAAGAAAAAGGTTATTTGGTTTAGTGGTGAAATGGTGTGGTAAATAAGAAAAAACACGGGATTATGTTCAACATGGTTAACTAGTGGATAATATATCGGTGCGGAAAACAGATAGAACGAAAAGAAAAGGCTAAATCAAAAGGGTATCCTAAATGCCTCAATCATGTTCGTACAATCTCACACGTATCTGGTCTAAACAAGTATACTGGTGACAAGTTCTAAACTGCACAAAACATCCGGCTCACTCGTAAGCATGTCAAAGAAATGTAATCTATTCTAAGGCTCAAACGCTCACGTAACCGGAAGGAAATGGGTGCAAATGTACGAATATAACACGCTCGTATCTCATCTGTTTGTCGCGCCTCGAGTTATCTTTATCAAAATTTAGATAGGCTTGATGTTTATATGAGAATATATACATATATGTACTTTTAAAGGGTTTTTTATATATATACATATGTATATATACAAGAGGACAAACACGATTATAATCCCTCTATATACATATGTATATATACAAGAGGACAAACACGATTATAATCCCTCCCCACACTTGAACTTCACATTGTCCCCAATGTGACAATAGAAAGCGTTTATGAAATAGCTAACTATTTGTGCGAAAAAGGAGAATAAAACTCCCCTGTTGTCGATAACCTGAAAAGTACGGTGATCGTATTGAGCATCCATACCGGTGCTCGCCATTTCCTGCACTATCACCATTCTTGACAAAACCAAAAGACATCAAACACATCCGTACATCAACACACTTATTCAAACAAACCAAATAATACTGAAATGGAAACTACTAAAAAGTAAATAGTATGGGTACAGAAAGAAATAAAACAAATGTCATGGGTGCTCGCACCCGAATACAGTACCAACAGGAATAAGACCAACAAAATAGTACCAACTTACCAGCATCTCCTCAATCCTCATCATCATGGTGAGTCCCTGATGATCCCGCTGCATCACCACCTCGTCTCCGCTTGTCCCCCGGATGTCCCTTTGTGGGGGATTCCCGAAATGGTTTGGGAAACAAGCATGAAATTCAGAGACGAGGTAGTCGAGGGTCGCGCCCTGATGCTGTAGGGACTCGCCATGCTGGTATAAGGTGTCGCGCGTTTCTGTTCTGAACGCGCCAAACTCATCATAGAAGTCTTGAGGATGCTGGTAGTAATACTGCTGCTGGTGAGGCAGTAGAGGCTCCTGCTAGTGTGGCTGCTGCTCATGTGGCATCTGTACTGGTGACTGCTGCTGCTGTGGTGGCTGCTGCTGCTGTGGTGGTGGAAGTGGGTCCCAGATCACATTCAGGTGCCCTTTTAACGGCACGTCCCATCTTCATACTCATGTAGGATCCCCATGTGTCTGAGTGTATCCAGGTCGACATAGGATCCTCCTCTAACCCGAGTAAGGGTGTTCCTTGCTGCCTTAAGGACACCCATTGATCTAGCAAGAGCCGTCACATATTCTCCACCATAAATCATACTGCCCGGTTTCCCCCTGCTGCTGTAGTAAGAAAAGAAGCTAGTAATGCAGCTAAGTTAACCCGTTGGTCACTTACCAGGGCGTACAAGAATAATAAATCTGGAGTGGGGCAGTTGGTGGAACTTTCTTTCTTTGCAGCCATCGTTCCACAGAGAACCTTTTGGAATACCCGGAGCAATGGGTCAATAATCTTAGTCGCTTTTGAGCCTTGGGGGTTGTATTGTTAAAGCCCCGTCAGTTGAGCCCAAAAATTGTTTCGCAATTGGTTGTCGTCGGGGAAGCTATACATAGCTTCATTGAAGCTATCATCGAAGATCTCTTCCTCGGAATAAATTCCTAAGTGGTGACCCAGCTCCGCGACTGAAATGTCGCGCCAGGTTCCACCAAGGCGAAACTGCAACCCATGTATCCCGTTTGCTTGAAAGTTAGGTTCTAGATGCTTTCTTGGCCTTCGATAGGTCAAGGTGGAGAAGAATTCAATAGTTATCTCCATGAAGACCGGTTCGTTTATTAAAAGCAGGTTCTCTAGTGGTTGGTCCATCCATTCCCTTAGCCTCTCCTCTTGATTTATGTCACACCCTCAAAATCCACTTGCGGAGTTTTACCGCGAGGCGCATGACAAACCAGGATCCAAACCAACGATCACAATAAACAAGTCTAAATGAACATATGCAATTTCAAAAACATAGTTTAAAATCCCCAAATACAGCGGAAGCTTATTCTCAAAACAATATCCAAAAGTAAACCAATTATCCAATGTTTGAAAACCATGCAATCCTAACTAGACGCCGTGCAGACGCGTGCGCCCTAGTTCCGTAGTGCTACCTTAGCGACCTGAGAAAACATGTAAGAGATACGTCAGCACAAAAATGCTGGTGAGTTTACAGGTTTGTAATTAAAGTACAAAGTTCAACCTGTCCATACTATAACCAATCGAAAACCAAAGTACGCTAGCTAGGCGTATGTTTTGTTACTACCATGATTGGAAAACCATTACTAACTCGCAAACCAGATGTTGTGCCCGAATAGTAAACCAGTTCCTGTTTGAGACAATATGCACTCGCCCGGCCCTCCAAGCCGACGAGCGGGGTTGGTCACTCCCAATAGCGCTATTCACATTTCCCCGTTGTGCTAACCCGCGCATTCATGGTTTCCCCGGGACTTCCAAAGATCGTATAGTAAACCATAGAAACCCATAGTATGACAGTTGTTACCAAAAACATAAGTTTAACACATGTTTTCTCCCCCGAAAAGTGAAACCAGTTAAAAGAGGGGCCGTAAACTCACGCAACCTGTTTCATTTATCAAAAACTTGTTCGTTTGGAATTCCTCAGGTTTTCATAAAAGAAGCATGTCTTCCACCCCGAAAACATTTACGAAAACAGTAAAAAGTGGGGTCATGAACTCACCTTAACGTGCAAGCAAGGAATCCGAACAGCAAGCAATATATGCTACCGACACCCTAATAACAGTGTCACTAAGTGAGTATAGGCGTAATATCATTACACCATATAACTCGTTTGTCCAAGGCGTTTTAAATGTTCAAAAGTGTGTATGCGACGCCTAGTGATTCTACATGCAATAGTAAACCCTACGGACTCGTTGGTGAATGAGTTGGTTACCATTTAGTTTCTACATCCCGTATGTGTCACAAACAAGTGTACTTCAGTTATATGTCAATTCCAGATCACCTAAGACCTCAATTAATCACATAAGCACATAATACACAATCTGTGTTTTCAGGACAGATTGTGCGCCATCAAAACGAATTTATTTAAAATAGTAAATCAGTGAGTTATCCCCCCAAAGTTTTACTGAATTTTCTTTGGGATTCACTTGACAATACCTATTTTTTGTTAGTCTTAAATCCAAACACAAAAATAATTAAAATTCGTCTAACTCAGCTATGTTCGGAAAACCCTCCTAACAGGTCAGTTTGGTAAATAATTTCCCAAAAATTGTGTATTCATCCAAACGGGATGAATCTACTTGGAAAACTAGCAAAACTCCATATTAACCTTCTGTAAAAATTTCAAAACCCAACTCTTTATAAAACTTGAGTTATGATGTTTCAAAGTTGACTCAGTTTGACACCCGAAATTCTGATCTGACCTATTTTCAATGAAAATTCCAAAAACGACTCATCCGACGTCCAAAACACATGATTTTACCCATTATGAAAAGCTAAGACTAGGTGTGATTTAACCATGCAAAGAAAGCATCAAAACCAGTACGTTAAAGCCACGTAACAGACCCTACAAGTTAACCTAAACATTATGTCCAGATTTTAATTACGCATAAACCTTTATTTAAACGACTCACGTGTGCGTACAATCGATCAACAACAATCAATAATCATCACAAAACATTCATTAGACCTAGCATGCTCAGAACCTGTCATAACACATGCAAAATCATAAACCCTAATGATCAAAACATCACAAACTTGCGCAACAAGTAACCTATCATATCACTAATCGCATAGGATCATGTTTAACCCGTTAAATCTTTATAAACTTCAAGTTTTAATCTTTATAAAAAGGTTCCAGACCTAGACAAACTTAGTTATAAGGTTTTTATAACATGTTAATAAGATTAAAGCATAATAGATTAAGGATTATACCGCAAGTTCCTCGAAACAATCAACCGAATGCTCTTGAAGCTTCCCGATCGATGTTCTTACGCCTTAGCAGGTGTTTAGGGGTTAATATTTCGTAAATAGGGCAGTAGGGGCGATTAGGGTTTGAGTTTAGGAGATACAAGAGGCTTAAGGTTGCTTAAATAGTAGTTTAAGGCGGTTTAACCACGTCAGCGTGTTCCGAACACCCGTTCGGAATTGTGAACACCCGTTCGGAATTGTGAATGGCCGTTCGGAATGGTTTAATCCGTTTTGAGCGGCCCAGTTTGTTGTATAGCCTGTTTTCTTTGATGTTTTCATTATTTTGGGCCATACCAAGCGTAACCCCATGTTTTAAGACCCCAACCAACCTCATGCTCCACTTTTAATAATTTTTATTAACGTGTTCGGTTTAGGTTCACATAATCACGTATGGTTTTCACATAAGTTTGTCAGATATCACCGAGACACATAAGTTTATTATTCACCAACTTCCGAGGTTCACTAATCATGTAATCACATATTAACTCACAACAATGCACGTATGTCCTATCTAGCTATCTAGCTAACCCTCGTTAAGTATAATGTACGCGTGACTCGCTAAGGTAGACTTTAATCTAGACAACGTTGTTAACCAGAATTTGCCGGGTGTCACATCATCCCCACGTTAAAAGAATTTTCGTCCCGAAAATTGCACAAGTACCAAAAGGAAACAGACAAAAGATAGAAACCAAGAGAGAGATTTACCCGAGTTGTCACATCATCCCCACGTTAAAAAGGAATCTCGCCCCGAGATTCATTCAGCTGCAGTGGAAACATATCTCGATTCGAACGCTTTCTTAGGAAAGAGATGAGGATACTTAGACTTCATCTGATCCTCCCGTTCCCAAGTGTACTCTGGTCCCCGGTTCGAGTTCCAGCGAACCTTTACAATGCGAATCTTGCAATGACGTAGGCTACGAATCTTGTAATCAAGAATCTCAACAGGTTCCTCCACAATCCGAAGACGATCGTCAACCTTGATCTCTTCCAGTGGAACAATAAGAGACTCGTCAGCCAGACACTTCTTTAAGTTGGACACATGGAAGACGTTATGTACGTTACCGAGCTCCGTCGGTAAATCAAGACGATATGCCACCGGTCCAATCCGTTCCAGGATTGTAAATGGGCCGACATACCGAGGGTTGAGTTTGCCACGCTTCCCAAAGCGTATGACGCCCTTCCACGGTGAAACTTTCAGAAGTACCTTGTCATCAACTTGGAATTCCAATGGCTTGCGACGCTGATCGGCATAACTCTTTTGCCGATCCCGTGCCGCTGCCAACCGGTTACGAATCTGTACGATCTTTTCCGAAGTTTCGTACACTAGTTCAGGCCCAGTGAGTTGACTCTCACCCACCTCAGCCCAACAAAGAGGAGAACGGCATTTCCGCCCGTACAGTGCCTCGAACGGAGCCGCCTTGATGCTCGTGTGATAACTGTTGTTGTAAGAGAATTCTACTAACGGTAGATGAGCTTCCCGACCTTTGCCAAAATCGATCACACATGCTCGCAGCATGTCTTCTAAGGTTTGAATCGTGCGTTCACTCTGACCGTCAGTCTGTGGGTGATAAGCTGTACTCATGTCTAGCTGAGTACCCAAAGCCTTGTGCAAAGATTTCCAGAAGTGATAAGTAAAGTGGGAGTCACGATCCGAAATAATAGAAACCGGCACCCCGTGCTTAGAAACAACTTCCTTCAGATAAAGACGAGCCAAACGATCCATGGTGTCGGTCTCCTTAATAGCGAGAAAATGGGCTGATTTCGTCAACCGATCAACAATCACCCATATCTTATCATTCCCGCTCGGTGACTTAGGTAGTTGCGTGACAAAATCCATTGTAATCCGTTCCCATTTCCACTCCGGAATTTCTGGTTGTTGCAAGAGACCCGACGGTTTCTGGTATTCCACCTTGACCTTAGCACAGGTCAAGCATTTGCTCACGTATGAGGCTATATCCGACCTCATGTTTAGCCACCAGTAAAGCACCTTTAGATCTTGGTACATCTTATCCGAACCAGGATGAATAGAATACTGGGACTTATGAGCCTCATCTAAGACAAGCTCCCGAAGTCCCCCGAATAAAGGAACCCATATGCGTTCTACGAAGTAGTGCAGGCCATCAGGCCTTTGCTCGAGGTGCTTGTCGGCACCATGCATAGTCTCAGCTTTAAGGTTTTCCTCCTTCAAAGCTTCTAACTGAGCAGAACGGAGTTGGTCAGGTAAAGAGGAATGAATGGTGAGCTGCAACGCCCGAACGCGACGAGGATTAATTGATTCCTTCCTGCTCAAGGCGTCTGCTACTACATTCGCCTTGCCAGGATGGTACTTAATGGTGCAATCATAGTCATTCAGGAGTTCAATCCAACGACGCTGTCGTATGTTCAAATGTTGTTGGTCGAAAATATGTTGAAGACTCTTGTGATCGGTGTAGATGGTGCATTTGGTACCGTACAAGTAATGTCTCCAAATTTTCAATGCGAAAACCACTGCACCCAAGTCCAAGTCATGGGTGGTGTAGTTCCTCTCGTGCACCTTGAGTTGGCGAGAAGCATACGCAATCACTTTCTCGCGTTGCATCAACACGCAACCGAGACCATGAATAGAAGCATCACAGTAAACAACGAAATCATCAGGGCCTTCAGGTAAGGACAAAATAGGAGCAGAACACAGTTTAGACTTCAGTTCTTCAAATGCTGACTCTTGTGGCTCACCCCAGGCGAACTTTCTATCCTTCTGTGTGAGAGTGGTGAGGGGTTGAGCGATCTTCGAGAACCCCTGAATGAAACGACGATAATAGCCCGCAAGGCCTAGGAATTGCCGCACCTCAGTTGGCGTCTTTGGTGCTTCCCAGTCCTTAATCGCTTCGATCTTAGCTTGATCGACATGAATTCCTAGTTCATTAACCACATGTCCTAGGAACTGAACTTCGCGTAATCAAAAGTCACACTTTGAGAACTTAGCGTAAAGTTGTTCCCGTCGCAAAAGTTCCAAAACCAAACGCAGGTGTTCCTCGTGTTCGGTCTTGTTCTTGGAGTAAATCAGGATATCATCAATAAACACGATAACGAACTTGTCGAGATATGGTTTGCAAACGAGATTCATCAAATCTATGAAAACCGCCGTGCGTTTGTGAGACCGAAAGGCATGACCAAGAACTCAAAATGGCCATAACGCGTGCGGAAGGCAGTCTTTGCAACGTCAGCTTCCCTTACACGCAACTGGTGATAACCGGACCTCAAATCAATCTTAGAGTAGCAGCTAGAACCCTGGAGTTGGTCGAATAGATCATCAATACGTGGAAGAGGATAACGGTTCTTGATGGTCACTTTGTTCAATTCTCTGTAATCCACACACAATCGAAAACTTCCATCCTTCTTCTTAACGAACAGAATCGGGGCTCCCCATGGGGAAGAACTTGGTCTAATGAAACCCTTGTCCAAGAGTTCCTGTAACTGACTGGAAAATTCCTGCATCTCGGGAGGTGCAAGACGGTAGGGGGCCCGAGCAATAGGAGCAGCTCCCGGTACAAGATCAATACTGAACTCAACCTGACGATGGGGAGGAAGACCAGGTAGATCATCGGGAAATACATCAGGAAACTTGCGTACAACAGGAATATCGTCGATCTTCTTCTCATCGGTAGAGGAAACAGATAAAAGTGCCAAAACGGCCGAATAACCCTTTCGAAGATACTTAAGGGCTTTCATGCTGGAAATGAGATTTAGCGGAGCACCGCCCTTGATACCGTACACAGAAAGGAATTCCCCATCAGGGAGGGGAATCCGAATAATCTTGTCGTAACAAACGATCTCAGCGCGATACAAAGACAACCAATCCATGCCTACCACAACGTCAAAACTACCCAAAGGTACCGGCATAAGGTCGATGGGGAAAGACAAACCCGACAACTCTAGTTGACACTCCCGAAGGATACAAGTAGCTTCAATCTTTTTACCGTCAGCCAACTCAATTACATACTTAGCCTCTAATGGTACGGGTACTGCATCTAGCAGTCGACTAACTTCCATAGATATAAAACTTTTATCGGCACCGGAATCAAATAAAACGCTAACAGAGCGATTATTGAGAAGGAACATACCGGTAACTGTGTCAGGATCATGTCTAGCCTCTGCGGCTCCAATGACGAAGGCACGTGCATTCCTGCCACCGCCCCTGTTGTTCCCGTTACCGTTCCTATCCCTCACATCCCCGCCCTGCTTCAGTTTCGGGCACTCCTTCTTGTAATGCCCAGTCTCCCCACAGTTGTAACAACCCTGTTTCCCCGTAGTTCCTTGAGCAGTAGGAGCCGGGGTAGTACTTGGGGCCTGGGTCGATGGAAGTGTCGCCCGACAATCTTTAGCAAAATGCCTAAGTTGCTGGCAGCGATGGCAACGATTATGGTCGCAGTCCCCCTGATGATGACGCCCACACTTGTTGCATTTAGGTAATTTCCCCGCATAACCACCCTGTTTGGTACCCGAAGAAGAAGAACCCCCGCTATCGAATCTCTTACCCTGTTGTGCTGGTGCTGGCGCAGATCATTTCCCCTCATTATCCCATTTACGCTTGTTATTTTCCGGGGCCTTGACAGTCGAACCCTTAGCAGGTAAGATACCCTCATTCACCTTCAAGTTTGTCATCCTATGAGCCGATCGAACCACCTCTGAGTATGTAGGAAGATTCCCCGCAACCACTAACCCTGCGATCTCTGGTACTAGCCCCGAGATATAGTGTTCAATCCTCCTGTATTCTGGCACATGCAGATCAGGACACAGCACTGCCAACTCATTACGCCTCACCGTATACTTTTCAATCTCTGACCCGGTCATCTTGAGGTTCCACACCTCCACGACCACCACCACCACGACCGCCACCACCACGCCCACCAGCGCGGCCACCTCCACGTCCTCCTCGCACTCCAGACATGATTCCGACAAAAAGGACGAGAAAATTTAGTTTCACAGCTAATGGTAACCACTAGCGTTCGCAAGATCAAAGCTAGATCCAACCCAGGACTATCCATTCAAACCCAGAGCTCACTAGGGCTTTCATGCATTTCGGTTTATGATTTTTGTGTGCACCCAAAATGATAAACCGCTCTACATGGTCCTCCAAGTGTTCTCCTAGTTCAAAGTTCAAATCACCGGACATAGACTCTTAGCTATACACCGTAATGCTACGGTAGTTTATGGCAAGTGTTTCTATTGGAGTATGAAAGGGAGATGTCCGAGCCTTGGACAAATCTCAAGAGTACACGATTTACCCCAATATACCACACTGCCTACAAAGCAAGTAACCCGACCTAAGATAGAACGGATGATGTAACATAGGAAGGTCAAATGATTTAGAGACACCCCGACAAGGCCATACGTAACCCACCATAATGTTTAGTACTATGTGATCGTCTAGTGTGTGTGACTCGGCTATAGACTAGACTCTACATGCAGTCCTAGTTCACTATAACCATTGGCTCTGATACCAATCTGTCACACCCTCAAAATCCACTTGCGGAGTTTTACCGCGAGGCGCATGACAAACCAGGATCCAAACCAACGATCACAATAAACAAGTCTAAATGAACATATGCAATTTCAAAAACATAGTTTAAAATCCCCAAATACAGCGGAAGCTTATTCTCAAAACAATATCCAAAAGTAAACCAATTATCCAATGTTTGAAAACCATGCAATCCTAACTAGACGCCGTGCAGACGCGTGCGCCCTAGTTCCGTAGTGCTACCTTAGCGACCTGAGAAAACATGTAAGAGATACGTCAGCACAAAAATGCTGGTGAGTTTACAGGTTTGTAATTAAAGTACCAAGTTCAACCTGTCCATACTATAACCAATCGAAAACCAAAGTACGCTAGCTAGGCGTATGTTTTGTTACTACCACGATTGGAAAACCATTACTAACTCGCAAACCAGATGTTGTGCCCGAATAGTAAACCAGTTCCTGTTTGAGACAATATGCACTCGCCCGGCCCTCCAAGCCGATTAGCGGGGTTGGTCACTCCCAATAGCGCTATTCACATTTCCCCGTTGTGCTAACCCGCGCATTCATGGTTTCCCCGGGACTTCCAAAGATCGTATAGTAAACCATAGAAACCCATAGTATGACAGTCGTTACCAAAACATAAGTTTAACACATGTTTTCTCCTCCGAAAAGTGAAACCAGTTAAAAGAGGGCCGTAAACTCACGCAACCCGTTTCATTTATCAAAAACTTGTTCGTTTGGAATTCCTCAGGTTTTCATAAAAGAAGCATGTCTTCCACCCCGAAAACATTTACGAAAACAGTAAAAAGTGGGGTCATGAACTCACCTTAACGTGCAAGCAAGGAATCCGAACAGCAAGCAATATATGCTACCGACACCCTAATAACAGTGTCACTAAGTGAGTATAGGTGTAATATCATTACACCATATAACTCGTTTGTCCAAGGCGTTTTAAATGTTCAAAAGTGTGTATGCGACGCCTAGTGATTCTACATGCAATAGTAAACCCTACGGACTCGTTGGTGAATGAGTTGGTTACCATTTAGTTTCTACATCCCGTATGTGTCACAAACAAGTGTACTTCAGTTATATGTCAATTCCAGATCACCTAAGACCTCAATTAATCACATAAGCACATAATACACAATCTGTGTTTTCAGGACAGATTGTGCGCCATCAAAACGAATTTATTTAAAATAGTAAATCAGTGAGTTATCCCCCCAAAGTTTTACTGAATTTTCTTTGGGATTCACTTGACAATACCTATTTTTTTTTAGTCTTAAATCCAAACACAAAAATAATCAAAATTCGTCTAACTCAGCTATGTTCGGAAAACCCTCCTAACAGGTCAGTTTGGTAAATAATTTCCCAAAAATTGTGTATTCATCCAAACAGGATGAATCTACTTGGAAAACTTGCAAAACTCCAATATTAACCTTCTGTAAAAATTTCAAAACCCAACTCTTTATAAAACTTGAGTTATGATGTTTCAAAGTTGACTCAGTTTGACACCCGAAATTCTGATCTGACCTATTTTCAATGAAAATTCCAAAAACGACTCATCCGACGTCCAAAACACATGATTTTACCCATTATGAAAAGCTAAGACCAGTGTGATTTAACCATGCAAAGAAAGCATCAAAACCAGTACGTTAAAGCCACGTAACAGACCCTACAAGTTAACCTAAACATTATGTCCAGATTTTAATTACGCATAAACCTTTATTTAAACGACTCACGTGTGCGTACAATCGATCAACAACAATCAATAATCATCACAAAACATTCATTAGACCTAGCATGCTCAGAACCTGTCATAACACATGCAAAATCATAAACCCTAATGATCAAAACATCACAAACTTGCGCAACAAGTAACCTATCATATCACTAATCGCATAGGATCATGTTTAACTCGTTAAATCTTTATAAACTTCAAGTTTTAATCTTTATAAAAAGGTTCCAGACCTGGACAAACTTATTTATAAGGTTTTTATAACATAATAATAAGATTAAAGCATAATAGATTAAGGATTATACCGCAAGTTCCTCGAAACAATCAACCGAATGCTCTTGAAACTTCCCGATCGATGTTCTTACGCCTTAGCAGGTGTTTAGGGTTAATATTTCGTAAATAGGGCAGTAGGGGCGATTAGGGTTTGAGTTTAGGAGATACAAGAGGCTTAAGGTTGCTTAAATAGTAGTTTAAGGCGGTTTAACCATGTCAGCGTGTTCCGAACACCCGTTCGGAATTGTGAACACCCGTTCGGAATTGTGAATGGCCGTTCGGAATGGTTTAATCCGTTTTGAGCGGCCCAGTTTGTTGTATAGCCTGTTTTCTTTGATGTTTTCATTATTTTGGGCCATACCAAGCGTAACCCCATGTTTTAAGACCCCAACCAACCTCATGCTCCACTTTTAATAATTTTTATTAACGTGTTCGGTTTAGGTTCACATAATCACGTATGGTTTTCACATAAGTTTGTCAGATATCACCGAGACACATAAGTTTATTATTCACCAACGTCCGAGGTTCACTAATCATGTAATCACATATTAACTCACAACAATGCACGTATGTCCTATCTAGCTATCTAGCTAACCCTCGTTAAGTATAATGTACGCGTGACTCGCTAAGGTAGACTTTAATCTAGACAACGTTGTTAACCAGAATTTGCCGGGTGTCACAATTTACCTCTGCTAGAGTATCCCAACAAAGCCTACGCGGAGTGGCAATCATTTCCCTTCACGCATATAGCTCGTCAAACTTCTCTAGACACTCGCGTTCTTTCGGGATTGTCTGGTCAAATCTCAAAAAGCGGTGCACCATCTGCATCAAAATGCTTAAATATGTCAGTTTTAATCAAAGGAATAGGACCCGGACCCAAAACACGCCAAACAAAAAAATAAAAAATTCTTCACAGAACCTTCGAGCGGCCGCTCACAGCATGCTGCGCGCCACATTTCGTTTTGCAGCCCCTGTTTTTCGATCCCGTGCACTGGCTTTTGCCCGGTTTTCAGTGTTTCAGCCAAATGCACTCTAAAAGCGGCCATTCAAGCACTTGGTTTTTGAAAAATTTTGTACTTAGGCGATTGAATGGCCGAGATCTCATAGTTATGATGTTTTCAAGCAAGTTTGGAATTTTTAACGCCTACACGCTATGTTTGCAAAAACCATCCTAAATTCAAGTCTTTTAGCGCAAGGTGTTTAGAAACCAAACACTAAACCAAACACTTGGGGCGCGTTTGTTTAGTTATGAAGAACGCCCCAAAGTTTTATTAAGAAAACCATCTAACTACAATCAAAATACTAACAATCTTAAAGTTTTGGGGTTTTGTTAAACGTTTATGAAGGAAACCCCAACAAATCAAGATCATTAACAACAAAATATAACCTATAACAAGAGGAATTTGGGGATGTTTAAACATTTATGAAGAATCCCCAAAATTCCAAGAACAAACCTAAATTACACTAACATTACCACTAGCATACAATCCTATCATGAAATTAATCTACATTAAAACTAAATTACACTAAACAAATGACTACAAAATGACACAAATCTTCAAAAAATTTCGGATTTTATTTATACATTATGAAGAAAACCTCAAAAACTCTAAGATTTGGACAACACTATACTCTAAACTATACTAACCAAGCATACAATCCATCAATGCACATTTAGGGTTTATTAAACATTATGAAAGGACCCTAAAATCATGAAAAGATTGCGAAAATTTAAACTAATCTATACTAGAACAAGGAAAATTGCAAGAAAACTAAAGAAGATTCATACCTTGATTGAAAATTAGGATGTGGATTAGAGAGGTTATGATGTGGGTGTTCTTGAGAGCAAAAACTTGAAGAATTTGGGTCAAAAACAGAATGAGCGGCCGCTTCTTAGTAATGTAGGGTTAGTTTGTGAGTTTTAAAGGTGAAATACCCATTTTACCCTTGAAAAACATGTGCAGAGGCCATCGAGCGGTCGCTCGCTCCCACTGAGCGGCCGCTCGCCCAATTTTTTTTTTTTTTTTGGGACAGACCTGGGCGTTTGGAGCGGGGCGCTCGGAGCCTCCGAGCGGCCGCTCAATGTGTCTGCGCGTGCAATTTTGTTGCAGTTTTTCACCAAAAAACGTCTGTACTTGTCCGTTTTGACCCAAACAACCAACATACCTGTTTTAAGACGCTTCTTAGTAAACTACCTCTGTTGTGAAGCGACTTTCCACATCTTCATAAGGCGCGAATCGAACCTGCTAAGACTAAAAACAAACTACAAAGAACAAGTTAAAATTAAAAACAAGTTAACTACAAAACTATTCTAAGCTATGAACATTTGTACAATTTGGGGCGCCCATACACGCCGTGCTATGTTTATTAACGAGTCGCTAGCTAGACTCACTTCCCCACACTTATTAAGCATGTGGGGCGTAGAGGTCGATTACCTCTACGGATTGGTCAACCGGTCCATCAATGTAAGCTTTTAAGCGATGACCGTTGACTTTCAAACTTAGTCCATTTTGATTTATGGACTCGTCCATATGGACTTTAAACTTCTTGGAATGGTCGTTTTCATAAAAGATTTTCTTTAAGATCGCTTTCGCCCGAATGGAGATTGAGTACAGGCGAGAAGATCGATCGAGCAATGAACAGACATCGGCCATCCCCACACTTAAACTGACGCAATGTACGAAATAATAGAAGAAATAATTACAGACTCGATCTAAGAAAAACGGAAGAAATATAGATAGATAAATATACTAAAATCTATACACTAATTTAAATTATGAAAATATATAAAATATGAAAATATACAATATTTTCAGGGAAATCTATGTCGCTCGCGCATAGCGAAGAAGTATAGACCGCTTCTCGCGTGGCGCAAGTGAGTACAATGACTCAAGGTGCTCGCACGTCGCAACAAGATAAAGACCGTCTTTTTGCTTGCGCGAAAACAACCTTTTTCACCAAAAAATAATATAACGGGAGTTGATGAATAGAAACGATGATGGATGCCAATGTATTGAGTTAAAAATGGAAGATAGCGGTTATTCACGTCACACGAAGGACTCTGGTGATCCTGTTCGCGTATCGCGAAGAGTAAAAGATAAAACTCGGGGTAATTAGGAACTCGCTTAAGGCGGAACCATAAGCACAGCTTCTTTGCGAATCGCAAGGGAGCATTTTTCACAGAAAATTATTTTTATTAAAACCACTTCTATATTAAATAAATTTCCCAGTTTTTCTTAACCCAAACCTTTTATAAAAGCATCAGTACTATCAAATTCGAACGTAACATATCCAGACTTCCATTATATATTTACATAAAAGCTATAAATACATAAAAATTAAAATTATATAAACAGATAAACATATGAACACATGGTTAACAAATAAAGAATTTAACTTTTCAAATCTAAAAATTAACAATTAGTCCAAATCCAGACAAACAAATCAAATAAATCAAATAAATCAAATAATGAATCAATCAAATTCATAGACAAACCAACTAATCCAATATTCAATAAATTAAATCTATCAACATCCTAATGAACGAATAATCAATAAAATCAATCCTATAAGCATAAAAATGAACAAATATATATGCAAACCTATGAACCAATCTAAAATCAATCCAAAATATCAACAGACAAATAAATCTAATAAGTAATCAAATAATCATATATGCAAATAAATGAATGAAATAAAGAATTAACGAAGTATAAACAAGTATTCACAAGCATGTACACGGGTAAAAAGTTGACTCGGTTCGTTCCTAAAGCTCGTCGCATCCCCGGCAACGGCGCCAAAAACTTGACGTGTACGTAACTATACATATTTTACAATGGATTTTAACACACGTTTTTGCTTTAATATTTATAAAAATGGTTTCGACCTTCATATTAAAACACACACACACTAGGGCAAGTGTACCCTGTCATATATGTAGTAAGTACAGATAAGAACCAAGTATCGATCCATGGACGCGCGCGGAGCAATGGTACTAAAACTCTATCCCCGATTCACCAGTAAGTAAAAGATAAGTTTGAGTTTTGTTTTAAGACTAAATTAATTCTAAAACATGTAAATAACTTAACTACGACTCCAAATAGAAAATATAACTATATAAGATATAATACGCCAATCCTAGCATGTCATCTATATAAGAAATAAAGGCGTGATCAACATTCCCATTTTCCGACAGTTAGTGTCCCTTTCGGGCATCCTAACATGACAACTATATGGAAAGCTAACACGAATACACACGTTAGCCACCTCAAGTTGTTCATTAGCGCGCAGCTGATATGATCTCATGAGAATCTTTAAAGATAGGTTAGTATCACCTTTCGGGAGTCCTCAACCGCACTAGTCAAGGAAAGCAATATCGAATACACAATACGACCACCGAAACTAGCATAAATTAAGTAGAGCATTTCACAACTTATTCCATTTTACTAACTTTGAACACAAATCTACTAAGATCTCCATTTTTACCAAAATAACTAACAAAGATCATTAACCGCATCAAAGATTAGTAACAACACCATTAAGCTTTTTAAACTCTTTTACGTGCCGGTAAACATCTATAATCATTATCCGAGTCACTTTAACCAAACCAATACCCGGTTACAGTTTCATGGTGTAAACTTTATTAACAAGTTAACTAGTTTACTACTGGACGATTAAACGGACGGTTTTCTCAACAAGTAATCTGCCTAACACATTCGATAATCATCAAAGTCATCCGAACACAACTACAAATCTATCAACAATGAAACAAGGTTGCATTATGATCATCAAGATTCAAACATGAAAAACGCCAAATTTATACAAAACTCGATTTCACGCAAACAATTGTTTTAACTACTAACTAATACTAATGTTCTTGCCCGTAGGCGTACGATTAACTAAAATAACATCAATGTAGCAAACAAAATCAGATTTGGATCTAAGAAAGCTCAAAGGATCAAACCATAAGATTGCTAAAGAGATGGATTGGATGATGAAGGATGGATCGGATGGATTCCCGAGCTTGTTAAACGACCATCTAGCAGCTCCTTTGGTCCAGAAATCGCCTAAAATCGCCTCCCCAAAACCCAATACACGATCAGTGGGCTGAATGGTACATTTATAGAAGAACAGAGCCTGTGAGCGGCCGCTCGGAGCCTGTGAGCGGCCGCTCACTTTTCAGACAAGTGGCCCAGTTATTCGTTTGCTGACGTAGGCCTTCTAGAACGTTTCTGGAAATATCTGGGGGAGCGAGCGGCCGCTCGGAGCCTCCGAGCGGCCGCTCACAGGACCTGGGGTCCTGTTTGCGCGCCGAAAACTGTATTTTTCCTTCAGTTCTGCTTCCGGGACATCGTTTAAGACCTGAAACTGCAAAGATACCAAAATAAGCACCAATTCCTGTGTATAAGGTCAAAAACGTCTGAAAATGGGAGTTAAACGGGGACTTTTATATGTGTAAATTAACGTATATCAGTGAGGCGCGCGCCTCAGGGAGAAAAGCACCTGAAATTTGACAAAAAAAGCGCCTGAGGCGCGCACCTTTAGGAAAAAGCATAGGCGCAAAGCCTTGAGGCGCCCTAGGTTGCGCCTTGATACGCCTTGCGCCTAAGCGCGCCTCAGGCGAGCTTTTTAGAACCCAGCTTCTTATAGTAAGTATTGACCCGATTCAGGTAATCACTAAATGTTTGAATGCCATAATTATTCTGCTTATCATTTTATTGATACACCATTGACCCTATTGAGGTAATCCCTTGGCTTATGAGCGTGTTCAAGGTTGGGATTTCTATTGTTGGCTTAGTTTGAGCGTGACCCATGGCTGGCTTGGAGTCATTAGTTGGCTTATTTCAGAACTTTTTTGAATTCTACATGAGTTTTATGCATAAAAACATAATTTGGTGAGCTTTAGATAGCACAAGTTTTGCAAATTTCAAGGTTGGAAGGGTGTTTGGGCACCAAAAAAATAATTGTTTCTTTTGCTTCTGCTGCAATTTAATTGCAACATATTTGACACGGTTCAAACTTAGGTACAAATCATTTTGGTAATGGGTCAAAATTTGATTTCGAATATATGTTAGTTGTTTAGCAGAATCCAAATTTAAATACAAGGGTGTTTCAGGGTATATTTGAAAATAAGTTTTACTATTTTCTCTGCTGATGTCTATTACAACATTTGCAATTTACTCTTTTAAATAAGATTACATCTTTTTATTTCTTGATAAAAGCCATGTTTAATGAACATAAATTTAATGAAACAACTTTGAAGTGTTAATAGGGTTGATCAAGGAAGGAAACATTGCAATAATCTAAATTTACAATTTAACGCATCCCCTTTGACTTTTTTTTATAAGCGAATACTTCTTTCTAGATGTTTTCAGGTAAGATGAACCCGAATAAGTGAAAGAATGAGAACCGTACAAGATCTTGTCACAAATATGGATAAGGTAAGATTGATGTTGTAAAGAAAACTAAATTTAATACTTGCAGTAAACAAACACAACATATATACTCAAAGTTTAAAAGAACGGAAATGAGCTCGAGGCGTTTTCCCTTCGCCTCATGAGGCGTAAGCCTGAGGAGCATTCAGAAATAATTATAAAAATATGTATCTTATAAAAATAAAATACTTGACCTAGAAAAGTCTAAAACATCAAAAACACACATCAAAATAAACTAATTGACCCCAAAAGTCTACAATACCAAAAAAAAACATCAAAAACACCCTAAACCAACTGAGGCGCACATTTTCTTATCGCCTCAGCCCCATGAGGCGCGCCTCAGACTCGTTTTCTTAGCGTTTCTCCTTAAGCCATGCCTTGAGGCGTACGCCTCACCCGTTTTTTTAAACCATAGATATACTAGACATGGTTGTTGACTCACTACATGAAAGAACTTCGGAAAGAAGTTAGAGGTATGGAATGAACAAAAAAAACAAACATAATTAAATAATTGTTTATAGTGCTATTTTCATTGTTTACATTACTCATAGCTTATAATGATAAAGGTTTTTGTGAAGAGATTGAAGGGGATGCGATTCGAAATCCATGTGAAACCTAAAGATACGGTTAGCCTTGATTTAATTGTGCTTGTTTTTCATTGATTTTGATCGAACCGTGGTGGTTTTATGTGTAAACTTACACTAATTTCACAGCAACAAAGTATTTCTTTTGACTATATTAACTAAACCTGCGCATGAGGTGAATTCTTTAAGTTTTCAGATGTTAGTTTTTTTTTCTCTTGACCATATATTTTTTCCAGGTTGCAACTCTTGACGAAAAAGGTCGCTTCGGTGGTGAAACTGAAAAAATAATTCAACAATATTATGTTGTGCAAGTTTTACTATCATTAGTTCTTCTTTTGTCATCGAAATGTAAAATTATGTATAATTTGTCAGATTTTGAAGATTTTTAAGCATATGAATATGAATACAGCGGATTACTTTCATAGTATTTGACCTCTGTATGTTCTATTATGGTATGTTGTCTACAAATCAATTATATTGTGGACTGATTAACATTTCATGTTTCTAATATATGCAAATTTAAGTGGGTGTTTCGGATCTCAAGTGTTCTAATATTAAATCGTTGTTCTAATGAAACATACAACCCATATCCATAGAAGTCGTATTAAATGTTTGATGTTCATTTACAGTGTCTACAACTCCAGGTTAAAAATGTTTTAACTTCTTGAAATGATACATTAGGGTTACTCAAGTAGTGAAATTAAGGTGCATGTTACTACTGAACATTTTTACGTGTACGGATTAGTTTTTGTCTTGTTTCTTCCCATTTGTATCTCACAACAGCCGCAACGCCGAGCACAGGCGACGGTGGTTGCGTGTGTTAATGGGAGAGAGAGGGGTGCTTTGGTAGCGCCGGTCATTTGATGTTCATTTCTGTCGCCGCCGCATCGCGCGGGTTTCTTGCTAGTATATATATATATATATATATATATATATATATATATATATATATATATATATAGGGGAAAGTTAATTTGAGAACACCTATATTTCGTGCGAACCGTGAGAACGGCATCTAAAACCATTCAAATTCCAAATTTCTTTTTACACTTGTCTTTATTACTAAAATTCCATCTCAAAAACACAAATTACGCGTAAAAATTCAAACGTATACGAAAATAATTTGTTTTTACACATGTGTAAATTTGCTGTTTATACATGTGTAAACTGTTTCATTTACACATGTGTAAAAAGTTAATTTAAAAGTGTTTTTGCAAGAAAAGATGACTTATTTGGAAAGAAAATTCATTTATTAATGTTGTATTTTGATTATAATGGGATTTGTATTAAAAAAATTGATTTTGATTGATTTTTGTACTTGTTCTCACGGTTCTCACAATATTTAGCGTTCTCAAGATAACCCTCCCCTATATATATATATATATATATATATATATATATATATATATATAGGGTAAGGATAATGTGGAAACCCACTCTTATAGTGAAAACTCTGGAAACTCTAACTTTCAAATTTTTTTTATTTTTGAAAAAATTAGGGCATGTAATATACATGATTTTAAGCATTTTGGGCCAAAAAAATCAAAAAAGCGCCGAGCACTTTTTTTTAAAAAAAAAAAATAAATTTTCGACTAACACATGTTAAGCCAAACTAACACGTGTTACCCGTTTTTTACCCGAAGACGGTTTTTATTTTTTTTTAAAAAAAACGGCTCGGCGCTTTTTGATTTTTTGGCCCAAAATGCTTAAAATCATGTATGTTACATACCCTAAAATTTTCATAGAAAAAAAAAGTCGGGAAGTTAGAGTTTGATAGAGTTTCCAAGGTTTTCACTATAACAAGGGTTTCCAATATAACCTTATACTATATATATATATATATATATATATATATATATATATATATATATAGGTTTAGGATCCTGTACAAAGTACATTTTTTGTGAGAAGTGTGAGAAGGACTAAGAATTGACATGTAGACATCATTTTTTGGATTTAGGAATGATTTTTTTAGGTTGTTTAAACTTGAAAAACACCAAACACAACAATCTAAAAACACAATACAATGTATTATAGTCATTAAACTTAAAAAACAGCTAAAACACACTACTTAACGCTTAAAACACACTCTAATGTTCTTAGCATGGTGTTTTAAGTTTTAAGCCTAAAATACATTGTTTTCGGTTTTTAATTGTTATGTTTGGTGTTTTTATAGGCAAAACAATCCAAAACATCACGACTAAGTTCAAAAAATGATGCCTAAGTATCAATTTTTAATACTTCTCACACTTCTCACAAAAAAACCACTTTGTACACGATCTTGACCCTATATATATATATATATATATATATATATATAAAAGTTTTGCCATTAAAAAAAATATGTCTATTCTCTAATTGATTTTCCTTCAAACATGTCACTTCAAAGTTGGTGACATAATAATAAAAGGAGTGGTATTTAATGTAAACTAGTTTTAAGATCACTCTAAAGGTGTGTCATAATAAAGAATTAGCTTTTATTTATTTTTCTAATCAAAATTTAAATTGTAAAAATTTTAAAATGACATACATGCAGTTATAAGAAAGATGACCCGAATCAAGCAACCCAAACCGGAAAATTTTATATTATTAGTATCTCCCGACCCGACCTAACTTGAGCAAAACTAGACAATTTATGTCTCTTTTTATGAAATTGGATCGTCTTAAACCATCGAATCTATAATTTCAGACCTGTCACTGTATGAATCAACCCGAACTGGACCAGAAAACAATTATTATATCGCGATAGACAAAGACCCTTATAGATTTCGCCCCCCGTGTACAAAGCCATCCATTACATTTCGAAGGGTATTTGGGGCCATGTGTTGGTAGAAAAACGAGCCTCTAAATATAAATTTTAGGAAATACTCCCCCCGTCCCATTAGAAGTGTCCATATTCCCTTTTTTATTTGTCCCATTACATGTGTCCACTTTAAAAAATTATTAGCCAATTTCCAAATTTACCCTTAAAAACACAACTAAAATAAACAAAGAATATGATGGACCCACATATGACAAGGGTATTATTGTCATATGGCAAGCAAAGAAAACAATCATTTAATATGCCTAAAACTTTGTGTTTTTCAAATCAAGACACTTCTAGTGGGACGGAGGAAGTAAAAAACAGTACCCATAATGAGCCAAACTTAAATAAGCTATCTTTAACAATGGGTTTTAGATTTAATAAGTTTTGGGCCTTGTGCGTTGGATGGCACCCTAAATATGACCTAGGGCGGCCCTAACAATATGCTCTCAAACAAATTGTCACATTCACAATCTCAATAGATACTAGAAAGGATAGAATTACTAAAAAGATAGAGAATATTTTTTTTTTTCAAGGAGATATTGTATACCTGTACAGGAATTTCCAGTGATCAGTGAAGCTCGTAAAATGAAAAAAAAAGATCGGGAATTTCAAGCAAATGACCTAAAGAAGATAAATATTAAGACAAAGTTATTCTAACTTTAGCTATGCATGTTACAGGAAATAAATGGACATGACCTTTCAAACTATTACTTGTATATGTTAACTAAATATTATTAAGGTTGAGCCGACACCGCACAATATTCAATCTCTAGCTTCAAGGAATGATCATTCCGAGTCAAGAAAAACCATCAAAAGAATTGTGCCTCACTCGATAACTATGCAGAAAAATTCTACAATAAAACTGGAAGTATAAAGAAATACACCTTTACTTTATCAATAGAATTATACATCATGTTATTCGATTTTTTTTTTTTTTGAAATATAAAACATACCCTGACATTGTGGGTGTGTTTTAGTCTAGAAAATTAAAGAATTAAGCAAGTGCGCTAACGTATTAACATTATCTATATCTATATCTATACTACTATATAATACATTCTAGATGTCTTTAAAGGTAATTTTACATCAATTTTAAGATGTCATTTTACATCTATTATAGAAACCTCAATGCAATTTACTCATCTCACTCTTAACCTTCCAGACTCCATTATTTTCCTATACTAATATATCGTAGTCTCCTACACTTCACCTATCATCTTTCTTGAAAGAGCCGATTTCTCTTCATACGTGAGATACCACTATTTGGAATGATTATGTGGAAACCCGTCTCACTAAGATAAGAGTTGGTGCATCAAATTATATGGTTTAGTATTAATTAAGCAATGAATCTAATATGTTTTTCTTTTGTTGTGTGTGTTTTTGTTTCTACAGGAACATTTCTCACTCATCTATAACAGGATTTATTGCTCATGAACTATTTCAGCTTGCATCCTTACACGAATTGTATGTTTCCTTTAAACATCTTATCTCACCTTAAAGAACCTAATGAAAATTGAATATTTAATTACAAATGGTTTTGCTTGTAAGATTTTACATGGCAAAAAATCTCATTGGTTCAATACCAAAAGAACTTGGAACACTAAAGAACCTTAAAATTTTAGATTTAGGGATGAACCAGATATCTGGACCTATTCCTCATGAAATCGGGAATTTGGTTAACATTGTTATATTGTAAGTTTTCTTCATTGTTTTGAACAAAAAATATGTTCCTTTCCCATTTTATGATAATTTCTCTTATGTGTGAAGCTTGTTTGTATATGTTCAGAAACCTGCAGTCGGATGGGTTGACCGGTCAACTGTCTTTAGAGCTTGGCAATCTTAAATACCTTCAAGAACTCCGGTTGGACAGAAATAATTCACGTGGTAACGTTCCCGGTGGCAATGCTTCAGTTGTTTCCAACACGCAAGGAATGTAAGAAATTATTCCTTACACTCGTGATGCCATCGTATTTATTGTCATCAACCACAAGTTTCTTGAGTGAATTTCCTTAACCATTCCAATATATACAACTGACATGAAGAATGTGTTATCTTAGGTTTCCTTCAAATATATCTAGATTCGGTTTTTGTCGCTCGACTTCCTTAAAACTTGCAGATTTCTCCTACAACTTTCTTGTTGGAAGCATACCTAAATGCTTGGGTTACCTTCCTAGGTGTGTACAATATACATACCATCCTTTCTTTATCTAATCCATTACATATTATGCACGTCTGTGTTCACTCTCATTTTCTTTCTCATCCTTGCAGGATGAGCTTTCTGGGCAATTGCCTGCTATATAAATACATCAAGCAACGCATGTCTAAATAATGTGGTAAGTTTTTATGTGGTAAATTGAATCATTTCTTGTATATTTAGAGCATTAAGAATATTGAAACCATCAATATCACATACAGACTTAGGTTTATAAGTAAATTTATTTTCTTGCTTAAAGTATGATCTACCTTATCTTGATCCTTCCAAGTGTAATTTATGGTAGTAATTTATTGTATATTATTACTTTACTAAGAGCAAAAAACGGGTAAAATAGTAAAATCACCTAATTTTAAAGATGGGATGTGAAGCATTTCTTGCTTCACACCCAAATTTCATATAAAACTTTTTAATAGTACCCCTCATAGCAAAACTCACTTGTACATCCAATGATATTAAATTTATTTATTGAAACGAGGTAAAAAATAACTTTGTGTTCATAAACATTTTGCAATTTGGGGTTAAATTCTTTATAATTTGTGTGCATAGTGACTATTGGAACTTGTGGAAACTTTCTATGTTTGTAGATTAATTAATTAAAAAACGAGATGCATATAAGATATATAGTCGTCTGTGACACCCGGCATATTTAGGTTAATACTTTTCATACTTTACATACATACGTTTCGTACTCTACTTACATATGTTTCATACTTTGCATACATACAAGTCTACCTCAACGAAAACATTGAAAACAACTACTTAATATCATACTTGACCGGGTCGGTTGAGTCGCGTCGATGATTCGGGAATCATCGGGAGTCGTTACAATGGTCCAAGGGATCATTGGGTGTCGGTCCATAACCATGTGTACAAGGATCGGCGATTTGTAGAATCGCCGGGCTTATTGCACACACGCAAGTCTTGAGTCCCGAGAATTGGTGATCGGGTGGGAACGTTTTAGTTATCGTGCATTACATACTTATAATCATTATGCAACTTGTCGGTATGTGAAAATGTGTTTATATATGTTAAAATAGGGTTTAACGCGCCAAAAACCCAGAAACACAGGCTATAGGCGATTAGGCCCTAGGGGAGAGCCTAATCGCCAGTATAATGGCGAGTAGGAGGGTGATTGGGGCGAATAGAGGGCTATTCGCTAGTATTACTAGCGATTAGAGCCCTAATCGCCTGCAACGTTCTCGTACTCGCCTGAACTGCAAATGACGACTAAAAACGTCTATAAATACCACCCTTATGTTTCAAAACATCATTTGTGAAACCCTAATACACCCCAAAGCCACCCCACACCTTATCTAACCTCTGCAACACGTTTTTGAGCAAGAAACCACATTTCCAAGCCTTACACCTCATAATCTCACCATTTCAAGGTGTGTTCTTCATCCCAAACCTTTAATATGATATTGTTTTGATCCCTAAAGGTCCAGACCTGATTTATAAACATTAATGTCTTTGAAAACTCATTAAAATCAGTTTCAAAACAAACCCAAACATCTATACTTGTTATATGTGATGTATTCATGCAAGATAGGATTTTTATTGTTTAAACATGATTGTTCTTGTGTTATTATTATGTTTCTGATCTAAATAAGTTAATATGATGATAACCTAGGAGTTTGAAGGTTCATAGATGTGTAATATTGATATTAGGCGTTTTGACCCGTTTGAGTAATTTTGGTGGATTGATGATGATATGTTATGTTTCGTTGATTGATTTAGGTTAGGGTTTACTCTAGGATGATGCTAGAACAGTACGACATTGTTGGACAACGTCATTATGTGATGAAATCTGAATATATGCTATTTAGGGTAAGTTTTGCATGAGGATGTGATGTTTACATGATAATATGACTATTTTGGGAAAACGCATGCATTCGGGACGGCTAGGGTTATGATAAATTAGGGGTTTTTGCTTGAAATAGTTGGGTTAATGTTTTGGGTTGGGTATTGGGTGTTTACACAAGTTTCAGATCTGATTTGGAGGGTTAAACGCGCAAAAAGGACGGAACAGATCAGAACTAGCGAATAGGAGTTCTAATCGCCCTTATTATAGGCGATTGGCTCCTAATCCCCTGAACTATAGGCGATTAGGAGCCCTAATCGCCAATACTACTGGTGATTACAACCCTACTCGCCATTTTGACCCTCCTAATCACTAGTTGACTTTTCCTAATCACATGTTTGCTTCCTAATCGCATGTACAGCTGCTATATGTATATTTTAACATCCCGAAACACGGATTGACGCCTAGGAACATGTTAAGTACCCCGTGACATGTCCAATGACTTGGTAGCACGTGTTCGGACTTAGTTATACGGTAATTGACCGATATGTTAGACTAGGTGAATTCTTGCGCGTATTACGTGTTTAATTGCATATGTTGCATGATATCTTGCTTTCGGCTAACACGTGGGATGTCGGGTCACCAATGGGATGTCGGGTCTTGTCTGGTGTGGTCGGTTAAATGTTTAAACATCATTTCATATGTACACGGTTATGGTCTGGACTGCTAGGGACTAATCAACCTACGGGTTGTTAGTCTAACACCTTATACGCTCATCATGATAGGTCCCCGGTATTTGGTGCCGTCTATTGAGAAGGTTTACTTGTCTTAGTGTGGGGAGCAGCATCAAGTGAGTTTCACGGCCTCACTTTACGGGTTGTTAGTCTAACACCTTATACATATTTCGTAAATTATCATGTTATGCTAGTGTTAAATTCATTTGTGCTATACGATACGTAAAGTCCCGGGGAAACCATGAATGTGTGGGGCACAACGGGGGAAATGTGGATAGATCTATTGGGACTGACAGACCCCACCCGTCGGCTGGGAGCCG
Source organism: Ambrosia x helenae (assembly GCA_030844895.1). Classification (NCBI taxonomy): domain Eukaryota; kingdom Viridiplantae; phylum Streptophyta; class Magnoliopsida; order Asterales; family Asteraceae; genus Ambrosia; species Ambrosia x helenae. The sequence goes on along the minus strand of CM061234.1, from coordinate 57,615,626 downwards.
GGCGGGTGAATATTGTCTTGGTCATAAGCTTAATCGTTTCGGGCAAAATCATATATCGTTGTCTGTAATGGTTTCCGGTCGTAGCAGTATTATTCATGCGTCTAGCTAACGCTATCATTTCTAACATAGTGATTACATGATGGCTTTTATTACTTAAACGTTTAATATAAAACCTGTGAACTCACCGGCATTATTTGCTGACGTTTTTAGCATGTTTGTCTCAGGTTGTTGAGGTAGCAGCTTATCATAGGCGCACGGAGTCCCACGGCGTCTAGGATTCATATGCATTTTACTTAGCTTTTTCAAACTTACGTACTTTTGCATTTTGGGTTTGTAATAAAGTTTTACGCTTCCGCAACGATGGATTTATGAAAACTTGATGGTTTGTTTATATCATTTTTACGTATCATATAGTGTCGTTTATTGTGACCGTTGACTTAGATCCTGGTTTGTTACGCGCCTCGCGGTAAAACCCTGCACGTGGAATTTGAGGGTGTGACAGATTGGTATCAGAGCCAATGGTTATAGTGAACTAGGACTGCATGTTGAGTCAAGTCTATAGCCGAGTCGCACACACTAGACGGTCACATTCATATAAGTCATGTCATATGGGGATTTGCCGGGGTGTTAGTATTACATTCGTTATTATCATTTATGCTTACATCATCTATCTATTACTCTTATTTCCTATCCTGTTCTTCATCTTCGTGCTGAAGACGAGGAGGCTTACTATCCTTGCACGGAAGTGGCGTACATTGGAGTGGCTTCGGCATCCTTCGGAGATTTGTCCAAGATTCGGACATCTCCCCTTTCTATACTCCAATGGACACACTTGCTCGAACACATTATCGCACACTTGTACTTGCTATTTTATATCTTGGGTGTTTTGTCACGTAGAAGTTCTTATCTATTCTTGAACGTGGGTGCCTTGTGGTTTGAAAGTCAAGCTAGGAGCACGCCTCGGGGACCATGTAGAGCGACTTATCATTTCGGGTGCACACGAAATAATAAGTTGAAATGCATGGAAATCCTGGTGGACTCTGTGTTTGATCTGATGATCATGATGGAATCCAGTTCTCTGGTCGACCTTGTTACTTATGATTTCTTATTATCTGTTCTGGAATCTGATGTCTTGTCTTTGACCTTGACAGAAGATGGCAGGACGTCGTGGTCGTCGCGTTGGTGGCCGGAATGGCGGTGGACGTAATGGGGGTCGTGGTAACATCAGCATGACCCAGGCAGAGCTGAATAATCTGATCCAGGAGCACATGGCATCTGTTATTGCTGCGCAGCAGGCCGCCCAGCAGGGCCATGGTGGTAATTTAATTACCCCTACCCTCATTCCTTATCCTTTGTCGTGTGATGTTCGTTTTCTGACCCGTATTGCTTGTTGTAACAGGGAATGCTTTTCATCCTCCACCACCTCCACCTCCTCCAGTCCACTGTACTTACAAGATGTTCCAGGACTGCAAGCCCCATAACTTCAGTGGGACTGAGGGAGCTGTGGGACTGCTTCGTTGGTTGGACAAGGTCGAGTCTGCTTTCTCCATGTGTAACTGCCCAGAGGAGTTTCGTGTGAAGTATGCTTCGAGGACATTTGAGGGACGTGCCTTGACTTGGTGGAATTCGACTGTACAGACTATTGGTTTACTTGAGGCCCATGCGTTGCCAAGGACCGAGTTTGTGTTTCGTTTGAAGATGGAGTATTGTCCTAGGGATGAGATTAAGAGTTTGGAGCACGAGCTGTGGAATCATCAGATGGTGGGATCTGAGATTGAGGAGTATACCACTCGCTACCATGATTTGGCACTTTTGTGCCCGGATTCTGTGACGCCTGAATATAAGGCTATTGAGTTCTACATTAGTGGGTTGGTGCCTGAGGTTCGCGGGTTGGTGACTGCGAATGATGCTACTACACTTCGGGATACCATTCGGTTGGCTCATAGGCTGACTAAGCAGAAGGTTCAGGAGGGTGTTTTGCCTCCTAAGGGTACTGTGGCGAAGACCTCTGATGGCAACAAGAGGAAATGGGAGAGCGCGGGTAAGGGTACAGTTCAGCCTCAGCAATAGCAGCAAAGGAAGTTTGAGACTACGGGTTCGTCTTCTAGACAGAGGCAGGGTGGGTATACTGGTAGGCTGCCTAAGTGTTATCGTTGTGGGTATCATCATGTGGGGAATTGTAGTTATTGTACCCGTTGTAAGAAGAACGGGCATCAGGCCCAGACATGCAGGGTGAATCTTCAGACTCAGCAACAGGTGGTTGCCCCTACTACTACTACCATTGCTGCACCTAGAGGTAATCAGGGATGCTTCAACTGTGGGGAGACAGGGCACTTTAAGAAGGACTGCCCCAAACTGAAGCAGGGGAATGCTGGGAGGAATGACAGGGGTAACGGGGGTGGCGGCAGGAACGCGCGCGCCTTCGTCATTGTGTCGGGCGAGGCCCGTCAGGATCCGAATACTGTTACTGGTACGTTTCTTCTTTATATATGTTGAGTTTAGCCGACTGTTAGACATAGTACCGACGCCTTTAAAGGTTAAGTACTTAATTGAATTGGCTGATGGTAAGAATATTGAGGCAACTCATATTCTTAAGGGATGCCAGTTGGAACTTTCTGGGTTATCTTTTCCTATTGATCTCATGCCGGTGTCATTGGGTAGTTTCGACGTTGTTGTGGGTATGGATTGGTTGTCTTTGTATCGTGCAGAAATCGTTTGCTTCGATAAAATCATTCGCCTTCCTCTCCCGGATGGAGAGATTCTTTTGGTTCATGGCGAGAAAAGTGGGGTTCCTTTAAGCATCATTTCGTGTATGAAAGCGTATAAGTATTTACGTAAAGGGTATTCTCCTATCTTAGCTCTTGTTTCGGTTTCATCTGACAATGAGAAGAGGATCGAGGACATTCCTGTTGTTCGTGATTTTCCCGACGTATTTCCCGACGATTTTCCTGATCTTCCACCTCACCGTCAGGTTGAATTTAACATTGATCTTGCGCCCGGTGCTGCACCTATTGCCCGAGCTCCTTACCGCCTTGCACCTCCCGAGATGCAAGAATTATCTAATCAACTACAGGAGTTGTTGGAAAAAGGATTCATTCGACCTAGTTCATCCCCGTGGGAAGCTCCTATCCTATTTGTCAAAAAGAAAGATGGGAGCCTTCGTATGTGCATTGACTACCGGGAACTGAACAAGGTAACCATCAAGAATCGTTACCCACTTCCTCGTATTGATGATTTATTCGATCAGCTCCAAGGCTCCAGTTTTTATTCCAAGATAGATCTGAGGTCTGGATATCATCAATTACGGGTGCAGGAAGCTGACATTCCAAAGACCGCCTTTTGTACACGTTATGGCCACTTCGAGTTCCTGGTCATGCCCTTCGGTCTCACGAATGCACCTGCTGTTTTCATGGACTTGATGAACCGCGTTTGCAAGCCCTATCTTGATAAATTCGTCATCATGTTTATTGACGATATTTTGGTTTATTCTAAGAACGATACGGATCATGGGGAACACTTGCGGTTAGTCTTGGAACTTTTGAGACGGGAGCAGTTGTATGCTAAGTTCTCAAGTGTGATTTCTGGTTACGTGAAGTACAATTCCTAGGACATGTGGTTAATGAACTGGGATTACATGTCGATCCGGCTAAGATTGAAGCTATTAAAGACTGGGAAGCACCAAAGACACCATCTGAGGTGCGGCAATTCCTAGGTCTTGCGGGTTACTATCGTCGTTTCATTGAGGGATTTTCGAAGATCGCTCAACCCCTCACCACTCTTACCCAGTAGGACTGAAAGTTTGACTGGGGAGAACCGCAGGAATCAGCATTTCAGATGCTGAAGCTTAAACTTTGTTCTGCACCTATCTTATCCTTACCTGAGGGTACGGATGATTTCGTCGTGTACTGTGACACTTCTATTCGTGGTCTCGGTTGTGTATTAATGCAACGCGGGAAGGTTATTGCCTATGCTTCTCGTCAACTTAAGGTCCATGAGAAGAACTACACTACAAATGATTTGGAGGTTGGTGCAGTGATCTTTGCGTTGAAAATCTGGAGACATTACTTGTACGGTACCAAGTGTGAAGTATACACCGATCACAAGAGTCTCCAGCATATTTTCGACCAGAAGGTGTTGAAAATGCGGCAGCGACGCTGGGTTGAACTCCTGAACGACTATGACTGTGCTATCAAGTACCATCCTGGCAAGGCGAACGTTGTGGTGGACGCCTTGAGCAGGAAGGAGTCTGTGAAACCTCGTCGTCGGCGAGCCTTACAGCTCACCAATCATTCTTCGTTACCTGACCAAATCCGGTCTACACAATTGGAAGCTTTGAAGGAGGAAAACCTTAAAGCTGAAACTGTGGCATCCGTCACCCTCGTCTTTCATCTAATTGGCAATAATAATCCTTCAAATATTTCTATTATAGACCCTGTAGTGTCGTCGTTTTTAAAATTAATTTTAAAGCGAACTAAAATTTTATCATTTATATTTATGCTAGATCGTACCTTCGTTTTAATTAAGTGCTAGTGTTGAAACGTTATTCGGCATAAATTTTATAAAAAAAAAAAAAATTCAAGTTTATAAAGCGTAAAAACATTCTAGAATAATCTAGTTAACTTGGTTATGTTTTATAAAAGGAAAACTAACTTAGTTTTATAATAAACTAACAAGGTTAAACATGAGGGGTCATTTCTGCCATTTGTCAAAAGATTCAAACATGAAACTTCTTTTTCCCCCACTGCACGTTTTTTTTTTCTCTTTTTCCGGTTGAATAGTCCGGCGACCGGATTTCTTCTCCGGCGAGAAGTTATAACTCATTTTAATTATATGTTTCACTCATTAATCAATTCTGAATGTTACATCTTGAGTTTCCAACGTATAATCATATTAAAACAGCCATTAACATGTATAAAACTCAAGTTTTAATTCGTGTTTAATAGTGTAACCGACCGGCAATTAACAAGTGCTCCAATTATCCGTTTTAGACTACTTAGATATAAAAAGACTATGTCAAAACCTTTCTGCACATTCACGCATTCTAAACCCACAAAAAAACTGAATCAAAACGCTTCTGAAACCATGGAAATCGAATCTCCAAGCTCGGTTCTTGTTCTTCTTTTCTCGCCTCTTAATCGTTATTGTAAGTTAGATTTCTTTATGCCGTTTTGTTGTTAGATTACCTCTCCTCGAAAGCCCTTTATCTCTGCACGATTATCTTACCTAAATCGGGTTATTAAGTTTGTGTTAGGGTTAGGGTTCTTGCTAGGTGAATTGGGGAAGAAGATGACATCTCAACATGTGTTTAAGTAAATTCTGATTTTAATTATATAAACAAGCATGACATGTGGCTTAGTGGTTTGATGGGTGTTTCTATCTGGAAGGGGTCCAGGTTCGAAACCCACTTGATGCACATCTTTTTGCTGATTTTTAATTAATTTATTATTTCATTATTTATTTCCTTTATTTTAATAATTTAAAATTCATTTAAACTTAAAATATTCATAATAAATTCATGTTTGATCCAAAAATCATGAAAATTTAGGTGTAGCATCTTGACACCATGAAGAAAATTACCACACTTTTATTTTCTGAAAAATGTTTTATTTTTATATTTTTATTGAATTAAATTTATTTAATCATATTTAATTGATTAAAAATTCATTTTTAATGATTTTAATCTCAAACTTTTTGCTAAATTATTTCTAATCATTTTGAACTGAAATAAAAAATATTTGGTTCAGAAAACATTTATTTTATTGATTTTCCTATTTTTAATCATTTAAACATGATTTAATCGTATTAAATCAGTTTTAAATATAAATAAGTTTATAAAAATTATGGGAAAATTATTGTTGTTAGTTTACATCAGAAAGTGTCCAATTTCTACAAAAATAGCATTTTTGGATCATGTCTTGTATTATTAGTATTACTTATCAATTACGGCATAATTACACGTTTATTTATTTATACTATTACAACATCTATTTTATAAATACTTTTCTTATAAAATAGAAATATTTTCTTATGTTGGAAAGTCTTAATTATTATTTGTCGGATCATCGTGTAACTCATAATTATTCATTTCAATATCTATGATTATCGTAATTATTTACAATAATTAGTTAAAGTAATTAACTAAATGATTTTACCTTAATTATTCAAATATATTTACATCTAAATATTCAAATGGTAATAATTATATTATCTAAACCATATTTACGAACTTTGATATATTATTTTTGACATACAACTTTTACATTAATGTAATTTATCATAAAACTCTAATTCCCCAAATCGACTTAGCAAACCCTAATGCCTTAGACCCTAGTTACCTTAGACTCTTAGACTTTTCCTTATTAGTATTCTTACACGTTATAGGTTGAATTCCTCGGAATTCCCATTACTTAGCTCACGACCGCTTAAGTGGATTTTGATCGCTTTCGCAAACTGTGAGTATATCTTTCCCCTTTTTACTGTTTTACTACTTTGGGGTGACTCATGTACCTATATATTAATCAAGTTTCAATTTCTTATACTTAATGCAATTCTCATGTGTGTTTGCTTTATGTTAATTGGTGTGTCTATGGCTTGTCAAAATCATTAACCGCTGGGCGGCCTAGCTTTTCAATGAATAGTACTATGGTATACCCCCTTGAGACTCTGTTGAGAGAATCTTGGTCATTGTCTTGTTAATTCATTATTCAGTTGGTTAGTCATGTGTTAGTCATTATTCTCAGGTTTGGTTTTGAACGGATATTACTTATTACATAATTGCAAATGGTACCGCACATGAATTGCTAAACACTTTTCTACTATATCTATTTAAACAGGGTATGCTCACCAATACAATTTTTGTATTGACCAAATGATTTTGTACATGTTTCAGGTTGTTTTGAGATGCATCCTTTAAGCTTTCGGATTTATATTTAGATTTTGATTCATTGTATTACAATTTAGTTGGCAGTTAGAATCGTTGTATTTCATTTCAATGTAATAAATTATTTAATCAATGTATTCAAAATTTACACTTTAGTCCATGAGCTATTGAACAATCGTCACTACGTGACACCTCGATGTTTCCGCCATCGGTTGGGGTGTTACAGATTGGTATCAGAGCCATGGTTATAGGGAATTAGGTTATTAGAATGCCTTTTAGCCTAGACTATAACTAAGCTTACTTTCACTCGTGTATATTCCTCTTTATTCTTATATTTCCTTTCTAGATATTTTCGTTATGATTATTTCTCGTTATTCTTTCGATATTTTTTCTTGGCGAAGAAGACACTCGTATTTCACAAACGAAACGATATCATCAAGTTAGGAGTGGTATCCATACCTTGGTGATTAGTTTCACTCCTCTATATGTTATTTATCTTAGGAATATATCTTTGAGATAGGAGTGACATCCACACCTCAAAGAGTATTTCCTTCAAAAAGAAACTTAACCACTAAGCTGGGAGTGATATCCTTAACTTAGTGATTGGTTTCATTCCACAGTCGTTTTCAATTTTGAAATACATCTTTGAGTTAGGAGTGAAATCCACATCTCAAAGATCTATTTTCTACATCTCGTTGATTATGAATTTTCTTAAAATATTGGTAAACTAATACATACGTTAATTTTATCATTCACGTCATTTTAAATCTTGGTCTTTTAAAACACATTAGATTTACACATACTTCATGGAATGGTTTCATTTTGCATTTTATAAACTAGTATTACATATTTTACATGTCAAACGTAAACCTTTTGTTTTCATATGACGTAACCGATATATGTTTTCGAAAGGAACTTGCAACTAATAATAAGCCTTATAACATTTTTCAAACTCAACTCCTTGTAAACACATATCTACGAAGATTTTTCAAATGAATCAGTTTTGAATCTAAAACACACTTCGGTTACTAAAAAGTTATCCTTGTGCATTATTACTATTCTTTCAACTATATCACAGAGATTGCGCAAACTACATTTTTGATAAACGAAAATTTATCCTTTTACACTTATACTCTTTCAGTTGCAAAACTTTTGGTTTAACAAAATAATGGACATATCTTTTTATCAGAATGTTGCTAAATGTCTTTTATAGTATATGAAAAAATTACTAGATTTTAATCCACATGTCAGTAGCTTATACACCCGTTCCGTGCACATTCATTTGCCGTAAATTTCATTATTTTATTCTTGCACCATTTTTTTATTCATAGTTATTTCTAACACGTTATTTGTGATTGTTTTCACATTGCCTATTTGCATTAATTCAACTCGTTTACTTTCATTTTGCATAACTGTGCGATTTACACGATTTATATTTTACTAATTTTTATGTATACTTATATATTTACATGAACGCATATTTGGTATGCATATTTTCTTTCCTGTTTTGAGCAAAACCCTGTTATACTTACATTATTGTGTTCATCATCATGGCCAACGAACATACTAGTTGATAACTCGTATGAGATCTAAGCCAGTGCCCACGTACGACTCGGATTAGAGTATTTCTTTAATCCGAGGGGAACGGTGTAAATCTCAGAGTCTATCAATATGAGTGTTTAAAGCCAACAATGTAAACAGAAACTACCGGTTAAGGGTGAACCCGAAAGGGAAAAACCTCTAACCATGTCTTATACTTACATGATATTCACATTACGGTTAAAGGGAAAACCCGAAAGGGAAGAACCTCTAACCATGTCTTGATTGAACATCATTTCATTACAGTGGCTATTACATATTGGTTGCACACATTTATTTCTTGTTAGGGTTATGGAAAAGCATAACACCTTAGTGTAAGGTAAATCGATGATTACGGTCCGGAACGCAATCATAGGCTTACAGGTACATGAGGGTGGTGTGTAATTCTAATCAGGCTGTTGGTAGACAATCAGTACGAATCCAAAGTATCGGGAGTGTGGTGGGTCAGCTGCGGTACACCCTATATATAAGCATAAACGATACTGCGGGAACGGACTAGGAGTCTAACCAAGAACCTACCCATTACTTTATAATTACCTCTTCATTATATCGTTGACTAATAGCTAGCATCTCAATAGGAACATTTTACATAAACTTCAATTAGTTTTGTTGGAGCCTTCCTTTTGACCACCTCTACAGAAAACCTTAAACTTTGTATACTCGTGCACCCTCTATTAGTCGAAATCCTGTTGCATGTCCTTAATAACGTTTAGTCAGAAACCTTTCTAAAGTAGGGGAGACTGCTTCATTAGTACCCCTGCCCCTCACCAGTTACACATTCCCAAAGCTTTTCACATTTAAACTCTCAATTTCTTAATCTTGGGTTAACTGTCAAAATAATTTGAAACTTTTTACTTCGGGTATTAGACAACTAACTTTAAACCTTGTGGAATCATAAATGATGAATTTTCTTTTAAAAATCTAGTTGACCTTTACAACGTCTTTTGTTTCATAGTAACCTCCACTTGAAAGAAATTTCGAGACGAAATTTTCTAAAGTAGGGGGACTGTGACATCCGTCACCCTCGTCTTTCATCTAATTGGCAATAATAATCCTTCAAATATTTCTATTATAGACCCTGTAGTGTCGTCGTTTTCAAAATTAATTTTAAAGCGAACTAAAATTTTATCATTTATATTTATGCTAGATCGTACCTTCGTTTTAATTAAGTGCTAGTGTTGAAACGTTATTCGGCATAAATTTTATAAAAAAAAAAATTCAAGTTTATAAAGCGTAAAAACATTCTAGAATAATCTAGTTAACTTGGTTATGTTTTATAAAAGGAAAACTAACTTAGTTTTATAATAAACTAACAAGGTTAAACATGAGGGGTCATTTCTGCCATTTGTCAAAAGATTCAAACATGAAACTTCTTATTCCCCCACTGCACGTTTTTTTTTCTCTTTTTCCGGTTGAATAGTCCGGCGACCGGATTTCTTCTCCGGCGAGAAGTTATAACTCATTTTAATTATATGTTTCACTCATTAATCAATTCTGAATGTTACATCTTGAGTTTCCAACGTATAATCATATTAAAACAGCCATTAACATGTATAAAACTCAAGTTTTAATTCGTGTTTAATAGTGTAACCGACCGGCAATTAACAAGTGCTCCAATTATCCGTTTTAGACTACTTAGATATAAAAAGACTATGTCAAAACCTTTCTGCACATTCACGCATTCTAAACCCACAAAAAAACTGAATCAAAACGCTTCTGAAACCATGGAAATCGAATCTCCAAGCTCGGTTCTTGTTCTTCTTTTCTCGCCTCTTAATCGTTATTGTAAGTTAGATTTCTTTATGCCGTTTTGTTGTTAGATTACCTCTCCTCGAAAGCCCTTTATCTCTGCACGATTATCTTACCTAAATCGGGTTATTAAGTTTGTGTTAGGGTTAGGGTTCTTGCTAGGTGAATTGGGGAAGAAGATGACATCTCAACATGTGTTTAAGTAAATTCTGATTTTAATTATATAAACAAGCATGACATGTGGCTTAGTGGTTTGATGGGTGTTTCTATCTGGAAGGGGTCCAGGTTCGAAACCCACTTGATGCACATCTTTTTGCTGATTTTTAATTAATTTATTATTTCATTATTTATTTCCTTTATTTTAATAATTTAAAATTCATTTAAACTTAAAATATTCATAATAAATTCATGTTTGATCCAAAAATCATGAAAATTTAGGTGTAGCATCTTGACACCATGAAGAAAATTACCACACTTTTATTTTCTGAAAAATGTTTTATTTTTATATTTTTATTGAATTAAATTTATTTAATCATATTTAATTGATTAAAAATTCATTTTTAATGATTTTAATCTCAAACTTTTTGCTAAATTATTTCTAATCATTTTGAACTGAAATAAAAAATATTTGGTTCAGAAAACATTTATTTTATTGATTTTCCTATTTTTAATCATTTAAACATGATTTAATCGTATTAAATCAGTTTTAAATATAAATAAGTTTATAAAAATTATGGGAAAATTATTGTTGTTAGTTTACATCAGAAAGTGTCCAATTTCTACAAAAATAGCATTTTTGGATCATGTCTTGTATTATTAGTATTACTTATCAATTACGGCATAATTACACGTTTATTTATTTATACTATTACAACATCTATTTTATAAATACTTTTCTTATAAAATAGAAATATTTTCTTATGTTGGAAAGTCTTAATTATTATTTGTCGGATCATCGTGTAACTCATAATTATTCATTTCAATATCTATGATTATCGTAATTATTTACAATAATTAGTTAAAGTAATTAACTAAATGATTTTACCTTAATTATTCAAATATATTTACATCTAAATATTCAAATGGTAATAATTATATTATCTAAACCATATTTACGAACTTTGATATATTATTTTTGACATACAACTTTTACATTAATGTAATTTATCATAAAACTCTAATTCCCCAAATCGACTTAGCAAACCCTAATGCCTTAGACCCTAGTTACCTTAGACTCTTAGACTTTTCCTTATTAGTATTCTTACACGTTATAGGTTGAATTCCTCGGAATTCCCATTACTTAGCTCACGACCGCTTAAGTGGATTTTGATCGCTTTCGCAAACTGTGAGTATATCTTTCCCCTTTTTACTGTTTTACTACTTTGGGGTGACTCATGTACCTATATATTAATCAAGTTTCAATTTCTTATACTTAATGCAATTCTCATGTGTGTTTGCTTTATGTTAATTGGTGTGTCTATGGCTTGTCAAAATCATTAACCGCTGGGCGGCCTAGCTTTTCAATGAATAGTACTATGGTATACCCCCTTGAGACTCTGTTGAGAGAATCTTGGTCATTGTCTTGTTAATTCATTATTCAGTTGGTTATTCATGTGTTAGTCATTATTCTCAGGTTTGGTTTTGAACGGATATTACTTATTACATAATTGCAAATGGTACCGCACATGAATTGCTAAACACTTTTCTACTATATCTATTTAAACAGGGTATGCTCACCAATACAATTTTTGTATTGACCAAATGATTTTGTACATGTTTCAGGTTGTTTTGAGATGCATCCTTTAAGCTTTCGGATTTATATTTAGATTTTGATTCATTGTATTACAATTTAGTTGGCAGTTAGAATCGTTGTATTTCATTTCAATGTAATAAATTATTTAATCAATGTATTCAAAATTTACACTTTAGTCCATGAGCTATTGAACAATCGTCACTACGTGACACCTCGATGTTTCCGCCATCGGTTGGGGTGTTACAGAAACCATGCATGGTGCCGATAAGCACCTCGAGCTCGGGTCCGATGGCCTGCATTATTTTGCCGAACGAATTTGGGTTCCGTTATTTGGGGGTTTACGAGAGCTTGTCATGGATGAAGCTCACAAATCCGGTATTTTATTCATCCGGGTTCCGATAAGATGTATTAGGACCTAAAGATACTCTATTGGTGGCCCAACATGAAGGCTGACATAGCTTCGTATTTCAGCAAATGTCTGACCTGTGCTAAGGTCAAGGTGGAGTACCAGAAGCCGTCTGGTCTTCTACAGCAACCAGAAATTCCGGAATGGAAATGGGAACGGATTACAATGGACTTTGTGACCAAACTTCCGAAGTCGCCCAGTGGTTGTGATATGATCTGGGTGATTGTCGACCGGTTGACAAAGTCCGCACACTTCCTCGCTATTAAGGAGACCGACAGTCTGGAGCGGTTGTCTCGTATCTATATTAAAGAAGTGGTTTCCAAGCACGGGGTACCCGTCTCTATCATCTCCGATCGTGATTCCCGTTTCGCTTCCCATTTCTGGAAGTAATTGCATAAAGCGTTAGGTACTCAACTGGACATGAGCACCGCATATCATCCGTAAACTGACGGTCAGAGTGAGCGGACGATTCAGACGCTTGAAGACATGCTTCGAGCATGTGTCATCGATTTCGGTAAGAGTTGGGAGGTTCACCTGCCGCTGGTGGAGTTTTCTTACAACAATAGTTACCACTCTAGCATTAAGGCGGCACCGTTCGAGGCTCTGTATGGACGAAAGTGCCGATATCCTCTTTGTTGGGCCGAGGTGGGCGAGAGCCAACTCACTGGCCCAGAAATGGTGTACGAAACATCTGAAAAGATCGTACAAATTCGTAATCGTATGGCGGCAGCTCGTGATCGCCAAAAGAGCTACGCCGATCGTCGTCGCAAACCTTTGGAGTTTCAGGTTGGCGACAGGGTCTTATTGAAGGTATCTCCATGGAAGGGCGTTATACGCTTCGGGAAGCGCGGCAAACTTAACCCTCGTTATGTCGGACCGTTCCCAATTCTGGAACGTATTGGGCCGGTGGCATACAGACTTGACTTACCAGCCGAGCTTAGTAGAGTGCATAATGTCTTCCATGTCTCGAATCTTAAGAAGTGCTTGGCTGACGAATCTCTCGTAGTTCCTCTCGAAGAAATCAAAGTTGATGATCATTTATGTATTGTGGAGGAACCGGTTGAAATCCTTGATTATAAGATTCGTAGCCTTCGTCGGAGTAAAATCCGCATCGTCAAGGTTCGTTGGAATTCAAATCGTGGACCGGAGTTCACGTGGGAACGGGAAGATCAGATGAAGGCCAAGTACCCTCATCTATTTCCTAAGCGTGCTTCTGAATCGAACTATGTTGCTTCCAAAACTAAATGAATCTCGGGTTGAGATTCCTTTCAACTGGGGGATGATGTAACAATGGGAAAAAAATTTCTTTTCTTTCTTCCTTTCTTCTCTTCATGTCACACCCTCAAATTTCCACCTGCGGAGTTCTACCGCGAGGCGTGTGACATACCAGGATCCAAGTCAACGGTCACAATATACGACGTCTATATGTAAAACATACGTAAATAAAAACCATGCATAAGTTTAAAACAAACATTCAACAGTGCGGAAGCATTTTAAAGTTTACAAAAGTCATGCATAAATGATCATAAGTTCAAAAGTTCATAATCCCAAAACGTGCAGATGAGACCCTAGACACGAGACGACTCCAGTGCGACCACGTGCGCCTATCCATATGCTGCTACCTTAGCGACCTGAGAAAACATGCTAAAAGAGTCAACATATAATGCTGGTGAGTTCACAGGTTTTAATTAAACGTTTACAGTGATCCTTCAAAAATGTTACCATCACAATTACTACTATGCTTGTGAGAACGCCAAACCAGGCGCAGAATGAGATACTCATACGGGTGAAACCATTACTGACTAAGCCGTGTGTTACCCTTAGTTCCTATGGGCTACCGTCATCGCCGGTAGACCTTGTTTTGTTAGAGACAATATGCACCCGCCCGGTCCGACCGTCGAGTGGGGTTTGTCAGTTCCCAATAGCGCTATCCATATTTCCCCGCCATATACCCATGTTAGTGGTTTCAAGGGATTTTCGATGAACCGTATAGTAAGATAAGTAAGCCATAGTATAACGTGATAACAAGTCATAAGTCATAAGAGTTTAACAAGTCATAAGTCATAAAAGAGTTTGTAAGCATGTTTCTCACCCCGAAAGTAAAAACTGTAAAATGTGGGGCCGTGAACTCACCTTAGGTTGCGTATTCCGTTTAAGAGTAAACCGTATGCGTGATATGAGTAAACCGTCTGTAAGATATGATAGCCCCAACTATTGGCGACCTATCATAAGATATGTGTCAAGTTAGACTAACAACCCATCGGGTTCATTAGTCCCTAAGTCCAGTCCATGACCATTATGTGTCCGAAAAGCATGTTTAACCGACAACCAGACTACGTAAGACAAGACTCAACATCCCATTGGTGACCCGACATTCCACGTGGTAGATAAATACAAGACAACATGCCACATATGCAATTAAACACTTAATACGCGCAACAGTTCGCCTAGTCTAGCATAATATCCGTTTAACGCATAAACAGGTCCGAATACGTGTTACTAAGTCATTGGGTGAATCCCGGGGTTCCTATCATGTTCCTAGGCGTCAAATCATGTTCCGGGATGTTAAAATATACATATAGCAGCATTACACGCGATTAGGAATCAAACTAGCAATTAGGAAAAGTCAACACGTGATTAGGACTGGTCAACAGGCGATTACAGGGCTAATCGCCTGTTATACACACGAGTAGGCCCTTCATATAGGCGAGTACACCCCTAATCGCCTATACAGTCATGCGATTAGGGTGCTACTCGCCTGCAGTAGCTGTGCAATGCAATTTCGCGCGTTTAACGCTCCAAATCAGATCCGAAACATGTAAAAAACATCCAATAATCATCCTAACACATTAACAAACATATTTCAAGCAAAACCCCTAAGTTTTCATCATTCTAACAGTCCCGAATGCGAGCGTTTTCCCAAAATGGCAACTTAGCATGTAAACATCACATCAACATGCAAGAACTTACCCTAAATAGCAAATATTCAGATTTAACCACATAATCACGTTGTCCGATAGCATCCTACTGTTCTAGCATCATCCTAGAGCAAACCCTAACATCATTTAATCAACAACACACCTCATAACCTCCTTAATCCTCTAAAATCCTTCAAATGGGTCAAAATATCAAATATCAACAATACATCACCAAAACCATCCAAACTCCTAGGACATCATCATACTAACTTATCTCAGCAATAAACATCAAAATAACATAAGAACAACCATGATTCAATCCTAAAAATCCTACCTTTAAACATATATAACACATATAACACATGTAAAGGTGTGGGTTTGTTTAAAAACGGTTTTAAATGGATTTTCAAAGATAAAAACATTTATAAGTCAGGTCTGGACGTTTTAGGGAGTAAAACATAATCATTTAAAGGTTTGGGTTTGAAGAACACACCTTGAAATGAAGAGGTGATGATGGAATAAGCTTGAAAATGGTGGTTTTGATGCAAAAACGAGTTCCAGAGGGTATTTGTGTGTTGGGTTATGTTATGGGACGGCTAGGGTTGCACAAATGATGTTTTGGAGGTCAAGGGTGGTATTTATAGGCGTTTTTGGTCGTCCAGCACGTTACACGCGAGTATGCAGACTTATATGCGATTAGGGAGCCTAATCGCATGACTATTCATGCGATTGGGGCCTAATCGCATGAACAGTAGTGCGATTAGCCTCCTACTCGCATGAACAGTAGTGTGATTGGGGCCTAATCGCCTGCAACCCCTGTGTTGGTGTGTTTTGCGCGTTAAACCCCGTTTTAACACATGTTAGCACATATTCACATACCGACAGTCACATAATGATTGTAAACATATAATACATGATAAATGACACGTTCCTGCCCGATCACCAATTCCCGGGACCCGAGACTTGCGTATGTTAAAACCCTAATGATGTGCGATTCGACTCGACCGACCATGTTATGTGTAACGTATGCGCGACTCGCTAAGGTAGACTTACTAAGTTTTCAAAAGTTAGTTACCGAAAGTTGCCGGTGTCACACTTCATCTCCGGACTTCATTTAATTTTCGGGACGAAAATTCTTTCAACTGGGGGATGATGTGACACCCGGCATATTCAGGTTAATACTTTTCATACTTTACATACATACGTTTCGTACTCTACATACATACGTTTCATACTTTGCATACATACAAGTCTACCTCAACGGAAACATTGAAAACAACTACTTAATATCATACTTGACGGGTCGGTTGAGTCACGTCGATGATTCGGGAATCATCAGGAGTTGTTAAAATGGTCCGAGGGATCATTGGGTGTCGGTCCATAACCATGTGTACAAGGATCGGCTATTTGTAGAATCGTTGGGCTTATTGCACACACGCAAGTCTTGAGTCCGGGAATTGGTGATTGGGTGGGAACGTGTTAGTTATCGTGCATTACATACTTATAATCATTATGCAACTTGTCGGTATGTGAAAACTTGTTTATATATGTTAAAATAGGGTTTAACTCGCCAAAAACCCGGAAACACAGGCTATAGGCGATTAGGCCCCAGGGGAGAGCCTAATCGCCAGTATAATGGTGAGTAGGAGGGTGATTGGGAAGAATAGAGGGCTATTCGCTAGTATTACCAGCGATTAGAGCCCTAATCACCTGCAACGTTCTCGTAATTGCCTGAACTGCAAATGACGACTAAAAACGCCTATAAATACCACCCTTATGTTTCAAAACATCATTTGTGAAACCCTAATACACCCCAAAGCCACCCCACACCTTATCCAACCTCTGCAACACGTTTTTGAGCAAGAAACCACATTTCCAAGCCTTACACCTCATAATCTCACCATTTCAAGGTGTGTTCTTCATCCCAAACCTTTTTATGATAGTGTTTTGATCCCTAAAGGTCCAGACCTGATTTATAAACATTAATGTCTTTGAAAACTCATTAAAATCAGTTTCAAAACAAACCCAAACATCTATACTTGTTATATGTGATGTATTCATGCAAGATAGGATTTTTCCCGTTTAAACATGATTGTTCTTGTGTTATTATTATGTTTCTGATCTAAATAAGTTAATATGATGATAACCTAGGAGTTTGAAGGTTCATAGATGTGTAATATTGATATTAGGCGTTTTGACCCGTTTGAGTAATTTTGGTGGATTGATGATGATATGTTATTTTTCGTTGATTGATTTAGGTTAGGGTTTACTCTAGGATGATGCTAGAACAGTAGGACATTGTTGGACAACGTCATTATGTGATGAAATCTGAATATATGCTATTTAGGGTAAGTTTTGCATGAGGATGTGATGTTTACATGATAATATGACTATTTTGGGAAAACGCATGCATTCGGGACGGCTAGGGTGATGATAAATTAGGGGTTTTTGCTTGAAATAGTTGGGTTAATGTTTTGGGTTGGGTATTGGGTGTTTACACAAGTTTCAGATCTGATTTGGAGGGTTAAACGCGCAAAAAGGACGGAACAGATCAGAACTAGCGATTTTGACCCTCCTAATCACTAGTTGACTTTTCCTAATCACATGTTTGCTTCCTAATCGCATGTACAGCTGCTATATGTATATTTTAACATCCCGAAACACGGATTGACGCCTAGGAACATGTTAGGTACCCCGTGACATGTCCAATGACTTGGTAACGCGTGTTCGGACTTAGTTATACGTTAATTGACCGATATGTTAGACTAGGTGAATTCTTGCGCGTATTACGTGTTTAATTGCATATGTTGCATGATATCTTGCTTTCGGCTAACACGTGGGATGTCGGGTCACCAATGGGATGTCGGGTCTTGTCTGGTGTGGTCGGTTAAATGTTTAAACATCATTTCATATGTACACGGTTATGGTCTGGACTGCTAAGGACTAATCAACCTACGGGTTGTTAGTCTAACACCTTATACGCTCATCATGATAGGTCCCCGGTATTTGGTGTCGTCTATTGAGCGGGTTTACTTGTCTTAGTGTGGGGAGCAGCATCAAGTGAGTTTCACAGCCCCACTTTACGGGTTGTTAGTCTAACACCTTATACATATTTTGTAAATTATCATGTTATGCTAGTGTTAAATTCATTTGTGTTATACGATACGTAAAGTCCCGGGGAAACCATGAATGTGTGGGGCACAACGGGGGAAATGTGGATAGATCTATTGGGACTGACAGACCCACCCGTCGGCTGGGAGCCGGGCGGGTGCATATTGTCTCGGTCATAAGCTTAATTGTTTCGGGCAAAATCATATATCGTTGTCTGTAATGGTTTCCGGTCGTAGCAGTATTATTCATGCGTCTAGCTAACGCTATCATTTCTAACATAGTGATAACATGATGGCTTTTATTACTTAAACGTTTAATATAAAACCTGTGAACTCACCAACATTATTTGCTGACGTTTTAAACATGTTTGTCTCAGGTCATTGAGGTAGCAGCTTATCATAGGCGCACGGAGTCCCATGGCGTCTAGGATTCATATGCATTTTACTTAGCTTTTTCAGAATTACGTACTTTTGCATTTTGGGTTTGTAATAAAGTTTTACGCTTCCGCAGCGATGGATTTATGAAAACTTGATGGTTTGTTTATGTCATTTTTAAGTATCATATAGTGTCGTTTATTGTGACCGTTGACTTAGATCCTGGTTTGTCACGCGCCTCGCGGTAAAACCCCGCACGTGGAATTTGAGGGTGTGACATCGTCTTTTGCTATAAACTCATAAAATATTATTGATTAAGTAAATGTAAATAAAAAACACACATCTCAAAAGTGTTGTATATTTTATATGGAAAAATATGATTCATTAAATACTATGGTTGTAATATTGTATAGACAAATCACATTCAATAGGCACTTCAATGCTTTTAGGGCATTTGGTGATTAAAGCGACTAATTTTAACCCTTGAAAAGTGTAGCAATTTTTTTCTAAAAGAAAATGCCAAGATAAGCATTTTGGGTGATAAGCATTTTGGGCCCACTTTAGGGCACAATTTGATCGATAAACTAAATATAAAGTATTACACTATATATCATCGCTCCCGCAGCAATGCGCGGGTTTTCAACTAGTATAAGTTAATCAACTCTTACTTCCTTGACCAACTTTCTTCTTTGTGGCACGAGGACGACGGAAAGAATCCCTGATGACAATCAAATATATAAGGATACAATATTATTATCTCTGCAACTGATATACAATATTCCATATGAAGGGGGAAAATAATAAATTTACACAATAAAAAAATTACATTCATAGATGTAAAGAAATAAATAAAACGATTATATATATATATATATAGGGGGCGGTTATTCTACAAAAATAAAGAAACGTGCGAAGTGTGCGAAGTCACGTAACATACAAAATTACGTAACCTAGACAGAATCACTACTAGTTCATAACTAAAATCACGTAACACATAGTGTCATTACGTAATTACGCACCATAAGACAGAATCATTCAAAACTTTACATAAAAAATTTTCCATACCCTTAAAAAACGTAAAAATACAAAATTACGTAACATAGACAGAATCACTACTAGTTCATACCTAAAATCACATAACAAAATTACATACCATAAACAGAATCACTACTAGTTCATAACTAAAAAAAATCACATATACAAAATTAGGTAACTTTTGGTAATGGACTATATGTTACGTGATTTTAGTTATGGAATTAGTAGGTATTCTGTCCATGTTACGTAATTTTGTATGTTACGTGACTTTGCACACTTCGCACGTTTTTGAGACTTTGTATTTGAACCGACCCCTATATATATATATATATATATATATTATAAATGTGTAGATATGCGAATAAGGAGAAATTAAAAGCAGTCTAAACATACAGTACTAGTAATATTGGAAACTTAGATTGATATAGTATCAAATTTTGACAATGTGTCCGTGTTTCAAAATGTTAAACTTCAGAGTTATCCGCAATTTATCGATAAATACCAAAAAAGATATAAATTGCCAGTGTTTTGTTTTCATGCATTTATATATTGATATTCTAATCTTCATGTCAATACATAGAGTTGGAAACGATGATCAAAAATCTTATGAATGTAGTAAGATACAATTGAGTATTATTTCTTGGACTATTTAAGAGAAGTCATGACATTGAATACGGATACGGTATTATAGGACACTTGTAAAACTATGATAAAAAGAATGGTCACTCTGACAAAAAGTCCGTATCATAGGATTTGTCAATTAAAAGGGGTTGCGGCGTAGCTTGTTGTCTGTTTACCTGTCATCCTACTGTAAAAGTTTTTCTTTGATAAATTTTACAACAGGGGATTTTGTCTATAAAAACCCTATCAGTTGTTTGCAACTTCTGAACCCACAAAAATTACGAGCTACAAAAAAAAAATTAACACATGAGCTACAAAAAATTACCTGCAAAGTTGTGGAACAGTCCAAGAACCTTTATACTCGTTTGTTGTTGTCTGATTCCCAAGAGATTTGATATACTTTTGCCAGTCATGGAGCATGATTTCAATGTCATGAACCTTATTGTCCAAACCTACACAACAATTAGCATGCATTGTGCACACCTTGTTTAGATCTCTACTTGGTTCACAAAATCCACCAAAGTATGTAGTTTCGAAGAACCGAATTCCTATTCTTAGATCTTGTATGAAAGGATCAAACTTGATCTTGTTGAAAACATCTTGATCATGTAGGTTTGGGTAAGTCATCCTTGACTTATACCAAAACTTGTAAAGTTGAATTGTTTTCTCATTTGACTTCACATAACTAAAACCAGTATTTGGTTGGTTTCTCAAGTCTAATGGGTTTCCATTGAAGTGATCACAAGAAACTTGGAAATCAGCGTCTTTATCAAACTGTGAAAATGGATCTCTAAACCACATAATGTCTGCATCCTGTATATTAGTATAGAATAATGTCAATCCTAGAATGTCAGATTTGTTGTTTTATAGCTGCAAGGGATGCAAGTTTTATTGAAATACTAATATAACATTAACAAGAAATTAATCTGGTAAAATATATCTAGACATAGGAAGTCAACCTAGTGATATCTAGTATTTTTAAGTGAGAATGGTTTGGGTTGGTTCGGTTATAAGACAAAACCAAACCCATAAACCAAAACTTTTGTGTTTAGATCTGCATAACTGTTCAGTTTCAGTAATAAACAAGCAGGTTATCGAAAAAAATGGATTATCCGTCGATTTTGAAGGTGATGATTAAACTAATTTCAATTAATAAATCCAATTATATTTTGGGGTAAAGAAATGTAATAATCGTTTTATTTCATAAAGATTATGGGAAAATATCAGTAAAAGATGAGTAAATTGCCAAAATGGCCCCTCAGGTTTGGCCCAAAATGCTTGTTTGGTCAGTTATCTTATTTTTGTGCCAAAAGCACCCCTCACAGATCGAAAATTGCCAAAATGGCCCATATTTAACAGAGTTTTTAACTGAGTATGGAAAGTCAGTTAAGTCTGAGGGGTAATTTCGTCCTTTCACTCTATTATTTTTTTTAAAGTTAATAACCCCCTTCTCCTTCCTTTAGCAGACCTAATCCCACCCTTTTCTCTCTCTAAACCACCACCACCCTTCTTCACCATCCACCACCCTCCACCACCCAACATACATTATAGAGAGAGACAGACTAGAGAGCGGAGAGAGAAACGAGCAGAGAGAGTTTATTATACACACACAATCACATTATAGAGAGAGAAAGAGGGATTGAGCTAGAGAGAGAAGGAGACCTTCGGTCTCCACCGCCCTCGGCGGTTCTCCGGCGGCCGGCCGGTCAACTCAACCCAACCCAACCAACACCCTCACCTTCTCCCCTTCACTAATCTGATTATTATTATTATAGAGAGAGAAACAGAGATCGAGAGAGAACAGAGGAGAGAGAGAGAGGCAGAGACTAAAAGAAAAGGGAGGAAGAAGGCGATGGTCAGCGGTGGTGTCGTGGTTTCCAACCAGAGGCAGATTCAATCACAGAGGATCCTTATGATTACAATTTCTTCTTTAAAAATGAAAAAAGGTCAGTGGGCGTGTGGGATTAGCGGCAACATATGGTTCTAGTTGTTGGGCCTCCTCAAAGGGCTCCTTAGGTGCTCCTTCGATAGTTGGCTGTTGTGCCAGTGGTGCAGGTGAATGCCTGATGAATATTCTTGTATAATAATAGTTTCTAATTTTGCTAGTTCTACTCTTTTGCATACTGTATGTTAATTTTCTTGAATGCTAGTTAAATGTGTATATGTATATTCTTGTATACAAATTACAAGTCAAGTATGGTCAACTTTCAATGCAGATTGCAGGCTGGTCCGGGTGCTGCCTGCTCAGAAGTTCTACAGTCTGTAATTAAAGACGATTGTCAACGTGGTAGCGATAGAAGTGCTGGAATTCTGCTTGTGCAAGCCGAGGCTCCTTCAATCGTTAGTTCATGATCAATTTCACTGGAGGTGGCAATTTCGACAATGGTTTTTGGAGGTGGTGGCAGAGCAAATAATAGGTTTGGGGGTTTTTATATGGAGAAGATGAAGTACAGATGAAAGGACAAAATTGCCCCTCAGACTTAACTGACTTTCCATACTCAGTTAAAAACTCTGTTAAATATGGGTCATTTTGGCAATTTTCGATCTGTGAGGGGTGCTTTTGGCACAAAAATAAGATAACTGACCAAACAAGCATTTTGGGCCAAACCTGAGGGGCCGTTTTGGCAATTTACTCGTAAAAGATATATAATATAACATTTAAGATATGTAAATATTAGAGTAAACTATAATTTTTGTATAATAATCAGGTAAAAAGAAAATAAAAGTATAAGAAAAAAAGTTTGGTTCTAAGTTATTTATGCACTTAAAACCATAAAAGAACGATACAATTTGGTTATAAAATAGGAGTAATGGAAATAAATAATCTCAACTAGTACTCTTTGGCCGATAATGGTCCCAACTACGAAAATAACCACTAGCAGTCCCAACTTTCGACATATTGGCCACCAACGGACCCAAACTAACTGAGGCTAACTCCATTAGTGTGATGCTGACGTGGCATGCCACGTGCGTAGGATCATTTTGCCACCTAGGGTGTTTGTTAGAGGGTGTTTGTTAGCCTCTTAATAAACATCTTAATAAACCTCTTAATCATTCAACTCTTAAGGGTTGTTTGGTTGATTAAGTGTTGAATCATTAAGAGGTGCTAAACCATTTAGCTAATAAGGGGTGCTGAACCATTAAGACTCTCTTAATAATTAAACACTTCATCACACAAATCCTGTCAAACAACCTCTTATTCTAGCTCGACATTTTAGGATTATGTTGGTTATTCGATTTTCTACGCACATATAGTCAATCTAAAAATGTATTTAAAAGCAAACATAAGTACCGTGAACACGAAGCTATATCCAAGTTCAAGAACCTCACTTAGAAAATCAATTTTTCTCCACACAATCTTCAAATAATTAGTTGTCATAAAATAAGCCTCCTCAGAAAAGTCAGATCCATTGGTGTTAAGATGGTAACAATGTGGATGTAACTTCAAACAACGAGCATATGCCTTTTGGTCCACATTTACAACGACTAAGTGTTTCAAAAATCTTTGTGTTTGATTCCCGATTCGAAAGCTCTCCAAAAGAAGATCAAACATAGATTGTGGTTCAGCCCATGCATCATTTAAAGATGTAATAATAACTGTATTGTTGTCCATTGCTGCATCTTTTAGTATACTGCTCAACTGACCAACATTGATAATCTTGTAAGTAAAAATTTAAACAACGAATACAATTGATACGCGTTTTCATAATATCTAAAACAAGAGATTAGACCCAGGTTAACTAGTCAATGACTCCCATTTTATCCATTTACTTTAAAAAAATATAGTTAAATTCAAACGAAAGTTACCACCACATCATCGAGAGAGGGATGTTAGTTCTTAAATGAATGTTCCCGAGTGTGGGAGGCGTGTTCTTTGAAGTTTTCAGATTATGTTGAGAAACGAGATAGCAATATAATACACTTGTATGTTATGTTTTAAGTGAAATAGTTTTTTTTTTTTTTTTTTTTTTTTTTTGGAAGGTGAAGGTCTCATTTGGAGGTGGCAGAGTACTTCACACTCACTCTTGCAGGTCCTGCCTCCACTCACACGCCCAAACTACGTTGTCTGAACCGATTTCACGCTAGGGTGGTGGTAGGCATAAGGCTGCCCCCCCCCCCCCCGGAAAATTCCCGCCACCTGTCACTTGACAGATGTTGCACCCTCCACAAGAAGCAAACCTCTCTAGAATAAATGACTAAATGCACGGTAATAGAAAACCGGGGTTGCCATCAGGATTCGAATCAGTCCCCTCTATCAGGGTAGGCTCTAACCATCACTTGACTTACCACTCCACCATAGGGTGGGTGGTTTTAAGTGAAATAGTTAAAATGGTCATATAATTATCATAGTGATCAATGTAACATTGGTTTTATTTTAGAAATGGAGAGTATAACTTTATTGGAATTATATCATCAAGAAACTATAGAGACAAGACAAAACTGGTAAATGAAAAAAAAATGATATATCATATATGTGCTTACTGAATTTGTATGGTGTTTGGTGGCCATGAAAGGGTTCATGTAGTCCACAGAAAATGGCGAGATGATGGAAGTGTGATAAAGAACCAACCATGAAATTAGTGCCATCATGCCAAAGATCGTCACAATCTTCAGGGTTTGCTTGAGCATCTGCCGGTAGTAATCCATGTTTGATTCCGATTCAGGAGGTGAAGAAGGTTGAACATTTTCATTTATTTGATAAGGTAACTAATGATTTTACATTAAATTATGTGTAACTCCCCAAATTTAAAAGTATTATTAAACTTTTTCCCAAATAATTAATTTATATCTATATTTTATTTTTCTAATATACTTTATTATTTGATTATTTGCTAACTTACTGATTAGATTCTCTTGTGCTTATTATTTTGAATGTTAATGTGTTAGTCATTTTGATTTATTCATTTGGAAACCAAATGTGCGGTGCTTTAGCGGTAAACTGATGACTTTCTCAATGAGAAGTCACTGGTAGAAGTCTCGTTAATGGCAAAATATAATGCCCGAGCTATAGATTTTAGCATACTGGGTGGTGGTTTTCTCCTATAATTGGTGATGGGCCAGATTGTCAGTGTTGTGTGCAATAACAAACATAAATGGCCTTTTGTCTATGTATGTGACCGGAACGTTGTTTAGTTTTAATGCTCTAACTTTTTTATATTTATGTTAGCTTTAAATTGATTACTATTTTATGTCATATGAAAACTTTGATTTGGTTTCTCTTTGTTTAATTTGACTTTATGATATTAATTGTATGGCATGGAAAGATATTTAATAAGAAAACTTTGATTTCTTTTCTATGAGATTATGTGACGTAATCGATCGAAAGAGGGAAAATCTAAAATTGTGAGATAGACCACCTAGCATTGAAAATTTACAATACATATTGTGTTTGGGATTGAGTTTCAAAACAACTTATTGACTTATTGGCTTTTTTCAAAAAGCTAATAAGTCAATAAGCTGTTTGTGTAACTCAAAAGCACTTTCTGTTTTGACTTTTGGCTTTTGGCTTTTAAGGGTGGAAAAACTGTTTTTGAAAAGTTAGAAATCCTGGCTTTTGGCTTTTAGCTTTTGACTTTTGGAAAAAAATTACAAATCTACCACCCATACAACCAATATTCACAATAAGTTAAGCGAAACACTTAAAAAAAAGACAATCTATTGACTTTTTGACGTTTTCTCATCCCAAAAGCTAATCCAAACACTTTTTCCAAAACACCTTCTCAAAAAGTCATAAGTCAATAAGCACTTTTGGCCAAAAAGCACTTTTGCATCTCCAAACTCAAACATCTATTATGCATCGAATATATATCTGCTAATTTGTTAAAAATTACTCATTAAGATTTTTATATACCTTTCTAATATTTTAATTTTTGAATAATTTTATTATCCAAGAAACTTTATATATGTATTTTTTTTTTATTTTTTTGGGTGGGGGGTGGAGGGGTTTGAAAAGGATATTCCTTAAAAAGGCAACACCCTAGAAATTGCAAGTTTACCGTGTTTTAGAATTGTAGGCTAAACAAGTGTTTTATGACTTTTTTAGGAACTACATGTTTATAGTGCTTTAGAATCATATTGCATGCTTAAGGTGTTTTTGAAATGCAGGTTTATAATGTTTTAGAACTATAGGCTTGTGACGTAAAAACACAAAGAAAAACACCATATAAAACGACGCAAAAAAACATAACGAAAAACCATATAAAAACGAGTAAAAGCACCATGAAAAATACAATGAAAAAACACAATTTAAAATGCCATAAAACGTGATTTAAATTTACAACCCGGTTTATGGTGTTTTAGATATGTAGATTGAACAGCCCTTTTATGACAATTTTTTAGTACTACGGGTGTATAGTGTTTTAGAATTGCAACTTTATGGTGTTTTAGAACTACACATTTATGATGTTTTAGAACTGCAGGCTTGTGACGTAAAACTAGGGGCGGACATAGAGCTTTAGCAGGGTCGCGGACGTTGCGGCTCAACTTCGCGCGCGTAGTGAAAAATTAGTGGAAGGGCCATGAAAAGATGTCCAGATAAGAAAAAAAAACACCATACACATGTAGTTCAAAAAAAGAAAATAACATTCCAGTTAAATAACATCATAAAAATGATGAAGGAAATCACATTTGATTAGCATGTGCAACTTTTTTTTGTTTGTATCTTTCCATTCTACTCCTCCTGATAGTTTTAAAGTTCTATATATTTACAAAAACGCAATCGTCTCAATCTCAACCACTCAGCCACAGATCACAAAGATTTTGTGGATGAGATTTCTTCCTACACATCCAAATATTTTGATATTTTGTAGAGAATATATATAGTGGGTTTCAATCTCGTATATTATCCGGGTTAATAAATGTTATGGTATATACTTAGTAATAAATAAATTAAGTCTAGATTGCATGGTTTAATAAACATATGTATTATACTGATATAATAGAATGCAATACAATTTGTTAACATATAGCTGTCAAGATAAGTATTTAGAAAAATGAAAATTCACTTTACATTTATAATAAAATCATAAAAACAATTATCATCAACGTATTTTTAGTATTTTAACTAATATAAGTTTAAACTTGGTGAAGTTTTAAAATAACAAAAATATTTTTTTAATTAATAATTAATTTAGTATTAAATTTATTTAGTTAATTAATGATATAACTTTAAGAAAAAGAATAATTATTCATAATTAAGTAATAGAAAAATAGGAAACCCAAAAAGGAGATTACTCAAATGGAGAATAATTGATAAGTGTCATAAATGTTTTCTTGTGTGTATATATATATATATATATATATATATATATATATATATATATGGGAAGGATATTATGAAAACCCACTCTTAGAGTGAAAACCGTGGAAACTCTAACTTCCCAAACTTTTTAGGGCCTGAAAATTTTAGGGCATGTAGTATACATAATTCTAAGCATTTTGAGCCAAAAAAACCAAAAAAGCGCCGAGCGGTTTTTTTTTAAAAAAAAAAATAAAGTTTTCGGGTAACACATGTTACACGAAAATTACACATGTTATTTCTGTAACATGTGTTACCCAGAAACGGTTTTTTTTTTTTTAAAAAAAAACCGCTCGGCGCTTTTTTGGTTTTTTTGGCTCAAAATGCTTAGAATCATGTATATTACATGCCCTAAAATTTTCATAAAAAAAAAACATCGGGAAGTTAGAGTTTCCACAGTTTTCACTCTAAAATGGGTTTTCTCTATATACTTACACTATATATATATATATATATATATATATATATAGGGTCAAGCTCATGTACAAAGTGTTTTTCTTGTGAGAAGTGTGAGAATGTGTTTTGGCTATTGGATTATCTTAATCTATGGTATGGATTAGGTGAGTGACATTTTGGTAATTATTGTTATAATATTAATAATAAATTACATGGCTAAGGGGTAATAAAGTAAATTAGACACCCACATTTAATTAATACTAGTTTTTAAAAAATGAAAACAACCATTCACTCTCATTCAACTCTCTCTCTCTCTCTCTATCTATCTTCACCGGGAAAAATCAATGAAAGAATTGCAGATATTCACTATTACCTTTTGTTCGCATAAAATAAAGTGTTGATTTCTGGATTTCGTTTTTTTAATATATGTTTTTGAATGTAGAGTTATAATGACGGTTTCAAGAAAGAATGGTATGTTTCTTTGTCATTGAACATTTTTATTATTTAAGTTTAAATTCATATGTCTAGGAATAAATGACGGTTTCAAGCTATATGTTGATAAATTTATATATGGTTGTTGACCTTTATCTACATGTGCACAAAGGCTTCTGGTCGTTTGCTAGTAGGGTCAAAAAGGCGCAAGACTTCAAGATTCAACGTGTTTATGATAGTGTGTTTTATGTTCAAGGGATGTTGTAGTAATATAGATAAAACACACTGGATTATGTATGATGAAGATAAAACACACTGGATTATGAAGAAGATGATGATAAAACACACGACACTGTTAAAACACAAAGTTGATAATATGATGATAAAACACACAGGTATGAACGTAAAATACCTTCTGGATGAAGCAAAACTTGCAAGACTATAATAAAACACCGTACCTTGAATAAATAATACCTAAAAATCTACCTTAAACATAAAACACCACACGTTGATTGTTAAAACACTATGACGTTAGTATTGACGATGATAATGGTGACCAGATCAATTCTCTCTCTGTTTCTCATGCCTCTTTTTCTCTCTCTCTCTCTCTCTCTACCTATTTTTATTTTCTCTCTCACCTCTCTTACCAAAATTATAATTTTAATCATTATTTAATAGTATGTAAAAATTACTAAAATGCCTAAACACCTTATGCCACATGTTACTCCCATATTGGTTCTCACACTTCTCACAAAAAAATAGATTTGTACAAGAACCTAAACATATATATATATATATATATATATATATATAGGATCATGTAGGAAAATTGGTTTGTGTGAGAAGTGTGAGAAGAATTAAGAATTGACATGTAGCCATCATGTTTTTGATTTTGGAATGATGTTTTGGGTTGTTTTGGCTTAAAAAACACTTAACACAACAATATACAAAAATTTAAAACACAATCCAATGTATTATAGTCATTAAATTTAAATTACAGATAAAACACCCTAGTAATTACTTAAAACACTCTGCTTAAATGTTCTTGACATAGTGTTTTAAGTTTTAAGCCTAAAATAAATTGTTTTGGTTATTAATTGTTATGTTTGGTGTTTTTCTAAACAAAACAATCTAAAACATCATTAATACGTTCAAAAAAATGATGCATACATATCAATTTTTAATTCTTCTCACACTTCTCACACAAACCAATTTTCCTACAGGAACCCTACCATATATATATATATATATATATATAGGTAATTGTTCTGGTATCAATGTCATATTATGTGAGAAGTGTGAGAAGGATCGAGAATTGACATGTAGGCATTATGTTTGGATTTAGCTACGATGTTTTGGGTTGTTTTTGCTAGAAAACACCAAGCACAATAAATTAAAACACAATACAATGTATTATAGCCATCGAATTTAAAACATAGATAAAACACAAAGTTAAAACACAACAATTTAGAACACATGTTCTTGGTATGGTAATTTAAGTTTTTAGGTCTAAAATAAATTGTTATCCTTGGTGTTATATTAGTCTAAACAATCCAAAATATCATGAATAAGTCCAAAAAATGATGCATACATATCAATTCTTAATCTTTCTCACAAATCTCAATATATATATATATATAATAATTATACACGCCCTTTGCAGCTAGAGGCATGTGTCGCTTAGGGAGGACCGGGAATTCTCGGTTATCATGATTCTGCAACGGTTTCCATTCGGCAACATCACCGCCATCTATTTTGTTAAGCCCAAAAACGTTGCAGCTCGACATAAAGTTACCGAGCTACAACGGCCAAAACAGTATTGATGTCACCGGCCCCAATGGTCAAAAATCAATAAATTACCCGGACACTCAAAACGGTATTTATGGCAACGGTAGTTTTTTTATTTTCTTTCTTATACATTTCACCCATTATTTTTCCATTTTCATTTCTCTACCTCCAAAGTTTAAAATAATTTATCAACTACATCACGTCTTCACTGATTGAGTGGGCCGACGAGGAAGTTGTTGCTTTGGCGATTGTGTAGATAAACGTTAAGGAATCAAATACATCGAACAATAACGACCTGTAGCGTCCAGCCTGCGGGCACCAAACTTGTATTGACGAGCAATCGTCGGGATATCCTTTCCCGACGAGCTGTCGTCGGGACAGGTCGACGTGTCAGATCAAATTTCTTATAGTGCAATACGGATTTGTTTTGGGATGTGTTAGCCGAGTTTTGCGTCCAACGGGGGGAGGGTGAATCTCATCGCATTTCTGATATGCTATCGAGTAAGTGGAACAACCTCAAACGCAAATTTGAAAGATTTGAGAATATGTTTAAAACTAACATGAATGAAGATTTAGATCTAAAGCTCGTCGGGACAGGTCGACGTGTCAGATCAAATTTCTTGTAGTGCAATACGGATTTGTTTTGGGATGTGTTAGCCGAGTTTTGCGTCCAACGGGGGGAGGGTGAATCTCATCGCATTTCTGATATGCTATCGAGTAAGTGGAACAACCTCAAACGCAAATTTGAAAGATTTGAGAATATGTTTAAAACTAACATGAATGAAGATTTAGATCTAAAGGAATACACGACAATTGAAATTATGCAAGTCGACTATTATTTTAAAGTTCGCCAAACTTTTGAATATGTTAAAGCGTGGCAAATTTTAAGGCATAAATTAGCTTTGTTTTAAATTATGTTTTCTAGTTAAATTTGATTATGTTTTGTAAAATAACAATTTTAATTAATGGTATTTACAATTTATTTTAGCTGTTTAGGTGTTTATTTTAATAATATTTATTGAGGCCATCTGTGATTTGGTGTTTCTAGAGTTCTTTTAATTTTATTTAATTTAATAGACTATGAATATTTAAGACAATTACGTTTCTTCACGTAAGAAGGTTCTTATACGATTAAAATTATATTTAATTATTTTCTTCGCTTATTTTTGACCATTCCCTTCCTGAATAATATGTTCTACCCATTAAGAGAGTACGACACAAGTTACATTTTTTTATCTCTCCTCGTTTCATACTCTCTTCCGATTAATATCTTCCACCTAAATTTTATTTTTATTGTATCATCACCAGATATGAATATAAATATATGAGTAAAGATCCGGTACAAATAACTTTTTTGGTAAGAACTGTGAGAATCAAAGGAGGGTATTTTTTTTTTATTTTTTTTTTCAAATTTTTTTTTTCCCATATTGTTAAACATGTATTATAGTATTGAAAACTAAAAAAAAAATAAAAATAAAAAATTTGGTGTAGAGTAATTACGTGTAGAGTAATTACATAATTACTCTAGTGTAAACTAATGTATTTACCTTAATGACGTAATTACACTAAAAAAAAAATTTTTTAAAATTTTTTTTTTTGTATTATTCATCTAGAAAGAATGTTTAAGCACATGGGAAAAAAAAATTCTAAAAAAAAAAAAAATTTTTTTTACCCCCTTTGATTCTCACAGTTCTTACAAAAAAACTATATGTATTTGATCTTTACTCTATATATATATATATATATAATAAACTAAAACCATTTTAATGACATGTCACTCAAATAGGTATTCTCTTTTTTGAGTGTGTCATATGTCATCCCATGTGACATTGAAAATATTTTAGGAAAAAAATAATTTAAAAACAAAATTGGATTTTTCACCCTATGTTTCCTCCCATAATTTTTAAACGTTAATATCTTTAATATACGAGATTTTTTAAAGAAAAAAATTACACCAAATTAACGAGCGTTTTATTATTTTTCCAACGAGTACCATAGTGCTATATAAAAAACGGAGAATTTTTTTTTGTGGAGTTTTGTTCATACAGGAAAAAAAATTCAAAGTGTTCAGGTAAATCATTAATCATGTATAGACAAGCCACTAATTATGTTTAAATCAGTAAATATGAATTTTTTTTTTCAACTAGAGCCGAATAGGTTAATAGAGTTATACGTTGTTTTAAGTTAGGTATCAATATTAGTATGTTAGAGTTGTACATTTGTTTAGTCTTTAGGATAGGTGTTAATATTAGAGTTACATTAAAGTTCTACATTCTTTTAGGTTAGGTGTTAACATTGAAGTTGTACATTGTTAATTTGTTTTATGTTAGATATTAATATTAGAGTTATACATCAGTCTATTTCATATTTAAAATTGATGTATCATATAAATTTCTCAACCCGAAACGCTCCCGGGGTATAATATAGTATATATATATATATATATATATATATATATATATGTGTGTTATAATATACTTAATTACAAAGTTGGGTATAGGTAAAGACTAATATATTTTGGAAATTAACTTGTTCAAACACACATTTTCGCAATAATAATAAAAGTGGTAGAAAATGAGATTTGTGTGAGTACGTGTATGTATAAGTTGCTATTCATGCATGCTTTAAGACGTTCAATAGGGAAAAAGTTTGCAGATGTATATATAAGTTGCTATTTCATTAATTTTATTACCTAGAGTTTTCTCGTGAATATAATGTTTTCTGGGTTCTTGCTATACATATATAAGAGTTGGATTATTTGAAAATCAATGGTTTAATTGACACAGAGAGAACCATTTTTTGTCACACATTTCTTTAAGACAAAAAAAAATCGTTTAGAAAAAAAAAATATTTTTTTGATTAATCACACATTTTCTAGCTAGGGTTTTTTTTTTTTCTTTTGCATTTATACATATATTTGCAAACGTGTACAAATGATTGTACATACATGTATAGAAATAAAAATTGTGGGTAAAAATGTGTTTTTATAATATACATACGTGTGTATATCTGTTTAAATTTAAAGAGTTAAATGCCAATTTCGTCCCTGAGGTTTGGGCCAGTTTGTCACTACAGTACAAAAGTTTTTTTTTTTTTTTTGCAATTCATTCCCTGAGGTTTGGATTTTTTTGCCAAATTCGTCCTTTTCACTAACCCAGTTAAAAAAGCTCGTTAATGTCAGGGGTAGTGTTGTCTTTTTACCTCTCAGGGACGAATTTGGCATTTAACTCTTAATTTAAAATAATTGTTAATTAAATAATTTATTATGAATTTATAATGGTTAAAATAAGTTAAATTGATTAAAAAAATAATTAATAAAACTTTTTCCAAAATTAAAATTTAGTTTTATAAAGTTGCGACTAAGAAAACCCCTGAAACTTGCGACTAAGAAAACCCCTCTATCATATTCACCTTTCCGTCACTGGAACTCCTCGAATTTGAAGCTTTGGGGTCACGACTTGTGCTTAGATTTGCACCATCATTCGGTAACATTTAATTTTGATTATCTGGTCCCTTATTATCGATTTTTGATAGAGTTTAAAAGCCCTATGTTTGGTTGGACGTAAAGAAATCAAATGGACAAGGTAACTGAAATGAGTCACTCAAGTATATAGTTTGGCATGGATTAATATAAACAGAATTAAACTGGTAAATAAAGATGCATATGTTTGTTAGTGTAAATTCTTATCAATATTGTGAAATACAATTAAAAAAGCATTTTTTATTAATATATTTAAAATCGTGTAACTTTAATTCTAACTGATGCACAATTTAATAGAAGATATTAAAACCATAAAAATAACAAAAGTAAAAACTAAATAATCAATAAAGTTACAATATAAAAATTAATTATTGTGGGAGAATAATAAGTTTTTGTTAAAGTAACAAAAATATCAAAGGGTTTGGGTTACACAAAAAGAATAGGTTATATCATGAGTTTTCATTCGATTCATAACGAAATGAATAAAACAGCCCTTGTTAATCAGGCAAAAATCAACAAATATGAGAGGAATTGCATGCCTTGAGAATCTATTCATTCCATTACTTCATAATAAATTATTTAATTAACAATTATTTTAAATTAAGAGTTAAATGCCAAATTCGTCCCTGAGGTAAGGTTGAATTTTAAATGTCAAATTCGTCCCTGAGAGGTAAAAAGACAACACTACCCCTGACATTAACGAACTTTTTTAACTGGGTTAGTGAAAAGGACGAATTTGGCAAAAAAAATCCAAATCTCAGGGAAGGAATTGCAAAAAAAAAAACTTTTGTACTGGAGTGGCAAACTGGCCCAAACCTCAGGGACGAAATTGGCATTTAACTCAAATTTAAATGATAAGTATCATACATATAGGTTATACAATATATACATTGGTATAATCGAAAATTGATAATATACACATATGTATAAATACAAAAAAAATTATATAAACAAAAAAAATATTATTGCAAGAAAAGTTACAATTTAGCAAAAAAAAAAAATATAAAAGAAGGTTAATTTGAGAACTATGGTCCGTCAACAAACCAAACATGTGGCTCATAATGGTTTTCTTAGTACTCAATTACCATAATATTCTTTTAGGATCTCTACCCTATATATATAAGAGAATGTTAATTTGAGAACACATATATTTCGTACGAACTGCGAGAACGTTATCAGAAACCATTAAAATTAAAATTTTCTTTTTTACACTTATCATTATTATTAAAATACAATCTTAAAAACACAATTTACGTGTAAAAATGTAAACGTATACGAAAATAAATTATTTTTACACCATTTGGTCCTAGGTTCGATTACTATAAGGGGGTTTCCCAGATTTATTGGGTTTTTCCTGAATTGGTGTATAGGCATTATTGCCTAGTGGAGATGAATATGATCAGGTGATTCCGCTGGTGGCACGATGATACCCAATGGCCCGTCAGTAATTCAAATTTGCCGTTAAAAAAAGGCTAACTAAATTTAACTAATAATTCATTTCAGTTGCCAAAAATAAACGGAGGGATAGGTGAAGGTGGAAGAGCGAACGAGACCTAGACTATGAGAGTGAACAAACATGATATGTAATATGCTTACCGAATTTGCACGATGATTGTTGTCAATGGAATGGTTGTACCCTCTTGAAAATGGCAAGGTGTTGGAAGAGTGATATATTAGCAAATATGAAACTGCTATTGTGGCAAAGATGATCACAACAACTATAGGAGTTTGCTTGAGCAACTGCTTGTAGTTGATGAGGTTTAAGTCATGTTGTGGTAAAGATGATTGAATTTTTTCATTAATAACTTCGGTAGCATCCTTATGGTTTCTGTTCTCCAGCTCCATTGTAAGATATGGTTTATGGTATTGTTCTTTTATGTGGATTTTTATAGCCTATACAATGGTAAAGTTATCAACAACTTTGATTATTAAAAGCTTACCAATCTCTTATTTAGAAACGTTACGTAAATATCCTTTTAATTAGAAGTCTACTATTGCCAATGTCAACACACATCTAATAACTAGTTGAAGTTTTCTAAACTTAAGCGGAAAACCATTAAACTTCGATGGAAAAACAAGCTTTGAAAAAGCATATTATAGTAATAATAAATTAATAATTATAGGCAGTAGGCTTTCGAAGAACCTCACATGAGAGGTCATAAGTGGTCTAAATGAATAGTCAATAAACACGTAACTTAAACCCTGCTCAAACAAACTTGATTTTGAATTTAATACAGTTGTACTTTCTCATGACTAATTGAGGATGACTTCTTGTTTTTCATATCAATTAAGGTACAGAGAGTCTAAACCACTTTCTAATAATACGAGTTGTTAGTGTATGAGCATCTGATTACTGATTTTAAAGTTCGTTACACGTGAAATTAAAATGCTTCAAAATTGTTTTGTATATGTTTTATAGAATTATATATACCAAGAACTTAAAAAGTATACAGTCAACTAGCCATCTTAATTTTCAGATGTCACAATCTCCATTTCAAACTCCTTTCCTTATGATTAATTCACTTGTAATAAAAGTAAAGCTTTACAAGTTTGAAATATCAAACCTTTGAAATTTTAATACTTTAAAAGTCTGAATGTTTGAAAGTATGTTGTACATATATAAAATGTATCACCATTTGATACATCATTGTGGCATAAAAGTATGTATTACAACCCGTGATCATATGTTGAGATCTGATCGTTGTATTTTAGGTACACTAAGGGGCTGTTTGGTAGCATCTTAATCAACCTCTTAACCATTCAGGTCTGAATCATTCAGCATTCAGACTGTTTGTTTCAGCATCTGAATTGAATGATTAAGTGCTGAACCATTAAGCTAATAAGGGATGCTGAATGATTCAGCTCTTAACCATTTAGAGCCTCTTAACCATTCAGACCATCTTAATGATTCAGCACTTAATCAACCAAACAGCCCCTAAGTTTTATATTAATTATAATATAATATAAATGCATCGATATTATTATAAAATATAGTGTTTTGCGTTGTTTTTGTATTTAGTAGGTTATAGTGAAAATGTGCTTAAAAGATAAATTGTTAATAAGAATAAATAAAATAAATAAATTATTATTTTTGAAAAGCTACGTATAAAAAAAATAACAAAAAGTCATCATTAACTATACGGGGCCATTAGAATTGATTATTCAAAATTTAAAATTTAATATTGATGATTATGTTATGAAATTTCATGTGGAGATGGGCTTGTGGTTTAGGATCTACGTGGACACCAATTTCCCACTTAAAAAAAATAAGAAAATCAAATGGGTTTTGCTGCTGGGCCACATCATCGAAAAACAGAAACAAGAGGAAATCGACTTAGAGAAATGTTCTGGGATGACTACAAGAGGATGGATTTTGACGGCTTCAAATTTTTGCAAGACGAGGGAAATCGACTTAGAGAAATGTTTGTGAACAGGATGCTCGGCTAAATTTGTGTGACTTCTTGTTAACGAACGGTTCACATAGGTTTCATATGTTATCTATTTATATTAAACATAAATTTCATTTCTTAAAATTGTCAATTTACATCAAAATAGAAGGTAATTTAAATAATTTATTTGTGTTTCGAGTCATTTTTTTACAACTTGTTCGGTTGATAAAAAAGGTTGACTTGATGCTTATAATTAATAGGGTTTGATGACAAGAACATGTGCTACTAGCTAATTAACTAATTTCCAGAACTATGTCTATGTGGTTCCCGATTTATAAACCGAAAACTGTGTGAATCCTAGAACCTGAAGTTGATGGGAGGTTGCAATTTTCTCTTTATTGTTTTCTAATAAAACCAAAGAAGTTGGTTTTCTAAATTCTATAAAATCAATCAAAGGCAATAGTTAGATAAATAATTAAATTAGTTAAAAACTTTATGTTTCACCAATTTCCTGTGAAGACGACTCGACTTCCACTTACTACTTATTTTTAAACGACCAAACGACATCGATCAAGATCA
This sequence comes from Ambrosia x helenae, assembly GCA_030844895.1. Lineage (NCBI taxonomy): Eukaryota > Viridiplantae > Streptophyta > Magnoliopsida > Asterales > Asteraceae > Ambrosia > Ambrosia x helenae. The sequence goes on along the minus strand of CM061234.1, from coordinate 57,577,818 downwards.
CATCATCTTAATGTGTTAAACCCATTGAGTTAATTTGGTACTCAATGAACATTTTGGTACTTATTCAACAGTTTAATACTTTTTTTTTAAAGACAAATTTCTACTCATTGTGGGACTTAAACTCATGACCTCCCCCTTAGGTGTTACTAGAAGCTTTGCTTCTACCATTGGGCCACCAACCCCAATGATAACAGTTTAATACTTAATGTGCTATATGAAGGCGTATGAATTCACTAAGTGAAAAAAACGTTAATAAGTTTAAAAATAGGTTAGTCACATACCTATGTTGTTTGGATAGACTAGGCTAGCCATCTTACATATGTTTGTAATTAAAAGAAGTTTGTTGGACTTTGATACATCTAGGGATGACAATCAAACCTGAACTCAATGGCGGTTCAAAACATTTGGAATGGGTATTCAGATATCTAATCTATATTATATTATTAAGGAAGAGTGACGGCTAAGATAGTAATTTTCATTTCCGTATAAGTTAAGAAGCAACATGCACAAGTGATTTATGCTTATATAATGAAGGTATAATTTGAACTTTGTCGACATTTAAAACACTTACAAGGGTATAATAGTATAATTGTAATGACGTTTTAGTTAAAACAAGAAAATTGTTTCCCTTAATGCCCTTATAATGCACTCTGCTCCTAAATCATACAGCCTTATTCAACTTCCTAACCCCCATCCAATTTAATGTTTTAATGTCAACTTCATTGCTTTAACCCTATCACGCATGTTCACAGGAATGAATGTTGCTTCATTACTCCATCAGTGTGTCGCTTTAGATTACCGCTGATTAAATCCCCTATCTATTTCGATTCAAGCCTATTTAAGCCCTACACTATGGACTTTGCTTCGACAAAATTTTCTTATTTATCATATACCCGATTTATTACTCCTCAATTGCCATCTATTTTCTCCGATTGTCATATGATCTTGCTTCAATTAAAGTCTATACCGATTTGAGGTCAGTTCGTTCTCGATTTTTGTTATTATTCTTGCTCTGTTCTGCATTTGTATAACTGTGTCGGTTTTGTTTTCAGTTGTTTGTGAAGTGAATATTTTATGTAATTTTCGCTTTTTGACCACCAGATTTTTATGTTAACTCGAGCTATAATAAGGATCAGAAGCCATTTAAGAGCTTTAAAGCTTGTTTCCCAGGCAGGTCTGTAACATTTCGCATTTAAACTTGTACGTTACACGATTATTATTAATAAAACGTCAAGTTTCGTTATTCTTATGTGTAATAATTATTTTTGTCGCATTTTAAAAGCCCTAATATTATATACATTATAAATATGATATGGTTAAAAGCTTAATAATTATCAAAAAATAAACTGCTTGGGCCGGGATTCGAACCCGCGCCCAAGACCGGCCCAAACCATACACAAACACACTTACCATCTGGGCTGACCAACTTATTTGTTCAAATCTAGGCGCGTTTTATATTTATACTTGATTTGAATCTTCACAGTTGACTAGAAAAGTCAACTGTGGACGCGACTTGCCTTAATCCATCAAATAAACTCGTAATTGATCCATTCTTGGCAACTGAGCACGATTATCGGCCATCAGTGACTCACCAACACGCTAATTGTCAATCAATTGATACCCAATTTAAACCAATTACGCGTATAGACTTCAATGTTTGGTCAACCTTGCCAATTCATCAATCCGGTGATCCACACTATAAATTGATCATCTACGAGACTTCACAACTCGCCAATAATCCTTTCTCTACCTCCAATCTTCTTTAATTTACTCTGTTTATTATTTCACGATCGCTGTTTGACTTTTAATCTTGACCGAGCAATCGAGATCAATACAACGTTGTAAGTTTAAAATTTTCTGTGGGTTTTGTTCATCGGCGTTCACTCATCAATAGCCCCATGATTAATTGGGCTATTGATGAGTGAATTAAGCTATTGCAAAAACTAGGGTTCGTGAGTATTGATTTGGGGATAAATTGATTTCAGCATTGTGTATTTAATTTAATTAAAACAGAGTTAATCACAACCACTGGCCTAGGCCAAGTGGTTGTGACTGATGGTATTAACCCCTGCCACCTGGGTTCGAGTCCCGGCCATGGCGCCCCTTTTCTTTTATTTTCATTTTTAAAAACCAACCAATTATATATATATATATATATTATACCTTTAATCTTCTAAATTCATTTTTAATTATTAAAACCTTTTTATAAATTCTAAAAAAATTATTTTTAATAAATCTGATGTAAAATTTATACCCACAATTTTTAGTTTTCTGAAATTAATTTATTTAATATATATAATAATTAAATCAATTTTATGCTATTATATTTATAAAAATCCATTAAAATATCAAAACAAATTTATAAATTCCCACAAAAATTATCCTATGTTTGTACAATGATAAACTTTACTGAAATGATTTTTAATTTTGAAAAATCATTTATTTTATATTTTTAATCAATTTTTGTTAGTTTTAATCATAATTAAATCATAATAAATTCAATTTTTGATATTTTTGCACCAAAATTTTATACAATTTATTTCTGAATATTTAGAACAGAAATATAATTTTTAAAATAATAATTCTTTAATTTTAGTATTTTTAAATATTAAAGTTTAATTTTGGCAATTTGTAATAAATAGATTTAATAATCTATTTTAAAGAAAATAATTTTATAAAAATTATTTTTTATACTTAAAATACATTATTGTGAACATCCTAAATTCAAATTTTATAAAAAGACTTTCATTTATTTAATTATCAAATTCCCCTTTATTTATTTAAACATTTTATTATAAACTCAACAATTGGATATCCCCAAATCAAAACACTAGAATATACTTGTAGACTAGATAGACTTAGACTTATTTGTTGCCTTATACATAGGGTGATACTTGGCAATCTATTGGGCTACACTTATACTATTCCTCAATACCTAATACTATACCAAGGTGAGTTTACGTAACCATGTTTATGCGATTCTTTATACCTGCAACATTTTAAGCAATTCAACATGCATGTCTAGTAGTAAAATTTATTGCCTCATGAATTAGTCAACAGTTTCAACGAGTTTCAACATTACATAATCATTAGCTATGGCCAAGCCGGCGATACTCAATAATAGATCTATTGGATTGACAACCCCACCCGGATACGTGTACCTCCTACATAGGTAACGTGGGTGATTGTTATCGTTCCAACATATTACTAAGGTGAACCGTAGATGACGGGATGGACCTAAACTAGTCGGAGGTTTGATTATGTCAACATATTATACTATTCTTGTAGACTTAAATTTTACGATAGACATACGAATTTCTAAACTTTTATACTTAAACTATATGCTTAACATGGATTATGTATTCTCACCAACTTCTAGTTGACCCCCCCCCCATTTTTACAACTCAACAGGAAATAATGATGCATAAAGACTAGAGTATTTCCATGAAGAATAATTTGAAGTCTATGCTTGCTTGGTCTTTTGTGATGTATTAGATTTCCACATTTAAAACTCTTATGTATTTCTATTTTTGGATATTTGCAATTTAAATTTATTTCAATTAAAATTTGGATTACCATGTGCTACTGTATACTCATTCTTACGTGACACCTCGATGTTTCCACCATCGGTTGGGGTGTTACAGATTGGTATCAGAGCCTTGGTTATAGGGAATTAGGTTATTAGAAAATAATCTAGACTATAACCTTAGGGACTTAAACAGTACTTGCTTCTCTTACTTGTAACCCTAATTGCTTCCCTAATCCTATCCTTATCCTATACCTTATATAACCCTAAGTCTACATGAGACTACTCTTATTCGTCTGTTGCAATCCTGATCCACCATTAGATTTATAGGACAAAAATCCTCAGGTTTAACCTGAACCCCCTTGAGATCTCGTCGAAGTTCTAGATTTTAATAACGAACACGTGCAATCTGGAAGGGTGAACGCCTGTATTCCGAGTCTTCTGTCTAGGCTGGCATTGCGCATATATCCCAATCAGACGAGGGACCCGGATGCCTACCTGGGAATTCTCGGGATGAGTGTTCACTTATAGGCTAAAGCATGTCTTCATATGTTATTAAAATTTAGAATCTTTGATAAGTCAACGTTTTCGTTTATTCGTTTTAATTAATGAATAAATGATTACATTCCTTATATAATCTCATTCATTTCATTGTGTCTATTACAGATCATGCCTCCACGTCGCAGCACTCGCAACAGCAATGGTGAGAACCACGAAGAAGGTGGTGACAACCATAACCATGACCAAGGTCCTAACCACAACAACAATGGTGTCGATGCCCAACTGGCTGCGATCATTTCTCAACAAATGGCGCAGCAAATCGCAACTCTGGTTCCCAATTTACTCGCTCAGGTTATCCAAATGAACGGCAACGGGAACGGTCACGGTAACCGGAATGGGAACGGGAACGGCAATGGTAATGGAAATGGACCCCAGCCTGCACCCTTAAGCACTTCAATTCTTGTAACCCTCCAAAGTTTAGTGGTGAAGAAGGAGCTACAGGACTCCTCCAATGGTTCGAGGGTATTGAGAATACCTTCATCAACAGTGAGTGCCCCGACAACTTCAAGGTTCGTTACGCCATGAGTGTTCTTCACCAACAAGCACTCACTTGGTGGAATGAAGAAAAGCGCACTCGTGGGCCGAAGTTGCTCTTGCTATGACATGGAACCAAGTTAAGGAGGTCATGAAGGAAGAGTTTTGTCCTCGCAATGAGGTTAAGAAGCTTGAGGATGAGTTCCACACCCTAGCTCAAGATAGTGGGGAAAACCTTGCCTACAACACCCGCTTTCACGAGCTTAGCTTATTGCTGCCTCACAAAGTCACTCCCCTGCCGGTAGCCATCGAGAAGTACATCGGTGGTCTGCCCATGCAAATCCAGGACACCGTTTGGGGAAGAAATCCTGCAACTTTGGAAGAGGCCAAACGTCTAGCGGCCACTCTTACTGATAATCACGTGAAGAACGGTACTCTCTTCCGCAAAGGCACTAAGAAGACGGTTGCCAAAGACACTCCACAGCCCGCAATTGAAGTCAAGCCTGAGACCTCAAGCAACAAGAAGCGCAAGGCTAGAAACTAGATGGTTGCTGCTACTCCACCTGCTGCCCAAAACCCAGCCAAGAAGCCATATGGCGGGACTCACCCTCTTTGCAACACCTGTCAGTTCCATCATCTTCCTGGTAGACCGTGCCGCCAGTGTAATAACTGTAAACGGTATGGACACTACACCAACGCCTGTCAAGCCCCTGCTACCCAAAACAACCAAAACAACCAAAACAACCTAGCCAGAAACAACCCAGCTCCCAACCAACAAAACAACATGCCTACTCGTGGTCAATGCTACGAGTGTGGCAGCCCTGATCACTACATCAACAACTGCCCTAATCGTAACCAGAACCAAAACCAAAACCAAAACCAAAACCAGAACCGCAACCAGAACCAAGGTGCTCGAGGTCGCGCTTACAATCTCAACGCTAACCAGGCTCGTGACAACAACGAAGTGGTGAATGGTACGTTCCTCATTACTAACCACTATGCATCCATATTATTTGATCCGGGAGCTGATAAGTCATTTGTATCACTAAAGTTTGAACCTTTACTTAACTTACCCCACACTAATCTAGAGGAACCTTTAGTGGTAGAGGTAGCTAACAGGAAGTCTATTTCGATCGACTCTATTATTCGTAACTGCTTGTTGAACCTCGACGATCATACCTTCTCTATCGATCTCATCCCCATGCATGTTGGAAGTTTTGATGTTATAGTAGGCATGGACTGGTTGTCAACTCATCGTGCCGAAATTCTGTGCTACGAGAAGGTCATACGCATTCCTCTCGAATCTGGTGAGATTTTGAAGATCTATGGTGAGAAACCCTGTGGCGAACTTAAGCTCATGTCTTGTACTACTGCCCAAAAGTACTTACGAAAGGGGTATACAGCCTTCTTAGCTAACGTTGATAGTCACCAGCCAACTGTTCCGTTGGGTGATTATATGGATCAAGAAAGGGTGGATGATAGTGCAGAGGCTCGCGTGTTAAGTGATACAGAGGTTTCGGGACACAGAGTGGAAGACCACGAGCAGGGTCCGAACATAGTGGATAGTGGGGGACCGGAGATTCGGAATGAGGTAGGTAGTACAGTTCTGGTAGGCTCGATGTGCGGAATTGCAGTTGACACTTTCAAGGAGGAATTACAGAGGATGGTTGAGGAAGAAGGTGTGGTTAATGGTCAGCAATGAATTTCTTAAGTATAAATCTAAGGGGGGTTAGGGATGACCGTAAGGCGTCCTGGATTCGTGGTCTAAAGACGAGTCATGGTGTCCATTTCATTGGTATTCAAGAGTCGAGGCTTGGGCCGGGTGCTAATTTTGGTTTTGCAAGTTTCTGGGGTAGAACAAAGTTTTGTACTGAAGTGGTGGAGGCGGAAGGTAGATCGGGTGGATTGGTTTCCTTATGGGATCCGACGATTTTTAATGCTTCCAATACAGTTAAGAACAGGTATTTTCTCTGCGTTTCTGGTCACTTAAGGGTTTCGGGCATCCGGGTTAATGTTGTGAATGTTTACGCTCCAAATGATGTCAGTTTGAGGAGAGGGGTGTGGGAAGAATTATTAGCTCTTAAAGCCGCGGATCAGGGGTTGTGGGTCTTCTTTGGTGACTTCAACGATGTTAGGTATCCGTCTGAAAGACTTAATTCTGAGTTTATTCAGGCGAATGCTACTAGCTTTAATAGTTTCATCGAACGTGCGGACCTTCGGGAGTATAATATGGGGGGGCACTTATTCACGTACATGTCTGATAATGGTATAAAGATGAGTAAGTTGGATCGTTATCTGGTGTGTGATGAGTTCATGAGTAAATGGCCTGAGGCGTCCGTTACTGCTTTATCTCGGTTAGCCTCTGATCATTGTCCCATTATTTTGTCTATTGTGGCGTCGGACTTTGGACATACGCCATTCCGGTTTTTTAATACTTGGCTGGATATCCCTGGGTTTACTGATTTTGTTCTTGGTTCATGCGCGGATTTTGTTTTTTGTGGGCCGGCTGAGCTTGCTGTATCTACAAAGTTGAAGTACTTGAAAAATAGAATTAAGGATTGGGTTGGGTCAGTTAGGCAGAATATGGGAAGTACTTACCAACATAGCTTAAAAGAATTGGAGAAACTTGAAGTTGAGGCTGAAACTAGGGATCTTACTGTGGACGAACAAAGGTCAAGATTGGAGTGTAAGGCGGTTATCTTGGACTTCGACAGGAAAAAGACGCTTGACGCCAAACAGAAGTCGAGGGTTAGGTGGGCAGTCGAAGGGGATGAGAACTCGAGCTTCTTTCACGGGGTGATAAACGCCAATATTGCAAGTAATCGGATAAATGGTATTTTGCTCGACGGGGATTGGGTTGTTAGTCCCAGTGTAATCAAGGATCAGGCGTTTTCTTATTTTGAAGAACGGTTTCGTGAACCTATGACCAGGAGACCCTCGTTAGTTTGCACTCACATTGGTAGACTTTCAAATGAGGACTCGGATTTTTTGATCAGACCGTTCACGCTCTCTGAAATCAAGGACGCGGTCTGGTGCTGTGGTGGTGACAAAGCACCGGGGCCGGACGGTTTTAATTTCAAATTTATGAAAAGATGTTGGAAAGGTTTTGAGGCGGAGTTCGTTAAACTTTTCCAGGAATTTTACGATAATCCAAAGCTGGGGGCTGGTTGTTCATCTTCTTTTCTTGCCTTAATTCCCAAAGGTGAAGACCCGTTGGTGTTCAATGACTACCGTCCGTTGAGTTTAGTGGGGTGTGTGAATAAAGTCATCTCGAAAGTGCTCGTTAGTAGATTAAAAAAGGTTATTGATAAGTTGGTGTCTCCTGAACAATCAGCGTTTTTAGCAGGAAGGAACATAACGGATGGCCCTTTAATGCTTAATGAAGTGATAGGGTGGTTGAGGAGATCGAGAAAACAAGGTTTTATCTTTAAGGTGGACATCGCAAAGGCGTATGACTCAGTAAATTGGGAATTCTTGAAGTCAATTCTGGAGCAGATGGGGTTCCCGCTAAGATGGGTGTCGTGGATTATGGCGGTGGTGACATCAGCTAGAGCCTCTGTTCTAGTTAATGGCTCACCAACTGCTGAGTTCAAATGCAGTCGTGGGTTAAGACAGGGAGATCCGTTGTCTCCCTTCTTGTTCGTTTTGGTTATGGAATCATTGTCCGGCATTATGAAACGGGTGACGGCTAGTGGTCTCTTCCGTGGGCTGCCGTGTGGAAGTGGTTCGTTGATCCTATCCCATTTTCTATATGCCGATGACGTGGTTTTCTTAGGAGAATGGTCTGAAACTAACGCTTTAAACCTTAAGCGTATCTTGAGATGCTTCTACCTTGCGTCTGGGCTGAAAGTGAACCTACGTAAATGCAACGTGTTTGGGATTGGAGTCGATGAAGGGGAAGTGAGCAACATGGCTGGGATACTTAACTGTGATGTAGGGAAATTACCATTCATATACCTTGGGTTACCGGTAGGGGCGAATATGAATCTGTATAAACATTGGAAACCGGTGCTCGATTTATGTCGAAAACGCCTTTCTAATTGGAAAGCTAAACAGCTATCGGCTGGTGGCAGGAGTGTTCTCATAAAATCGGTGTTGAATTCACTGCTCACTTATTTTTTCTCGTTGTTCAAAGCACCGGGTAGGGTTCTAGACGAATTGGATCGGATGAGGAGGGTATTTTTTTGGGGTGGATCCGATGAAAAGGCGAAGATGAACTGGATTGCGTGGGACAATGTGGTTGCTCCGGTTGACAGTGGCGGTCTTGGTTTTGGTTGGCTCAGGGATGCCAATCTCGCCTTACTCGCTAAGTGGTGGTGGCGGTTCAAGACTGAGCCGGACGGGCTGTGGAGGAGAGTTATTTGGGCCATTCATCACTCGTCGAGGAATTGGAACCCGGTTCCGGTCCGTCTCTCTAGTCCGGGTCCTTGGAAGAATGTTGGGGTGGGCATTGGGGCTCTCAATCTAAGGGGGGTGGATATCAATCGGTGTATAAAAGGGGTGGTTCGGGGTGGGTTGGGTATTTCTTTCTGGCTCGACAGCTGGGATCCGGGTGGACCTTTGGCCAGTCGGTTCCCATCGTTGTTTGCGCTAGAAAGGGATAAGTTGGTTCCTATTGCTCATCGGGTTTTATTAAACGGGTTGGGTTGGGTTTGGGGTGATAACTTTGGGTTAATTGGGCCGGAGGCAGCAGCTGAATTAGCGGCACTCACGCAGCAGGTGGCGTGCCCTTCTGTTGGTGTGGGGCCGGATAACTGGGTTTGGGACGGGAGGGGTGGGATACAGTTTTCTGTCAAGGCTGTGAAAGAAGACTTATACGCTGCAAGATGCATTCCTTGTCCTCGTGTTACTGAATGGAACTCGTGGGTGCCGAAAAAAGTGGGCATTTTGGTCTGGAAAGCGGATAAAGGGAGGCTACCAACAAAGGAAGCGCTGAGGCGAAGGAACATTAATGTCGGGTCGGAGCTGTGTTCGATCTGTGGTGATTATCCGGAGTCAATTGAACATCTATTCGTGTCCTGTTGTTTTGCGCAAGCAGTCTGGCAGCAGATCTCGCTGTGGTGCAACATCGGACAGATTTTCTTATTCAACTTCAGGGACATTCTTCTGTTGCAGTCATATACGGGTGGATCAGTAAAGGCCCGAAAGGTTCTGCAGGCGATATGCTATACTACGGTCTGGTGCATTTGGAAATCACGAAACGAACTGATTTTTGGTCAGCAGCAGTGCTCTATTCAGAAGGTAATGGGTGATATAAAATCGTTAAGCTTCTTATGGGTCAAAGCTAGGGCGAAGGCGTTAAACCTCGAGTGGGATAAATGGGGTGGGATGTTTCTTTCTAATATGTAGTTACTCTGTTTGTTCTGCATGTTTTTTTTCCTGTTTGAATTATGTTCTTTTGGTGTAACGGGGTGTTTTTCTTATGCTAGTTTCCCGCTAGCGAGAGGCGATTAATAAATTTTGTTGGCCGTTCAAAAAAAAAAAGAGAAGAAGGACAAAGGCAAAAGTATCCAAGATATTCCTATTATTCGAGACTATCCTGAAGTCTTCCCAGAGGATTTACCTGGTTTGCCTCCTGCTCGACAAGTGGAATTTAGAATTGATCTTGTTCCTGGTGCTAATCCTGTCGCTAAAGCTCCTTATCGTCTTGCACCCTCTGAGATGCAAGAACTCGCCAGTCAATTACAGGAACTTTCTGATAAAGGGTTCATTCGCCCTAGTTCTTCTCCGTGGGGAGCCCCTGTCTTGTTCGTTAAAAAGAAGGATGGTTCTCTTAGAATGTGTATTGACTATCGTGAAATCAACAAACTCACCATCAAGAATCGTTATCCACTGCCTAGGATTGACGATCTCTTCGATCAACTTCAAGGAGCAACCCACTTCTCGAAGATTGATCTTCGTTCTGGTTATCATCAGCTTAGAGTCTGACGGGTGGTTCAACGAACACCCTTTAATAGTGTTAAAACGTTTAGTTTATCCACATTTATTCGTGTTATTGCTTGGAATTGGGTAACTACGGTTATTTTGGTTGCAGGTGTAATAAGGAGTTAAAAATGGCGAAATACGGGCTTGGGAGTGGACCGGAACGCATTGTAACGAGATGGAACAAAAGGAAGAAAAATTGAAGATTTCCTATAAGTCCACCGTACCCTTACGGCCCAGACGTAGGGTTACGGTGGCCTCAGGCCACACATTTTCACCGTATGGCAGTCCCGAACCAGCGTCAACATTTGAAGCCCACCGTACCCTTACGGTGGGACCGTAGGGGTACGGTGGCCCCTGCACCTTTGTGTAACTCCTTCTTTAAAGAGCACTTAATGGAGACTTATCATGACCACTTCCACTTGAAACATTTCTAACCATACTTTGGGCGATTTTTGGCTGGAGAAAAGCATTGGAAACTTATCACAAACATTGGTTTTAGCTTTTGATTCATATGAACATTTCTATGGTTGTTATGATGATCAATCAAGTCATGCTTGGCTAGAACTTTAGATGATCATCTTTGGTGAAGTTTTTCTTGAACTCTTTTATGTTTGTTCCTTGCATTTCTAGAATGATAATTTAGTACATGTTGCTTTATTATTATGGTGTTTGAAAAATTGCTTGTAGTAGTTAATTAATTTCTCAATTTCTAGTCTTAATCGTACGTTCTTGGTGTTGTTAACAACCGGGATATTGCGGGAAGGATTTGGGTTGGATAATTGATTAATCGGTCATCGGGAAACAACCTCACATTGCTATAATCCGAGTACTTTGTTCCCTTTTATCACAATAATTGTTTAAACACGAGTTATGTCTATGTAACTCTTTCTAGTGGAACTTTTGCATAAAGGTTTAAGGAAAATGGATCCAAGGATGGTCATTGTTTGTTAATTGGAAGAACAAAACTCATTTCAAATCATTAATTTAGTTTTCTTTTTATTAAAATCTAAACCCAAAGCAATCAACAAATCTTTGATCTTTAATCTTGTTAGTAGTTAATTATTAGTTAATTCACAAGTTATTAGCTTACACATATTCCACAAACTCCCTGTGTTCGATACCTTTTTACCACTATACATTAGTTGTAATTGGGAAATTTTACGTGTACCACGACAAGCACGTCAAATTTTGGCGTCGTTGCCGGGGAGTAGTGCGCAACGTGTGTTAAGCTTTTAGTTTTATTTGTTATTTTCGGGTTTACACGGGTTGTGTTTAGTGTGCAGGTACTTCAAGTGTATGCATACTAGGGGCTCTCACGAGTCATCACCACTTTTGTTTGATCCGGAGATTGAAAGAACATTGAGAAAGAACCGAGTTTTGATTCGAAAAAACAAAGTCATTGATTCACCTACTTCACCGTTCACCCCAAGAAACATAATGCAAGACTCTCACATACCAACAACGGGTCAAACGACCTCGTCATTCATGCCTACTTCCTCACACATTTCACCCAACACCACAGTACCTAACCTTTCCACCAGTCCTGAAACACCAAGCCATACCACCCAACCGAGTTCCACCCAAGTTGATCCAAACCTTAACTTTAATCCATCATGTACCATACCACCATTTTCCCATTTTTTTTCCAACCACGGGTCAATCATCTTCTACCATTCCACACCCACAAGGACAAGGTTCAACAATTGTCCACACCACATCTTCGTATCAACCACCTAATCAATCGGGTTTTTACCATTCATCTTTTCAAGGTGGTCCAAATTCAAGATTTCAAAGAGATGTGTATGACGATGGGTATGATGATGAGGAGTTTAGTGGGTACAATGAAGAGGGTTATTACTATGGAGGAGAAGGTACATATGTGGGTGCGCAAGCTCAAACGGGTCAAGTAAGTCAACCACTTTTACAATTTCAAGACCCGGCAAGACTACCGGTTGGTGTGCAACATGTTCGACCGCAAGGATTGCATTTTCAACGTCCCACACCACTCAATCAAATGCGGCCTCCAAATATGCAAGCTCAACATCAAAGGCCGAATCACCAACAACAACCTATGCATCCGAATCAACATCAACAACAATTTGCACCACAAGGTGCAATGCAAGGGCAAATGGGTCAACCAAGAGCGCCATTGGGAGCACCTAGAAGACTCCACCGTGATGTTGTACGGGGAATTGAAGCACATTTTCGGCCTATCATCACTAATAATCCATCGCCAATAGTGATTCCGCAAAATGCAAATGGAAGAACTTTTGAAGTTAGAACAACCGCACTTCAAAGTCTACCAAAATTCAAGGGGCTAGCAACGGAAGAGCCTTACTTTCATTTGGAAACTTATGATTCAATTTGCAACACTATTGGGGGCCAAGGATTTACTCCGGATGATGTCAAGTTGGTACTCTTCCAATTTTCATTGGAAGATAAAGCAAAAAGATGGTTTCACACTCTACCATCCGCATCAATTTTCACATGGGCCGACATGCAACAAATCTTTTTGGATGAATTCTATAGTTCGCAAAAGACCAATGATGCAAGGAGGGGGTTGAGAAGCTTTCAACAACAGTCGGGAGAGATGTTCCATGAAGCATTTGAGAGGTTTAACATGATGCTACGAAATTGCCCTCACCATGGTATCCAACTATGGGAATTGTTAAATGCTTTTCATGAAGGTTTGACATTGGAGGATGCATGGGATCTTATGTCCATCACAAATGGTACTTTTGGTACAAATTTTGAACAAGATGATTGGGCATATTTAGAGCAAATGGCGGTGACTTCAAAAAGGAAGGCCCAATCTTCAAGAAGGGCAAGACATGTGATTCAAAGACCACAGGTACATGCGGTCGAATGTGGTAATGTGCAAAATACTAATCAATTGTATAATGTTTGCAGCACTTGTCAAGAGATAGGTCACACGGCGGAGGTTTGTGGAGTGGGTGTGCAAGAAACACCAAGTGAAGAGGTGAATGCGATTCTAGGGGGTGGGAGAAATTATGACATGAACTCCAATACTTACCACCCCGGGTTACGAAATCATCCCAACTTTAGATATGGGAATGCTTCTAATCAAGCCAACCCGAATTTTCAAGCTGCTCAAGGTAACTATGTGCCTCGCCAACAATACAATCAAGGGAATTATAGAGGTGGATACAATAGTGGCTACCAAGGGCAAGCTCAAACTGGACAACGAAATTCGGGTCATGATTCGTCAAGCGGAAATGAAGTCATGGAGATGCTTAAAGCTATGCAACAAGATATGCAAAGGCGAAACCAACTTGATGAAGCACGAATACAAAAGGATGAAGTTCGTGATAAAAGCATTCAAGAATTAACAACTCAAATGGGTCAATTAGCAACTGATGTGGCGGAATTGAAGAAAGGTAAAGGCAAGCTTCCTAGCGATACGCAGGTAAATCCGTCACATGGCTCTTCACGAGGTAACAATGTTAATGTTAATCATGTAAGTGTTTTAAGGAGTGGGAAAGAATTTAAAGCGGACTTGTCACCAAGTTTTGTCGAGGGGGTGGTTGAGGATGTCACGGGTGAGGAAAGTGAAAATGATGAAGTTGCACCGGTTTTACAAAAAGAAATAAATGTTAAAAAACCGGAAGTGAGGGAGAGTGAGAAAACTGAAAATGAGCCGAATCAAGTTCCATTTCCATCGGCTCTACTTGACCCGGGTAAGAAAAAATTTATTGCATCGAGAGCTCCCCAAAAAGAAGAAATGTGGGACATGTTTAAACAAGTAAAAATAAATCTTCCTTTACTTGATGCAATAAAACAAGTACCCGCATATGCTAAATTTTTGAAAGAATTATGTACGCAAAAGAGGCAACAAAAGAAAAAAATGCCTAAGCGGGTAAATGTTACGGGTCAAGTGAGTGCAGTTTTAAACGGGGAGCTTCCTCCTAAGCTTCAAGATCCGGGCACGCCATTAATAAACATTCAAGTTGGTAATTTTCAAATGGCGAAGGCGTTGCTAGATCTTGGAGTCGGGGTGAGTATTTTACCGGGTGGGTTGTATGATCAATATGACTTTGGTCCATTAGCTAGGGTGGAGACAACGGTTGTTTTAGCCGATTTGTCCCATAAGTTACCCCGGGGGATGGTTCAAAATGTCATTGTAAAAATTGATGAATTTTATTACCCGGTTGACTTTTTGGTATTGGATTACTCATCCGCCGATTCAAAACAACAACAAAATGTCATATTGGGTCGACCATTTTTGAACACCGCACATGCGGTAATTGATTGTAGATTTGGCACGGTCGACATGACATTTGGAAACCGGAAAATGCGTTTAAATGTTTTTACTAACAATACAAATGATTCCGGTGTTGAAGAATGTTTTATGGCAGATGTCATTGAGGGATGCAATCCATGTGAGTATGAAAAAGATGGAATGGAACTGTGTGCTTGTAATTTTTCTGAACAGGTACATGCTTTTGATTTGGAGAGTGAAGAAGAAAAGCAAGATGTGCTAGCATTGAAGGAGGGTCGACCACCATGGTCCCACCATTTTGATAGTTTACCAGTGGAGATTGATTCGGGCACCAAACCTTCATTAGAAGTGCCACCAAAGTTGGAGCTGAAAGACTTGCCGAGCCATTTGAAGTATGCTTTTCTAGGGGATAATGACACATTACCGGTCATTATTGCCTCTAATTTGGAGATGGCTCAAGAGCAAGCTTTGTTGGAAGTGTTGAAAGAGAACAAAGGGGCTATTGGGTGGACGATTGCCGATCTCAAAGGAATTAGTCCATCCATTGTGATGCACAAGATTATCACTAATGAAGATGCAAAGCCCACAAGAAAAGCGCAAAGACGGTTGAATCCTAACTTAAGGGAGGTAGTTAAAAAGGAGGTAATTAAGTGGTTAGATGCGGGAATTATTTATCCAATTTCGGATAGCTCTTGGGTAAGTCCTACTCAAGTGGTACCTAAGAAGTCCGGCATTCAAGTAGTCAAAGATGAAAGTGGTGAACAAATAGCCACTCGACCCGTAACCGGGTGGCGAGTGTGTATTGACTACCGCAAATTAAATGCCGCCACTTCTAAGGATCATTTCCCACTTCCTTTTATTGACCAAATTATTGAAAAATTATCGGGTCAAAAATACTATTGCTTTTTAGATGGGTATTCGGGGTACAACCAAATTGCAATTCACCCGGATGACCAACACAAGACCACCTTCACTTGTCCTTATGGTACTTTTGCCTTTAGGCGGATGTCATTTGGCTTGTGTAATGCACCGGCTACTTTTCAACGATGTATGATGAGTATTTTCTCGGACATGGTTGGAGAGTCGCTTGAAGTGTTTATGGATGATTTCTCAATATTTGGCACTAGCTTTGAATCTTGTCTCAACGAGTTACAAAAAGTTTTAAAAAGATGTGTTGAGAAAAATCTAGTGCTTAGTTGGGAAAAAGCCATTTCATGGTGCAAGAGGGAATTGTGTTAGGTCACGTGATTTCGGAGAGAGGTATGGAGGTGGATACGGCAAAAATCCGGGTTATTTCATCATTGCCACCACCAAAGAATGTGAAAGGGGTAAGGTCATTTTTGGGACATGCGGGCTTTTATAGACGGTTTATTAAAGGATTTAGTGTCATTACCAAACCTTTATGTAATTTTCTTTTGAAAGATGTTCCATTCGATTTTACTAATGAATGTTTGCAAGCTTTCACTGTTTTGAAGGAACACTTGGTCAAGGCTCCTATTTTGCAACCACCGGATTGGTCGAAGCCATTTGAGATTATGTGTGATGCTAGTGAAACTACAATTGGAGCGGTTTTGGGCCAAAGAGTTGATAAAAAGCCGGTGGTGATTTACTATGCGAGCAAAACTTTATCCGAAGCGCAACTGAATTACACCACAACCGAAAAAGAATTATTAGCAGTGGTGTATGCTTTGGATAAGTTTCGTTCGTATATTTGGGGGAGCAAGGTGGTGGTATACTCAGATCATAGTGCGGTTCGTTATTTGATGGAAAAGAAAGATGCCAAGCCACGCTTGATTCGGTGGGTTCTATTGTTGCAAGAGTTTGATGTGGAAATTCGGGACAAGAAAGGAAGCGAAAATGTAGTGGCAGATCATTTGTCTCGAATTCCGGTGGATAAAAATGATGATTTTGGGGAAATAAATGAGAGGTTCCCCGATGAGCAATTGATGGCGACATCTACTAGTCATGCACCGTGGTTTGCTCATTACGTTAACTATTTAGCCACGGGGGTCATTCCGGATCATTGGACCAAGAAACGAAGACAACAATTTATGGTCCAAGTGAAGCAATACATTTGGGATGAACCGGATCTCTTCAAAGTTGGACCCGATCAAGTGATTAGAAGATGTGTGCCCGAATCGGAAGTGAAAGATATTCTTACACATGCTCATTCATCCGCTTGTGGGGGGCATTTTAGTGGGCACAAGACTGGTTACCGGGTTCTATCATGTGGGTTTTATTGGCCCACCATATTTAAAGATGCTTGTGAATTTGCCCGAAATTGTATAAATTGTCAAAGGATGGGAAGTATCTCCAAGAGGGGTGAAATGCCTCTACAACCAATCTTGATTGTAGAAATATTCGATGTTTGGGGCATTGACTTCATGGGTCCCTTTCCAAATTCTAATGGGTTTTTGTATATCTTGGTAGCGGTTGATTATGTTTCGAAGTGGATCGAAGCAATTGCTACAAGGACTAATATCATTCGGTGGTTTGCAAGTTTGTGCAATCCAACATTTTCTCTCGTTTTGGTATTCCTAGAGTGATCATTAGTGATGGTGGGTCCCATTTTAAGAATTTCAATTTTGGCAAATTGTTGAAGAGATATGGAGTAAATCACCGGATTGCCACCCCGTACCATCCACAAACAAGTGGACAAGTGGAAGTTTCTAACCGTCAAATTAAAGAAATTCTCATGAAGACGGTTCGAGTTGATAGGAAAGATTGGTCGGGAAAGTTGGATGATGCTTTGTGGGCATATCGTACGGCTTATAAAACTCCGATTGGCACGACACCGTATCGAATGGTGTATGGGAAAGGTTGTCACTTGCCAATGGAGTTGGCACACCGAGCACATTGGGCAATCACCACGGTAAATGCAGATTATGATGAAGCGGGTCGAACGAGAAAATTGCAATTAAGTGAATTGGAGGAAATAAGGGATGAGGCTTATGAAAGTGCATCAGCATACAAAGACAAGTTGAAGAAAGTGCATGATGCAAAGTTGAGAAGGAAGACCTTTGAAGTGGGTCAAAAGGTGTGGTTGTACAACTCGAGACTGAAGATGTTTGCAGGTAAGCTGAAAAGTAAATGGATGGGTCCATACATCGTTTGCAGGATTGGTATATTCGGTGAAGTCGAAATATTAGATGAAAGCACCAACAAGCAACAAACGGTGACTGGACACCGCTTGAAGCCATACTTGGATGGAAGTGACATAAATGCTTTGGAGATGGATAAAGCGGGCTATTTCTTAAGCCCGGTGGAAGAGGTGCAACCATGAGAAGCCAGGTTTGGTAGTGTAAATAGTTAGTATTTTATTTTTCGTTTGTGTGTGTTCGAAATCCGTGTTTGAAACAAGTGTGGGGACGTTCCGGTAACGAAACGGTTCTAGCATTGTGTTGAGGACAACACGGGTTTTTCGAGGGGGTAGGGTAATTTTCGTGTTTGTAAAATTACTAATTATTTAAAAAAAAAAATTCTCCCAGGTCCCACCGTAACCTTACGGCTGGGCCGTAAGGGAACGGTGAAGAAGAAATCCCAACGGTCATTTGCCACTGCCTTACGGCGAGAAGTTGTGTAAGTTGGCCACCGTAAGGGTACGCCCACACCGTAACCCTACGGTGGGTCTGAGGCAGCAGCAACGTTATAAAAAAAAAAAAAAAAAAATTTACAAAGCATATGAACCGGTTTTGTGTACCCCTTTCTTCTACCTAACCAATTATTCTTCCTCTTCTTCACCATAAGATAAACCCAACAACACCCATAACTTCCAACCTTCAAATCTCCATAAATCCCTCAATTCTTCACCAAATCTAGTGATTCTTGGGTCTAACTTGACTAGATTTTTGTCTAGTTTTTGATTTTGGGAAGGAAATTACACGAAAAACACTTTGAGAGGGTCGGATTTCAAACCCTAAAAATCGTAAATTGGGGATTTTTCTTGTTTTCTTGTTTTCTTGTGTTCTAGCATCTTCTAATCCAAGGTATGTATCTTATTTTCTTAGTTTTCATGCTCCATTGTAAGATTTTTAGGTTGTTGTTTTTGCCTAGTTTTTACCCACTTGCTTGTTAGTTGATATAGTATGTATATATTGTTGTTTTGGTAATAATATGGTAGTAGATGTGTTGTTGAGATGAAAATTGTGAGTTTTTGGTAATGTTATGATTGTAGAGGCGTCATGCCCAAATTTTGTCAAATCAAAGAGGACATGTATGTTTAATAACATCTACTACCATAGTAACAAGCAAGTGTGGGGATGTTTTGTCATGTGGGCTAATGGTTTTGTTTTGCTTGTTTTTGGTTTGTTTGTTTGTTTGTGCATTGAATAGGAAATGGCACGCACGGGAGAAGCCGCTGGGTCAAGTTCGTCTGCTGCAAAGGCTAAAGGAAAGCAACCGGCTCAGCAGTACAAAAGAAGAAAGTATGTTTCTCACAATACTGAGTCGGATGTAGAAATGGAACAAGCACCGGAGCCACCAAGGTTAGACCCAGCTGAGAAGCCGGAATGGAAGACTGGGCCGTTGAATGCAAAACCAAGGATCTGGCAAGCTACTTTATTTCATGATCAACTTAAAAAGTTGTCAGATCGGCCAGGGGCTTTTATCTATGAAAGGGAGGTGAGCAGAAAAGATTTCGAGCCATTTTTAAGGCGCTAGGATGGGAAGCTGCACTTTATTGCTATGATCAAGAAGAGAGAAGGGTATTTTTGGATGAGGTAGAGGAATGGATGGCAACACTACGATGTCCGAGATATGATTCACCTTCAAAGATGAAGCTAATCGGTGAAGTAAATGGGATTGAGGTGGAAATGTCTTACGAGACATTACGAAGGCTTGCAAAGTTTGACAGTTTACCGGCGAAGGAATATAAGAATCCGAGCATTGACGAGTTGTTGATTAATCCGGACAAGCATCCACGTTGGATGGACATGTTGAGTGATTTATTCTTGCCGGGTACTTATCATGGTACTTTATATCGAAGAAATTTGAAGATAGAGCCTAAACTGTTGCTGAATTTCACCATCTTGAATGTATTACCGAGACGTGCTGATAAGGAACAAGTGCGTTTTTCCGAGGTTCCTATTTTATATGCTTTGATGCACGGTGGTCCGAAATTCTCTTTTCGGTACTTGGTCTTGAATCATGTGTGGATATGTAGAAATTCACCGGAGAGGACAATCATTCCTTACTGTCGAATAATTACTGGGTTGTTGAAGCAACAAGGTGCAATCACTGATGAAGATGAAGGAAGAAAGAGGAAAAAGTTTAAACCTATTGATTTGGCAATAATGGGTTCTGGTTGGGTGTATTCTGAATCTGAAAGGTATCATAAATTGAAAAGTGGAGGTCAAAAGTGGAGGATGTTAAAGAAAGATGCACGGGCACTTTTGCCCGGTGAGGAGGATGAACCCGAGAGTGGAGCTGAAGCGCCACCAAGTGATGATGAAGAGTACGAAGACAATCCGGCGGGTGGACATTTGGATATTGGCCAAGGGAGTTCGAGTGGATATCATGGTGGAGGATTTTATGATTTTACCGAGAGGGCATATGTGGAAGGTTGGGCCTTTGGGGGATCGATGAATGAGGTAATTGAAATTCAACGCCCCCCAGCCTCGGTATTTGATACTTGGTCGGGTTCGGAGCGAACATTATTTGATCATCAAACGATGATGGGAGCTAGCATGGAGCGAAGAATGCAACAAGGTTTTGATCGTCAAGAATTATGGAACCGTGGTCACGCTTACGCTCAGCAAGTGGAGATTAATCACAGATACATTGATGATCAGAATAGGAGAATGAATGATGATTGGCATGCGGGGAGGCCCGTAGTCGCAAATCCACCACCGGTGGATTACGGGTCCCTACCGCCGTATGATGGAAGCATCTCCTATCCGACCCCACCAATCCACCATTCCCAATGGGTCAATCCTCAGCAGCAACAGCAACCCACAGATCAAGGAGGAAGCAGTGATGGAGCATTTGGCTTTGGCGAATGGAATGATTTGTTCACTTCGGTGTTCGGGCCGCCTCAGCCGCGCTACTATTAATCAGGTCGTGCTTCTTGTACATAGTTTTATATTTTGTTTGTTTATGCTTGTATTTTTACCTTTGGGTTTCGGGTGGTTGGGTGGTGTATTGAATCATGTTGAATTGTTGATGAGTTTGGGTTGTGGTAGTTGGATGTGTGTTTTTGTTTAAAAAAATGAAAAATCTAAAAAAAAATTACAAAATGAAAAAATACAAAAAGAAATTTGTGGTTTGAGTATATGAGCGGTTCTTTCCAAAGCCATGCATTGGGACAATGCATCCCAAGTGTGGGGATGGGAGAATTTTTGGAGAATTTAAAAAAAAAAATTGAGGTCAAGTGCAATGTTGCAAAAATTGGAACACCTTGATTTAACCCCCATTAGACACACCTGCAACCCTTAATACCCGTTTCTTTTTCTTGGTGAGAGTTGAAGCCACATATGTAAATAAATAAATTCTTCCTTTGTGAGAGTGGCAACGGGTGGGGGTGCACTAGAACTTGTGCCTGAATACAGCTTGAATCCTTGATTGAACATGAGTGTAAAAATGATAAGGGCATTAGGTAGCCTCATCATGTGAGTGCGAGTGTGGGTTTTTGGGGGGTTGGACCTCATACATAACAAATATGAGCAAGGTAGCGAGAGGGGCGGGGGTTTGGACATTTAGTTGCCCATTTTTGAGCTTTAAAGCCTATTGTTTGATAACCCTTAAACTAGCTCCTAAATTTTACCCAACTTGACCCGGTCTTTTGTGTTGGTTTATGTTTATATTAATAGTGTTATTGAAGTGATGAGTTTTGTAAGTATTAGTATGTTTATGTAATTTGTTTGGCAAGAGGAAAGAAAGAAAAAAGAAAAAAATATATAGAAAGATGAAAAAAAAGAAAAAAAATGAGAAAAAGAAAAAGAAAGGAAAAAAATGAGAAAAAGAAAAGAAAAGAAAAGAAAGAGCAAGTTAAGTTATGTTATGTGTTGTATATAGCAGTGTTTCTTTGTTCGCGTGTGTTTGTGTTGTAATAAAAAGACCGGGTAAAGTTTGCGCTACTTATATATATCTCATTCCCTACCTTCACACCTAGCCAAGTTACAACCGTTAAGTCCCTTTGATTTATACTCATGTTCATGTTAGGAGGATTATTGATTTAGGTACAAGCTTATGGTTGTACAACTACCCGTTTGCCTTTTGTGTGTCTAGCGTATCTTTGCTAGAGCTTACTTGATACCGAGAGGAGAGATATTGTGAGGGGTGTGTTGATTGGGGTGTTGAGGATGGGTTAGTACGAGGATTGCACATTTAACTTGACTTTGAAATGATCGCTTATTTGTGGAAAGAAGTTGTAGTAGATTGCTTGGGACAAGCAATGGGTAAGTGTGGGGATGTGACGGGTGGTTCAACGAACACCCTTTAATAGTGTTAAAACGTTTAGTTTATCCACATTTATTCGTGTTATTGCTTGGAATTGGGTAACTACGGTTATTTTGGTTGCAGGTGTAATAAGGAGTTAAAAATGGCGAAATACGGGCTTGGGAGTGGACCGGAACGCATTGGAACGAGATGGAACAAAAGGAAGAAAAATTGAAGATTTCCTATAAGTCCACCGTACCCTTACAGCCCAGCCGTAGGGTTACGGTGGCCTCAGGCCACACATTTTCACCGTATGGCAGTCCCGAACCAGCGTCAACATTTGAAGCCCACCGTACCCTTACGGTGGGACCGTAGGGGTACGGTGGCCCCTGCACCTTTGTGTAACTCCTTCTTTAAAGAGCACTTAATGGAGACTTATCATGACCACTTCCACTTGAAACGTTTCTAACCATACTTTGGGCGATTTTTGGCTGGAGAAAAGCATTGGAAACTTATCACAAACATTGGTTTTAGCTTTTGATTCATATGAACATTTCTATGGTTGTTATGATGATCAATCAAGTCATGCTTGGCTAGAACTTTAGATGATCATCTTTGGTGAAGTTTTTCTTGAACTCTTTTATGTTTGTTCCTTGCATTTCTAGAATTATAATTTAGTACATGTTGCTTTATTATTATGGTGTTTGAAAAATTGCTTGTAGTAGTTAATTAATTTCTCAATTTCTAGTCTTAATCGTACGTTCTTGGTGTTGTTAACAACCGGGATATTGCGGGAAGGATTTGGGTTGGATAATTGATTAATCGGTCATCGGGAAACAACCTCGCATTGCTATAATCCGAGTACTTTGTTCCCTTTTATCACAATAATTGTTTAAACACGAGTTATGTCTATGTAACTCTTTCTAGTGGAACTTTTGCATAAAGGTTTAAGGAAAATGGATCCAAGGATGGTCATTGTTTGTTAATTGGAAGAACAAAACTCATTTCAAATCATTAATTTAGTTTTCTTTTTATTAAAATCTAAACCCAAAGCAATCAACAAATCTTTGATCTTTAATCTTGTTAGTAGTTAATTATTAGTTAATTCACAAGTTATTAGCTTACACATATTCCACAAACTCCCTGTGTTCGATACCTTTTTACCACTATACATTAGTTGTAATTGGGAAATTTTACGTGTACCACGACAAGCACGTCAGAGTCCACGATGAAGATATTCCCAAGACAGCTTTTCGCACACGCTATGGTCACTATGAATTCATGGTTATGCCTTTTGGATTGACCAACGCTCCCGCAGTATTTATGGATTTGATGAATCGGGTTTGTAGACCCTACCTCGACAAATTCGTGATCGTCTTCATCGATGATATTTTGATTTACTCTAAATTAAAATCCGATCACGAGCAACATCTTCACTCCATCTTGAATCTCCTAAAGAAGGAACAACTGTATGCCAAGTTCTCAAAATGTGAATTTTGGCTTAAGGAAGTTCAATTTTTGGGACATGTCATTGATATGAACGGGATTCATGTTGATCCCGCAAAGATCGAAGCTGTGAAAAATTAGAGTGTTCCTCAAACTCCAACTGAAGTTCGTTCTTTCCTTGGTTTGGCTGGTTATTATCGTCGATTCATTGCCAATTTCTCCAAGATCGTTGTTCCTCTCACTACCTTAACTCACAAGGGTAAACCCTATGAGTGGGGACCAAAGCAAGAGGAAGCATTTGAAACTCTTAAGCTGAAACTTTGTGAAGCTCCTATCTTGTCTCTACCTGATGGTAATGATGATTTCGTGGTCTACTGTGATGCATCGAACCAAGGTCTTGGTTGTGTTCTCATGCAACGAGGAAAGGTTATTGCTTATGCGTCTCGACAACTCAAGACTCACGAAAAGAATTATACCACCCATGATCTTGAATTGGGCGCTGTTGTCTTTGCACTCAAGATTTGGAGACATTATCTTTATGGGACCAAATGTGTGGTATTCACGGACCACAAAAGTCTCCAACATGTCTTCGACCAAAAGAATCTTAACATGAGGCAACGACGTTGGGTTGAATTACTTAACGACTACGATTGCGAAATTCGCTACCATCCTGGCAAGGCGAATGTTGTGGCTGACGCACTTAGTCGTAAAGAGCGTATCAAACTTCAATGTGCGAGAGTTCGTACTGATATTCAAGATCGCATTCTCCAGGCTCAACACACATCAGTCAACCAAGGTAACATGTACGATGAAATGTCTTGTGGTGTTGAAACTCAACTTGAAACCAAACCTGATGGTCATCTCTATTTTCTTAATCAACTGTGGATTCCCGACCGTGATGATCTTCGTACTTTTCTCATGAACGAGGCTCATAAGTCTCGTTATTCTATTCATCCTGGAGCCGACAAGATGTACCAAGATCTCCGTTATTCTTATTGGTGGCCTGGTATGAAGAAGGACATTGCTCTTTTCGTTGCAAAATGCCTCACTTGTTCCAAGGTCAAGGCTGAACATCAACGACCATCTGGTATGCTTGAACAACCAGAGATTCCTGTATGGAAATGGGAGAGCATAGCTATGGACTTCATCACCAAACTCCCTCGTACACCCAAAGGTTTTGACAGTATTTGGGTAATCGTCGATCGTTTGACCAAGTCAGCCCACTTCTTACCCATTCGTGAGAAGTATTCTGTGGAAAGGTTGGCAAAGATGTACGTAAGTGAAATCGTATGTCGCCATGGTATACCTTTGGACATTATCTCTGATCGCGATGGTCGTTTCACCTCTCACTTTTGGGATTCTCTACAAGATGCTTTGGGTACCAAGTTGAACCTGAGTACTGCTTATCACCCTCAAACAGATGGTCAGACTGAACGGACCATCCAGACACTTGAGGATAAGCTCAGGGCATGTATCATCGATTTTGGTGGCGCATGGGATTCTCATCTTCCTTTGGTTGAGTTTTCATACAACAACAGTTATCACGCCAGCATTAACATGGCTCCTTTTGAGGCACTCTATGGTCGTAAATGTCGTTCACCTGTCTGTTGGACTGAGGTTGGTGAAGCTCGTATCACTGGACCTGAACTAATCCAGGAAACCACAGACAAAATTCAACTCATTCAGGATAATCTTCTCAAGGCTAGAAGTCGTCAGAAGAGTTATGCTGATAAACGTCGTAAACCCTTGGAATTTCAAGTTGGGGACCTTGTACTACTTAAGGTATCCCCTTGGAAAGGAGTAATTCGTTTCGGTAGAAAGGGAAAACTAGCTCCTCGATACGTAGGCCCCTTCAAAATTCTTGACAGAGTTGGAAAAGTGGCTTACAAACTTGATCTTCCACCTGAGCTAAGCAATGTTCATCCGACCTTCCATGTTTCAAATCTCAAGAAATGCTTAGCGGATGAGAACCTTCATGTCCCTCTTGAGGATGTGCAAATTGATGAAAGCATGCACATTATCGAGAAACCCGTCGAGATTGTTGATACTGGAGTCAAGAAACTCAAGCGCAGTCGCATTCCGATCATTAAGGTTCGTTGGGAATCTAAACGAGGCCTAGAGTTCACTTGGGAACGTAAAGACCAGATTAAGTCGAGGAATCCACATCTTTTTCCACCAGACTCTCCAACTCCAACTTCGGGACGAAGTTCCTAAAAGTAGGGGAGACTGTAACATTTCGCATTTAAACTTGTACGTTACACGATTATTATTAATAAAACGTCAAGTTTCGTTATTCTTGTGTGTAATAATTATTTTTGTCGCATTTTAAAAGCCCTAATATTATATACATTATAAATATGATATGGTTAAAAGCTTAATAATTATCAAAAAATAAACTGCTTGGGCCGGGATTCGAACCCGCGCCCAAGACCGGCCCAAACCATACACAAACACACTTACCATCTGGGCTGACCAACTTATTTGTTCAAATCTAGGCGCGTTTTATATTTATACTTGATTTGAATCTTCACAGTTGACTAGAAAAGTCAACTGTGGACGCGACTTGCCTTAATCCATCAAATAAACTCGTAATTGATCCATTCTTGGCAACTGAGCACGATTATCGGCCATCAGTGACTCACCAACACGCTAATTGTCAATCAATTGATATCCAATTTAAACCAATTACGCGTATAGACTTCAATGTTTGGTCAACCTTGCCAATTCATCAATCCGGTGATCCACACTATAAATTGATCATCTACGAGACTTCACAACTCGCCAATAATCCTTTCTCTACCTCCAATCTTCTTTAATTTACTCTGTTTATTATTTCACGATCGCTGTTTGACTTTTAATCTTGACCGAGCAATCGAGATCAATACAACGTTGTAAGTTTAAAATTTTCTGTGGGGTTTTGTTCATCGGCGTTCACTCATCAATAGCCCCATGATTAATTGGGCTATTGATGAGTGAATCAAGCTATTGCAGAAACTAGGGTTCGTGAGTATTGATTTGGGGATAAATTGATTTCAGCATTGTGTATTTAATTTAATTAAAACAGAGTTAATCACAACCACTGGCCTAGGCCAAGTGGTTGTGACTGATGGTATTAACCCCAGCCACCCGGGTTCGAGTCCCGGCCATGGCGCCCCTTTTCTTTTATTTTCATTTTTAAAAACCAACCAATTATATATATATATATATATATATATATATATATATATATATTATACCTTTAATCTTGTAAATTCATTTTTAATTATTAAAACCTTTTTATAAATTCTAAAAAAATTATTTTTAATAAATCTGATGTAAATGTTATACCCACAATTTTTAGTTTTCTTAAATTAATTTATTTAATATATATAATAATTAAATCAATTTTATGCTATTATATTTATAAAAATCCATTAAAATATCAAAACAATTTTATAAATTCCCACAAAAATTATCCTATGTTTGTACAATGATAAACTTTAATGAAATGATTTTTAATTTTGAAAAATCATTTATTTTATATTTTTAATCAATTTTTGTTAGTTTTAATCATAATTAAATCATAATAAATTCAATTTTTGATATTTTTGCACCAAAATTTTATACAATTTATTTCTAAATATTTAGAACAGAAATATAATTTTTAAAATAATAATTCTTTAATTTTAGTATTTTTAAATATTAAAGTTTAATTTTGGCAATTTGTAATAAATAGATTTAATAATCTATTTTAAAGAAAATAATTTTATAAAAATTATTTTTTATACTTCAAATACATTATTGTGAACATCCTAAATTCAAATTTTATAAAAAGACTTTCATTTATTTAATTATCAAATTCCCCTTTATTTATTTAAACATTTTATTATAAACTCAACAATTGGATATCCCCAAATCAAAACACTAGAATATACTTGTAGACTAGATAGACTTAGACTTATTTGTTGCCTTATACATAGGGTGATACTTGGCAATCTATTGGGCTACACTTATACTATTCCTCAATACCTAATACTATACCAAGGTGAGTTTACGTAACCATGTTTATGCGATTCTTTATACCTGCAACATTTTAAGCAATTCAACATGCATGTCTAGTAGTAAACTTTATTGCCTCATGAATTAGTCAACAGTTTCAACGAGTTTCAACATTACATAATCATTAGCTATGGCCAAGCCGGCGATACTCAATAATAGATCTATTGGATTGACAACCCCACCCGGATACGTGTACCTCCTACATAGGTAACGTGGGTGATTGTTATCGTTCCAACATATTACTAAGGTGAACCGTAGATGACGGGATGGACCTAAACTTGTCGGAGGTTTGATTATGTCAACATATTATACTATTTTTGTAGACTTAAATTTTACGATAGACATACGAATTGCTAAACTTTTATACTTAAACTATATGCTTAACATGGATTATGTATTCTCACCAACTTCTAGTTGACCCCCCCCCCCCATTTTTACAACTCAACAGGAAATAATGATGCATGAAGACTAGAGTATTTCCATGAAGAATAATTTGAAGTCTATGCTTGCTTGGTATTTTGTGATGTATTAGATTTCCACATTTAAAACTCTTATGTATTTCTATTTTTGGATATTTGCAATTTAAATTTATTTCAATTAAAATTTGGATTACCATGTGCTACTGTATACTCATTCTTACGTGACACCTCGATGTTTCCGCCATCGGTTGAGGTGTTACAAGGTCTTTAGCCAAAGAGGCTCTTCAGGTCTGTATAGAGCCTTAATCACTTTGTTGTTATTGTTTTGCAATATTGATTGAGAAGTTAGTTATCTATCTTTTCGGAATAGGTCTTGTTTCGAATAGGTGATTTACTTGCACTTGTATTTGCTTCTTATATTTATCATTCATCATGCTTTGCTAATTTTAATGAGAAATTTGTTTCAAACAGTTTACAAGCGATTAACAAAGAAAGAAAACTTTTCTTAGTTTCACTCTACTTCTTAATCTGGGGTGAAGCTGCAAACGTGCGTTTTCTTCCGGAATGTATTTGCTATATATTCCACCATGTAAGCGTTGTCTCTATTGATTATTATTTTTTTATCTCTTACATTCATCATGCTTCATTTGATATTTTATAAATAATGGAAACTAACTAATATTTGGATAACTTAGATGGCTAGGGAATTAAATGCAACTTTAGATCATGGAGAAGCTCAACCTACTGGCAGAAACGCGAAGCAAAGCAATGCTTTATGTAGAGCTTTCAAGAAACGTGAAGCAAAATGAGAATCACGATCGGAGATGATAGAGGCAGGCACCCCGTGCCGGGATACCACTTCCTTAAGATAGATGCGAGCTAACCGTTCCAAACTGTTGGTTTCTCTAATAGCTAGGAAGTGTGCCGATTTTGTCAACCGGTCGACAATCACCCAAATGGTATCACAACCACTTGGTGATGTCAGAAGTTTTGTTACAAAATCCATCATGATCCGTTCCCACTTCCATTCAGGAATCTCAGGCTGTTGCAGAAGGCCAGGCGATGTGTGATACTCGACCTTGACTTTAGCACAAGTCAAACATTTGCTCACATATGAAGCTATATCAGCCTTCAAATCCTGATACATTTTATCGGGACTAGGGTGAACAGAATACCGGGATTTGTGAGCTTCATCCAAAACAAGTTCTCGCAAACCCCCAAATAACGGAAACAAAACACGTCATGCGAAGTAATGTAGACCATCAGACCTAAGATCAAGGTGCTTATCAGCACTATTCATGGTTTTAGCATTAAGGTTTTCCTCCTTTAAAGCTTCCTACTACGCAGAACGGATTCGGTCGGGCAAACTAGAATGGATGGTGAGCTGCAGAGCTCGAACACGATGAGGCTTAGCGGATTCCTTCTTGCTCAAGGCGTCTGAGACAACATTCACCTTACCAGGATGGTATTTGATAGCACAATCATAATCATTAAGAAGTTCGACCCAGCGACGCTGTCGCATGTTCAACTCCTTCTGATCAAAGATATGCTGAAGACTCTTGTGATCGGTATAAATGGTGCACTTGGTACCGTACAAGTAATGTCTCCAGATCTTCAAAGCGAAAACAACCGCACCCAATTCCAAATCATGTGTGGTATAATTCTTCTCATGAACCTTAAGCTAACGAGAAGCATAAGCAATAACCTTCTCGCGTTGCATCAGCACACAACCGAGACCCTGGATAGAAGCATCACAATACACAACAAAATCATCCATACCCTCAGGCAAGGACAAGATAGGCGCAAAACATAGTTTAAGCTTTAGCGTCTGAAACGCTGATTCCTGCGAATCGCCCCAGACAAACTTCTTGTCTTTCTGGGTAAGAGAGGTGAGGGGTTGAGCAATCTTTGAAAATCTGTCAATGAAACGATGATAGTAGCCTACGAGACCTAGGATTTCCGCACCTCAGTTCGCGTCTTCGGTGCTTCCCGGTCTTTGATGGCTTCTATCTTAGCTGGATCGACATGGATTCCTTTTTCATTAACCACATGACCAAGGAATTGAACTTCACACAACCAAAAATCACACTTCGAGAACTTTGCATAGAGCTGCTCTCACCTCAAGAGTTCCAAGACTAGACGCAAGTGTTCCTCATGATTTTCCTTGCTCTTGGAATAGATTAGAATATCATCAATAAACACGATGACAAATTTATCTAGATAAAGCTTGCAAACACGGTTCATCAAATCCATGAACACCGCTGGCACATTGGTAAGACCAAAAAGCATGACCAAGAATTCAAAATGGTCATAACGAGTTCGAAAAGCAGTCTTCAGAATATCGGCTTCCTGCACTCTCAACTGATGATACTTGGACCTCAAATCAATCTTCGAATAAAAGCTAGAACCCTGAAGATGATCAAACAAATCATCAATATGGGGAAGATGATAACGATTCTTGGTGGTCACCTTGTTCAGCTCACGATAATCAATGCAGATGTGAAGGTTTCCATCTTTCTTCTTAACAAATAGGATAGGGGCTCCCCATTGGGAAGAACTAGGTCGAATAAAACCCTTTTCTAATAACTCCTACAACTGGTTAAACAATTCCTGCATCTCGGGAGGTGTAAGACAATAAGGAGCTCGAGCGATAGGGGCCACACCAGATGCAAGATCAATACTAAACTCAACTTGGCGGTGAGCATGAAGACTAGGCAAATCCTCCAAGAACACATCCGGGAAATCACGAACAACTGGGATATCTTCAATCTTCTTCTCTTCCTTGGATGACACAGAAACAAGAGCCAATATGGCAGAATAACCCTTTCGAAGATACTTATGGGCTTTCATACAGGAAATGATACTCAAAGGAGCACCACCTTTCTCACCATGCACCAAAAGAATTTCTCCATTGGGGAGAGGAAGTCGAATGACTTTATCAAAACAAATGATCTCCGCACAATACAGTGATAACCAATTCATACCCACTACACATCGAAGCTACCCAAGGACACCGGCATAAGATGAATAGGGAAGGACAAACCCGAAAGCTCTAAGCGACATTCCTTAAGAATATGTGTCGCCTCGATTTTCTTACCATCAGCCAATTCTATCAAGTACTCAGCCTGTAAATGTGTAGGTACTATATCTAGAAACTGAACTCTTATCTGCACCCGAATCAAACAAAACTAAAGCATAGCGATTATTAAAATGAAACGTACCGGTAACTGTTCCTGGATCCTGTCGGGCTTCCCCCGAACCAATGACGAAAGCATGTGCATTCCTGCTGCCACCTCCGTTGTTCCCTTCACCATTACCATTCTTCCACCATCATTCTGCTTCAGCTTAGGACAATCACGCTTGAAATGACCAGCCTGACCACAATTATAGCATCCCTGGTTAGGCTGGGGAGCTGTTGGAGGAACAGATTTATCATTCAACCGAACCTGACAATTCTGCACCTTATGACCGTGTTTTCCACACCGCTGACACTGAAACTTGCGGCACTGACCATTATGATTGAAGTTACACTTGTTGCACTTTGGATAACTACCAGCACAAGAACTAGACCTTTGCCCAGATGGGGCTCTAGATGAAGGGTTAGAAGACTCAAACTTCTTCTGTTGCTAATGCAGTTGAGATGGAGCGAAGTTCTTCACAGAGCTATCCCACTTTCTTTTTTTGTTACGTGGGATCTTCAGAACTGCACCCCTTGGAGGCAAAACACCCTCTTGAACCTTCCGATTAGTCAGCTTATGAGCCAACCTGATAGGCCCCTGCAGAGTAGTCAAATCATTTGCGGTCACCAACCCGCGAACTTCTGGCACCAACCCGACAATGTAGTGCTCAATCCTCTGATACTCAAGCGTAGTAAAATCTGGACACATAACAGCCAACTCATGATGCCTAGTAGTATACTCCTCAATCTCCGGCCCCACCATATGATGATTCCATAACTCATGCTCTAGCTTCTGCACCTCATCCCGAGGGCAATACTCAGATCTCAGACGATGAACAAACTCAGCCCAAGGCATAGCATTGGCTTCACCCAAGCCAAGAGTTTAGGTAGTCGAATTCCACCAGGTAAGAGCAGGACCCTCCAAAGTACCCGAAGTAAACTTTACATGATTCTCCACAGGAAAGTTACACATAGCAAACATAGACTCAATCTTCTCCAACCACCTAAGCAAACCTACTGCTCCTTCAGCCCCACTGAAACTGTGTGGCTTGTAGTCCATAAACATCTTGTATGTTCACACAGGCTGCACAGGATGAGATGGGTTGACAACATTACCTGGACCAACAACACCTGATTAAACAAAACGGATAAATTATCGAAGATAAAGATAAGAATAACAGTAATGAAATTACCACCAAGGCCTTGTTGAGCGACCTGGAAAGCAGCAAGAGCAACAGACACTTATTGTTGGATCAGATTATTCAACTCTTCTTGGGTCATGTTGATATTACCTCGATTCCCACCGCGACTACCACTGCGTCGACTACGACGACCTCCTTGAACTCCTGACATCTTCTGGAATCCACAAGAAATAACACATTCAAATTCGTCACTAGCATTTAATCGCTAGCAACGATGATATAGAATCATCCCAATCCGACCGATCCGTATCGACCACAAACTATCTAATCCAGATATCAAAGCTTATAAGAATCCCCAAATGAATAATCACCCGAGGTGTGACCATCAAGTGTGTGAGACTCGGCTATAGACCAGACTCTACATGCAGTCCTAGTTCACTATAACCATTGGATCTGATACCAATCTGTCACACCCTCAAATTTCACCTGCAGGGTTTTACCGCGAGGCACGTGACATACCAGGATCCAAGTAAATAGTCATAATAAACGACAACTATATGATACGAAAATAATGTAATGAAAAGCAACCGCGCAGTTTAAAAGTTTACGTAATCCCAAAAGACCTTAGCGGAAGCAATTCAAAGTTTACAAACCATAATCCAAAAGTAAGTAGTTCGAAAACATAACATAAAGTTTGACCATGCAAGACACAATGAGACTTAGTGCGACTCCAGTGCGCCTAGTCTTGCTGCTACCTTAGCGACCGAAAACATGCAATGTTAGTCAACACATAAAGTGTCGGTGAGTCACAGAGTTTTAAGTTTGCAAAAGTAAGTAACGTTTGTATAACTGGACCCAACAATCCTTACATCTATACTGCTGAACGTTAGAATGCCTCAATACCCGCCACCGGACATCACCCGGTGCCGTAAGTTAGATAGGACAAATATGCACCCATCCAACCTCCAGTCGACCCAAGTGGGGCTGGTCGGGCCTAATAGTTCTATTCACATTTTTCTCGCTATGTATCCACATATTAATGGTTCATTAAAAGTTAGGATGACTTTAATGATGTAATGTTACTTAGTACCCATGTGATATAATGTAATATGTTAGTCTAAAAGTTTGTAAGTTCGTACCGCAGGTTTCTTCCCCAAATATGAAAAAAGTAAATGTGGGGCCGTGACACTCACCTTAGGTTGCGTCTTCTACAAATAGAATAACCGACGCGAACAGAAAGTACCAACTACTGGTGACATATCATAAAGTTTGTATAAGTGTTTTGACTAATAACCCATAGGTTAACTAGTCCCCGATTGTCAAGATCATGACCATGTATGTTTGAAAATGTATTTGAACATTAACCTGACACACCGGACAGACCCGACATCCCATTGGTGACCCGATACACTAGTTGATCAAGTACATATACTTTACACACATAAGAATTACACATAAAACACTTAGTTTGCATCAAAAACACATTTCTGTAGTCGTGGGGTCGAACTAGAACTTTTCTGTTTGGTTCGACCCTTATGAGGGGTCGAGTGGGATTCTTATTACTTGGTTCGACCCAGACACAATTGGTTCGACCCTTTGACTGGTCAAACCAATTTCTGGTTCGACCTCTCAGTCTGCTGCATCATTTAAATAAAATAAATCTCATCGAATCAGCCCGAAAACGTCACGAAAAGTCACAAATCACAGCAGTCAACCTTATCTAACTTATCCCTATGAAACCCTACCATTTATGCCCAGTAATCCGTCCATTTCACGTAGCAATCACGACTTACCCAAAATAGTAAATTATGCAAATGTCACATCAATGCATGGATACTTTACCTAAAATGAAAACTATCAAAACAACTTCATATACAGATCAATATGCATAGATTAGATGTGTACAATGAACCCCCAATAATATCATCATCAACACTTAACAAGAACAAAGCCTAGATCTAACATAAAATCTCAAATATGTGAAAATTCATCAAACATCAATCGAACATCATAATATCCATAAATCACTATCCAGAATAGTCCTAAATCATTAAAATATCATCTATTCATCATTTCATATCATATAACACAATAGAAATTCACTTAACACCATTAACATTGGGGTTTTTGACGGAAAACTCATTATTCATCAATAAATTTGGTTTAGAAAGATGTTAGAAAGGTTTTTTATCCATAAAAACTCATTGGAATCAAATCTGGACACATAGGGTTTAATAGAAACGGATGAAACTTGAATAAAAAGGTTTTAGATGAAGAACACACCTTGAATCTCCACTTGTTTATGTTATAGAATGTGTTTAAGCCTTAGGATCTGAAAAACAAGAGCAAAAACTCCTTTCTATGAGTTTAGGGTCGAGAGAGAGCACTTGGGGGCAAGTTAGGGTTGTTAAATGAGGAAAATGTTGCAAAGTGTGGTATTTATACTTAGCATTGGTTCGACCCTTTACAAGGTCGAATCAAAATCATGAAATTGGTTCGACCCCCTCAAGGTCGAACCAGATTCCTAGAGATTAGGTTTTTATGATTTTGCCATTTTAACACATGTTAACACACCTTAACACATAAACATGCAATTCTAACATATGTTAATTATATCTAATCATATAAACACATATCCACACGTTGTACATCATATATAAGACATTCAATACTTGATGTTTAACCCAACTATGTAATTTCACCAACAACGGGACTCAAGACTTGTGTGTGCGTATGAAACCCCCAATGATCCTCTAAATCATTGAACCTGGACAATATGTAAGCATAGACCGACTTAACTGACCCAGTCAAGTGCGTTAAATAATTGTTTTCGCTAAGGTAGACTTATATGTATGAAAAAATATTAACATTAGTTTGCCAGGTGCCACAAATCTTTAAATTCAATAATGAAATATTACAAGTCCTACAATAAAACTTGAGAAAGAAATGCACCTTTATTTTATAAATAGAATTGCAACTCATCCTTTTCAATTTCTAAGAAATTAAACAAGCTCTAACATTTTGCATTTTTTTAATCCAAATTCTTAAGGAATTGTGCAAGCTTTATAAGGTGATCAACTCTTGCTTCCTTGACCAACTTTCTTCTTTGGTGCACGACGATGACGAAGAGAATCCCTGGTGACAATCAAATATTTGACGATACAATATTATTAGTCTATTATAACTCAATGGATATATGGCCATGTTCCATATAAAGGCATGTATAATGTAATATACTTTTACGTCACTCATTTTAGGTGTGATAAACAATGTGGGATTGCTAATAGGTAAACTTCATAAAAATAACATTCATAGATGTATAGCAAATAGTTAAAATATTTATATTTATAAATGTGAGGTGTCTAATGTGGGATTGTTAATGGATAATCTTCATAAAACTAACATTCGTAGATGCATAGAAATAGTTAAAATATTTATATATGTAAATGTGTAGAAATTGTAATTAAGAAAATAAAAAGGAAGTCTATGAATAAAACAGTAAAAAAGGAAACTTTAATATAGTATCAAAATTTGGGCATGGTGTCCGTGCTTGTGCAACCCTAGAGTGCTTGCCATAATTTAATTGTACAAGACCTCCTTAATCTTAGTCTTAGTATAATGTAAGATACGAAGTAGTCCGATGCTATTAGTTCAGGCCCCAATCACACAAAAGAAAAACTCATAAATCATGAAAGATTTAATTTAGTTCTTGGTTGGGAATTGGAATTAAATAATTCCAACTTTTTCGGGTTGGAAGGCAATAACCCAACTTGAACATTGGAATCTAACAGGTACAACTTGTCTTGGTTTTTATTTCATTAGACCAAAAATTTCTGGGTTTAACCCAGTTAGTGTTCTATATGTATGTACTATTCACCTCCTAATTTAACTAAACTAGAAAAGCTTACAAGCACTAAAAATTTCATAGAGAACTTCATTCTATGCTAGGTGGTAACATTGTGAAGACGATCATTCTGGAAATGTGTAAGAATACAATCATCCACACATAATAAGAGAGAAGTTATTTCATAAGCACGTAGATAAACAAATAGTAAAGGGTGTATGATTTTTTTTGGATACCTAATATTGAGCATGCAAGAGGAGAATCATAAGGACCATGCACAAAGGGCTCGTTATAGACCATACACATATTTATGTAGTTTCTTGACATGGTATAGACAATGGCATTAATCCTTAAAACCTATATACACTATGTTTGTGATTGTAAGCATGTATAAAGACAAATTTGAAAGGAGAGACAACCAAACTAAGGATTGTATGAATGGGTAATGTTTAATAGCCAATATAATTTTTAAATCATATATAACAAAACACTCTTGATTTTACAATTGAAAAATAGTAGAACCATACACCAAGCCAAATAGATACATGCAGAAACTTTATACTCATAATCACAGATGTCTCAAAACATCCACCTAATGTGGGTCATGAATCATACCAAATTTTTTGAATAGTATTGTGTACTTGTTGCGTTATTGCATGCTAGTGTGGATTTCGATATGGCTTATGTATTGGATCAAGGAGTTAGTGGTCAAAATAAAGTTAAGCTTAAAGATTGCCTTGGTAATGTTCCTCTAAGACCAACTAACCATGGCATAGATATGGTTGGTTGATCCATTGTCAAAGATGCTAAGTTGGAAGATTTACAATATGGTCTGCGGTTGTAATCACCCATGCCCTTGAAGGAGACGTATTAAGTCATGACTAGCTAAAATTATGACGATTATCTTCTTAGTTTGAAGATCAAGAAAATTATAACCGCCATGTTTAACTAAGTAATCAAGTAAAACATGAAAAGTGTGTACAGTCTCTCTGAATTTGAGATGTTTGGTGAAATATGTTAGATAATTATTGTATGTCCGTTATTGGGTAAAGAGATTAGGTTGAGTGTTAGCTGAATAATATGTGCGGAAACGTTGTGAACACACAGAACTGACTGATTCGTAGGGGCATATATGAATCATGAGAGGCATTCACCTAATTAGTTCAGGTGAATGGCTTTATTTGATTGGAAAGGACCAGGCATATGATTGCCATTCTTCTAATATGGACGAAGTGAATGAATAAATGGTGAAATGGACCTTTCACATGGTTCCGTTCATGCGAATGACGCGCATTCGCATGGAAAGGAATAAGTGAATGGCACAACCTATATAAGGAAGGTTCATATGTGTGGGTGTCAAGCATTTCAAATGTTTTGATCAGATTTTGAGAGGGAAGGTCATGCGTGATCTCCCCTGAACCAAAGACAATATAAACTCTTTCGTTTTTGGATTTGTAACTGTTTCAGATAATGAAATTATACGTTTCCATGTTTATGTCATATTTCAAACCTCCGTATTGAATTGATTTATGTTTGTTATACATCTATCCGAGTCGCGACTTTTCAACTGGTACCAGAGCCAAAAAAAACCCAATCTAGTTGAGCTAACTGTTATCTATATCACAATAGCTCCAAATCTACGATTGATCTCTTGTTCTAGGCATTAAATAAAAGTTAGATGTGAAAGACAGATCTGAAAATTAGAGTTCAAAACGTGTTTTTATGTTAGATCTAAGAATAACGAGTGTTAGGTTTTCATTTTCGCACCTGTCTGAGATTGTCATAAAATTTGAAGTTTCGTTGAATCTTGATTGATTTTGGGTTTTGTGTTGAAGAACAACCCCATTGCATCTACAGATATGTTATTCCCATTCGCGTGAACAATGCATCTGAATGGCCACCATTGACATAAACTATTTAGGTGAATGGACTTTCATTTGCATGGACCTTATTCTGAGCGAATAAAAGACCATTCACATGAACTGTTTAGACGAATGGACCTCCATTCACATGACCTGTTCACGCAAATAGAACATCGATCGCCCAATGTGCCATTTGCCTGAAAATAAGATTTTTGCATGCATTCCATTCTCCTGACTTTCTTTGACTTAAGAATTTAGATGAATGAACGTCGTTCCGTAATCCTATATGTATGGTGAATGCTTCCATATTACAGTGCTTTACATGAACAAATTTGTCAAATTCAAGCTCATCCTATTATGATTTTCACCGTGATGAGATCAAGACACAATCATCTATTTCAATCTAAAAAGAGGAGTATTTTTAGAAAAATTTTCTTGAACAAAAAAATTTCTTAAACAAATTTTTTTTTTCGCAGATACTATATAAAAGGATATGATTGCTGGGAAAAATTTATATTACATGTTTTTTCATGAAATTACGCATTTTCTCTTTATTATGGATATGAGTGATTAGAAATGCTTCTTTTTAAGGTTTCAAGAGTCAACATGTGCAATAGTTAATCTAGGCTATGTGCTTACCTGGTTACTTCTTCATACGTATATGAATGCATATTGGACTGAAACTTCATAATGATTCACGCATTTCGAGTGCTTCTGTCTTTTTTTTTTACTAATGGAGGAGTTACTTGAAGATGTTTGTATCACTTTATTACCTAGTCTTGTGATCATTCATGCTCTCTTATTCAATTTGTGATAATGAAGATGAAACACAATGATGAAGATTTTGAGGGTAGTAAGGGAAACCTGTGGTACAATGTTCCTAATTGATGTGACTATTGTGGGCCA
Source organism: Ambrosia x helenae (assembly GCA_030844895.1). Classification (NCBI taxonomy): domain Eukaryota; kingdom Viridiplantae; phylum Streptophyta; class Magnoliopsida; order Asterales; family Asteraceae; genus Ambrosia; species Ambrosia x helenae. Next base: position 57,538,883 of record CM061234.1, on the reverse strand, counting down.
AACAGAAAAAATTACATGTCCATAACTTGAAGACAATCAATTCCGCTCTGGGGAGGGAATTAGATTGGACATCTCGACATTTGCGATCTCAAAAAAGGAATTTGGTCAGATAACAATCAACCTAATTTTGCTTTATGGAGGAAATTTGTTTAGATGAGTGATAAGTGATAATTTTGAGAATGGAATTTTTTGAGGTCTAGAGAATTCACCAGAGAAATGGTTTAGGTGGAATGTTTTGCACATACCATATATAGAGGGTTTTGGTTGAAAATACCAATTATTCACTTGGATTTATCCGGTTAGCGTGAACAGTTTTGCATGGATAGGTTCCAGGAAGAAGTATAACGGGTTTAATATAACGCTTTTTACATCCTATGTACTAATGCTTCGAGGTATTCAATGAACTACCGCTAGTCAACTTCACAAGTCAAGACAAACTTATCTTGTTGTAATTTAATCTGAGCGTGACAGTTGAATTCGCAAAGGATATACTTCAAGCTGACTTTCTGAGTATTGATTTTGAAGATCCCAGTGCATCACTAGGTCGGTCCACAAAGATGGGTTACATAAGATATTTTAGTAGAAGCCTTTACCAATGTAGTGAACTTTGTTGGTTGTTGACGATGGAACCTTTATCATATACCGGTCAAAGTTGAAGATCAAGAGAATCATGCAATGACACCTTGAGGGGGAAGATTGTGAGGAGTTAACTCGGAGATGCTTACATTAACGGGAAAATCTGATACAAGAAGCTTCAAGGATTCATTGTGTTATGAAGATTTGATTTAAAGATCTGCTTATATGTTTAAGTCAAAAATGTAATCTTTTTAGTAGTTGCAATTTATTTCTACATAGATTTGAATGAAGATTGTAAGTGATGCTCAACATTCGTCAGCAACATCCACTGGGGAATTTATTAGTGCATTGTTATATGTTCGTTACTTGGCGAATAGACTAGGTTTGAGTCTTAGTAGAATAATGTGTGCGTAAACATTGTAAACACATGAAACTGACCGATTCGTAGGGGCATATACGAATCAGAAGAGGTATTTACCTAATGGGTAAGGATAATGCCTCTATTCTCTTGGAAAAGGATCACCTAATATGGACCAAGCGAATGAGGCCCGTTCGCATGGAAAGGCCCAGACGAATGGGACATCCTATATAAAGAAGGTTAATGTGTGTAGGTGTAAAGGTTTTGAGATGTTTTAATCAGATTTTAACAGGGGAGGACATGCCTGATCTCCCCCGTACCCTAGACGTTGTAAACGCTTTCTTTTTCGGATTTACGACCGTTTCGGATAAAGAAATCATATCGTTGGATGTTTATGTCGTGTCTCAAACCTCCTTCTTGAACCGAGCGTCTTTTCAAAATAGTATATCATATGTTGTTGAATTGTAATGGGAGAATGCTAATAAGAATAATAACAAGATGAACTACTAAACTAATTATCAAGTTGGGGTGAGTCTAAAAGAAAAGGTATGTATAACATTATTTAAAAGTTTGTATCTCGCATTCTGATTTTTCATTTGCTGTAAAAACTTTTTAGGATAATATAAGCCATAAGGATAGAAACATACCTGCAAAGTTGAGGAACTGTCCAGGAATCTTTATACCCATTTGTTGTTGTTTGATTCACAAGAGATTTTAAATATTTTCGCCAATCATTCAGCATGATTCCAAGGTCATGAACCTTATTTTCTAAACCAACGCAACAATTTGCATGCATTGTGCACACCTTGTTAAGATCTTTGCTTGGTTGACAAAATCCACCAAAGTAAGCAGTATCCAAGAACCGAATACCTAATCCCAAATTTAGTACGAAAGGATCAAACTTGATCTTGTTGAAAACATCTTGATCATGTAGGTTTGGGTAAGTCATCCTTGACTTGTACCAAAACTTGTAAAGTTGAATTGTTTTCTCATTTGACTTCACATAACTAAAACCAGTATTTGGAAAGTTTCTCAAGTCAAATGGGTTTCCATTGAATACATCACAAGCAATTTGGAAATCAGCATCTTTATCAAACTGTGCAAATGGATCTCTAAACCATATTATGTCTGCATCCTGGATATGTAATACGTCAGATTTGTTATTTTTTATAGCTAAAAGGTTACAAATTTTCTTATTTATTTAAATGCTATGTTTTTTTTAATTATTTATTTAAATGCTATGTTTTTTTTTAATTATTTCTCTACAAAACTAAATGTAGGAATATGAAATTTCTCAAGATATTAATATAGCATTGTCAACTAATTTAATTTAAAAAAAATAGATTTGAACTTAGAAAGTCAACCTAGTGATATCTAAAATTAAGAGATAAGCATGGTTCGTTCATTTCGGTTATAAGATATAAGCAAACCTATTTGTTACACTTATGCTTTTAGATTTTCATAGAAAATTGGTTTTTGTTATAAGCAGTATGATTATTAGAAAAGAAGGATAGGTATGGTCACTTTTGAAGGTAGTGGATTAAGCTAATATCAAATTTTCAATTATTAAGGGGGGTTTGGGATTGATTATTAAAAACAGATTATGCGTTTTGGAAAACTAGGGGTGAAGCTGCTTATAGATTATTGCATTTTACGGGGTGTTTGGGATTGATTATTCAAAATAGATTATGCGTTTTGGAAAAGTAGGGGTGGAGCTGCTTATAGATTATTGTGTTTTGATAGCCTAAAAAACTTATTATTTGCGTTTTCAAAACGCAATCCAAACACTAAAAACTGATTATCTGCATTTCAAAACCCAATAATCTAAAAATCAGATTCAAAACGCAATCCCAAACACCTTCTTAGTAGCCTAAAAAACTGATTATCTGCGTTTTCAAAACGCAATCCAAAACTGTTTATCTGCGTTTTCAAAACGCAATAATCTAAAAATCAGATTCAAAACACAATCCTAAACACCCTCTAATTCTGATTATATTTTCGGTCATTCAATTTTTTTATTCACTCAATGTCAAAGGGAAAAGGAGTACCGTGAACACGAAGCTATATCCTAGATCAAGAACCTTGCCCAAAAAATCAATTTTTCTCCACACAATCTTTAAATAATCAGGTGTCATAAAATCAGCCTCTTCTGAAAAGTCCATTCCATCAGTGTTAAGATGGTAGCAATGCGGATGCAACTCCAAACATCGGGTATACGCCTTTTGGTCCACATTTACAACTACTAGGTGGTTCAAAAATCTTTTGGTTTTGTTCCCGATTTGAAAGCTCTCCAAGAGAAGGTCGAACATAGATTGTGGTTCGGCCCATGCATCGTTCAAAGATGTAATAATAACTGTATTGTTACCCATTGTTGCATCTTTTAGTATCCTGCTCAACTAACCAACATTGATATCCTTGTAAGTAAACAATTCAACAATGATTAAAAAAATGTAAAAAAAAAAAAAAAAAAAAAAAAAAAAACAGAATGATACGCATTTTGATAAGACTCTAGAGCTTTAGGAGCCTTTACACCTTGAACTAAATCAAATTGCTTATTATTATTTTCACACCGGCCTCGAATAGGTCATAAGTTCTTTTGACTATTAGTGCCCTTTTAAAACATAACCCTTAACTAACAATTATATTTGCATAGCTACCTTTGAAAGTGAGACTTAATGTCCTTACAATTATATTGTTGGAAATATATGTGAAAAGAGTATTTTCACAAATATATAATTGAAACTGAGGTTTATTTATATATTTCTTTGTGGATTTATGTTCTATGTTGTGAGAGCTTCGCAACGAACCAAACCACGTACAAAACGGAGCTAAGATGAATGAGATATCGATGCTCAAAGGTTGGTGAATGAAACATCAATGCTGAAAATTGGAAGTTGAAGTGGGCAAGTGGAACTTGTCCCACATTGGTGTAGAGACAATACTTTGAGTAGTTTATAAGGAAGAACTCTCCTTTTTTATTGTTTCATGGAAGCGCACACCTGTGGATTTGCGAAGGGTACAAAGCACTCGCACACAAGCTACACCGCGAGGCATTGGTATTTTTGAACTCAGGTTCGAGGTTCAGTCAAAGGGAGAATTTGTTCATCACTATAAAATTCACCAACACTTTCTTTGCTTTGGACTCTACTATAAAAGCTAAGGAATCCTTTGCTTTGGAGACACACTAAAATTCACCAACACTTTCTCTCTAGCAATCTTCTGTTCATCTTCATCAAGTTTTTAAGGCACCCTTTGGGTTTCTAGAGCCAACTCCGGCTGTTGTACCCTGGGAAACAAAACGAGCTCGTAATAGACTCGGAATTTGTTTTAAGGGTCCCGTGTTCAACACGATTTTCAGCCACAACTCTCATCTTCTACCCCTTTCTTGTATCTTTATTATTTTATGTTGTAATCGTAATTGTATTTTTGCTTTCATTTTATTTTTAATCGTAAATATAATTTGATTTATTTTATTTTTATACGAACGGTTCCTACATATATTACTACCATAAAATAACTATTTGTTTTTTCATCACACCACCCATTAGCCTATTGTCACGACCAAAATGTGCCAAACGTATGAGTTTTTGGTCACCCACCTTTATCGTTTGAGAGCGGCTAAAGGATTAAGAAAATGTGTCTGCAAGAAGGGTCTAAACTTCTCGGACCCCCCCCCCCCGACATTAATTAGTGACACTTCCTTAAAGAATCCAAGGTATGAGGAAACCATTGAACGCTGACGTTAAGCATAATAGAATCACTAGTCTTTGTGGATTTTGTTAGGATGATGCATGATGCTTGTCAAACGAGTCTGTAACAAGTGGTATCAGAGTAGGGTAGACTCTTCAGAAAAGAATTAGTGTTTTCATGTTGTTTGGCCGGCTTACGGCTATGCACATATAATGTATATATGTGCGGCCCTCGGAGGGCAAAAGTAAAGTTGCACTAATTTTAACGTGATTTTACTAATTTCGTGAAATTAATGTTAAAATGACGGACGGTTAATCATGCATCAGGTGGTGGCGTTGATAGCCAAAAGACAAGGGGATACATCTACCAGTCGGGTTTGTCCCGATTGCTAAGTGTTATGTGCCTTATGTCTAAGGCTTGAGACAAAACCACTATTGAGCCGGGGTCTCACTGGTAGCATCCTCTCTATTCCCACGGGGTAGAGGTAAGACTGTCTACGTCTTACCCTCCTCAGACCCTACCTTAGTTTTTGCTATAGTTGGGATTAACTGAGTATGATGATGATGATGTTGTGTTGCCAATTTTACAATGGAGATTGCTAAATGGTTGCACAATTATTAATCTAATGAGGGTCAATTCTTTGAGTCAGTGGGTGAGAATATAATTTCAGGGTGTCAAGTGAGTTAACACGGCGCACAAAGTGGTGGGAGCATTAATCAACTATGTGGCTAGTGTTTTCGAGTCAAGCTCGTGGGTAAGCTCAGTCGTAAGGAGTTGTGGCTAATCTGGTAGGGACGCGATAAATATCTTCAGCAAATAAATTTTAACGGAGAGATGCTAAGGGTTGATATTTGGGAAAATTGTAGCTCCAAATCACAGCTAAATCTAGAGGGTGTCACGTCGAAAGTGTCTAAACTAAAAAATGTGCAAACTTAAACAATTAAGGAGATGTACATGTCGAAAGTGTCTACATTTTTTGACACCTCACTAGTCAATAGTTGGGGTTGCTCCTTAATAAGTCTATAGCAGGACCAAACCAGTGAGGTCCAATCATATATTAAACAAAATAGATATTGTTTTTTTACAAAGGCTTGTAATGCCAATCCGTGACACCATGAACCAAATGAGAAAGCCATAATATGTAAATGTATGAACTTTATTATCAATTGATCCTAAAGATTTGATATTACTTCCAGTATACGTACATGCTTCGTAGCTTAAAAAAATGTTTTTTGTGAGATAAACATATGCTAGCATATTGTCAGTTAGAAATGCGATTGGATGTGTACGAGACACATATTTATAAATGTATTAGCCGGGTAATCTCATTCTCATTCATGATTAGAAAACTATATCCCATATTCGGTCTCATACCCTTCAAGTACCTGTAACTCAACATCTATCAGGTTCATGAGTATGTGGTCTAATGCGGTGATAAGTTACTTGTGATGATGGCCATTACATGATACTGGATCTTAAACATACTTCAAAACTAATAAGAAAGGATAAATAGTTAATTTCAAGTTCTAGACTGATAAAAAAATTTCTATGATTGGTCTAATAGTATGGTGTCAAATACGAGAAGAAAAACTAATAAGAAAGGATAAATGGTAAATATCAAGTTCTAGACTGCTAAAAAGGTTTCTATGATTGGTCTGGTGGTAATTAAAGGTAATTAAGAGGATTAAAAAAGTTAGCTGTTGAAAAAATCGTAAAAAGGTTTCCATGATTTATGAAAAAAAAAGATATTTAGTACAAATTCATTAATCCTTTCTCGATGTCACATGCAAATATATGTTTTAAAGGTCTATAAAACATGATAAGTAGATATTTCTTCACACGAAGAGGACGACACAATTCTTTTTTCCCCTTCATGTTTTTTTTTCTCCTCGCTGTCCCATGTTTCCTTTTGATTTTCCATTATTCTTTTTATACTTAAATTTTCTTTTATACCGTATCCTCACTATATAATGAAAAATGTTTTTAGATACACAGATTGTAGACTAAAACCGGTAATTAACACGTATTAGGGAGGAATCAACGGAGAACAAAATGACACAAAAAGAAAAGAGCTAGAAATGAGACGTTTGTGACCATTAGAATTCACCCAGTGAAAAAAAAAACACGTTGAAACGACAATAAAAAAAATAAAGGTGTCGTACGGTCAAGTAAATACGTCAATCTAAATATAAAACTTAGATCAAATTATACTAATTATCCTATATAATGAAATAAGAACTTCCATGAATAGTTCACTTACCGTTCAGTTGCTGCCAAGTGGCAGCAAGTGCCTTTTTTTTTTTTAATTCTAGGTTTTTATGAATTTTGATACTTAGGTTTATGGTTATCATTTAATTTCAAGACTGGCTTGCAGCCCAAATGGTTTGGTTGTTGTGTTGGTAATATTGATACACGGGTTCGAAACTTGGTGGTTGGGAATTTTTTTGGCTTATCCACCGCCTTCCACGATAGCTTCAACACCTCATTAAAACCATATTCAACTCCCAAAATAGCCACCCGCTTCACTCATTTGTCATCTCACCTAAAAAAGACCCACCACCAGTCATCACCCATCACCACCCTTTCTAATATTGCACACCACCGCCATCAGCTTACAGCTCTTTACCTACCATCATTAGTCGGTCACGCCACCGACTCGCCACCTTAAAACCAGATTCTTAGCCCCAATCTCGAAAAAAACCGTCTCCCCAACATAGCCACTGATTTTGAAAACACTGTCGAGTAATGTGGCCGGAACCATCTGTGGTGTGCCGTTGGTGGATTTGACGACCAAAGGAAACGGACGAACAACACAACTCCATGGATGTCGTTAGATCCGTGATAAGAAAATCAGAAATGGATGCCGCACCAGTGCAACACCACCCTTTCTGATAAACAGGCGATAAGGAAATAGATGGTTAGTGGGGGTTTCAATCTAGGGATGAAAGCTTGAGTTTGGGGCTTCATGACAAGAAGTGTAGAGGGAATCTGAGGAAAGAGTGAGACAGGATGTTTGTACCGTGTGTGAGAGACATAGAAAAGAATATTATTGTCACATTTTTTGGCTTTGAAATTGTAATTGTAAATATTATATGAAACAATAGTATATAATTTAATGGTGGTCCGCTTCTAAGGCTTAAATAAATTAGTTTGGGCCAACATTGTAGACTACATTTATAAGTATGTAAATAACATATGACTTTGATTTTAGGTTGAATTTATTACATTGCAACCTGATTTGTATTATAAAGTGTTTAAATTTCATTCAAGTCTTGGAAGTTTCTTAGAAAGAGACTCGCAAATAGGTTGGATTTGATTATTTGAACTGATCCACACATCCTATTATTAGGTAATATGTGTTGGTTACTTTCATTGATAATAGCTTCTTAGCGCTTTCTTAACGTTTTGGTAAAAACCGAATCACAATGCGCGCAACGCGCGCTCCGGTAATCACACTAGTTAGTAGAAGAAAAAAGAAGAAAAAAATAAGAAAACTAGAATTAAACATATTGAAAAATTGATTAAAGTGTCGGGGATGTAAGTAACTTTATTAAAGTTCAAGGTATAAACCGATTAAAAAAAACATACAACTTTTACTTAAGTTAAGAGTCTTCATAATTTATTTATTATAGATAATAATTTTATTAAAGATTAGAGTGTCTAGATGAAAATATGTATACACTAAAAAACACAAAATATTACTTTTTTTAACAACCAACTAAATATCACCTGAAATGTCAGTGAGTTAGCACTGGACAAATTGTTGTCCACTAGGTAGCCCAAGTCTATCAAGCCACCAATTCAGGGAAAACCCGCTGCTCAAAGGTCCACTACGGTAAAACCTATCTGGATCGAATTCGAACTTTTGAGACCAAATGTCCTCAAACTCTTATCTTTATTTTCCCATACCATTTCACCAAATGGTGGCCGGTTAACAAAATATTACTTTGAAAAGGGGGCATTTATGTAAAATACTAAACTTCTATGGTGAAAACAAATATGGCTAAGATTTACATTTCAATATATAAAATATAATAATTATATTAACACAAACAGTTGTATTTAAAAAGTAAAACTTTATTAGTAATAACCGTGGATATTGTGAGAGTAAGATCAACAAATAAAAGTTTTACTTCTTCAATATCCACGGTTATTACTAATAAAGTTTTACTTTTTAAATACAATGGTCTATGTTATGTGCATATTTTTTTTTTCATTTTTAAACGTTTTCGTACGTGTAGGAAATTATACCTACACATAATTTACACATGTGTAGGCTCAACAAATAAACGAATTTTGGTTATATATAATTTGAATTGTTAGATTGTTGTTTTACATTTCAATTACTAAATTATAGGGGCAGAAATGATTTATATGCTTACTGAATTTGCATGGTGATTGCTAGCAATGGTGGGACTCATGTAGGCTCCATAAAACGGCAAGATGATGGAAGAGTGATAAATAACCAACATTGAAAGTGCCATCATGCCAAAAATGATCACCATCTTCGGGGTTTGCTTGAGCATCTGCTGGTAGTGGTCGAGGTTCGATTTCGGTTCCGGAGCTAACGAAGATGATTCATCTTTTTCATTCTTACCTTCGACGATATCCATGTTTTCGCTCTCCACCTCCATAGTAATAAGATATGGTTTATGTTTTTCTTCTTTCATGTGGGTTTTTAATTTTTTATATCAAACTTTGATTTTATAGAAAGCTTTTACAGTAGCATTTTTAAACAAAAATTATAAATGTTTTTCATGTCAACACACATCTTATAATCGTGTGAAGTATTCTAAACTTTTGTCCAAAAAATAAATAAATAATATAACACCTTTAACTTCCATGAAAAAAAAAAAAAAGCTTTCATAAAGCTTATTATAATAAGGCTTTCTAAAAACCTCACATTATAGGTGCTAATTAAGTTCCCATCAGATATATGCTCATGCATGTGAACACACATTCAATCCTATGGAAAATTTCTAGGTTCATTGTTGAGATGATCACATAACGTTCACATACACAGATTACTTTTAGAGAGAAAAAAAAAAGGTATTTCGACCCTCAAGTGTATGTGTTACACAAAATGTATAAAGCAATACAGGTAACCTTTGTAGGGTACTTTTTAAGTTTCTCTTATGTTTACTAAAGTCACTTAATTTTCTTTTGTTTCTCTGAAGTCAATTAATTTACTGTTGTATAAGTTACCACGTTACTATGATGGTATATATATCAAGGTCATAATATTTTTTTTAGTTCAAATGCTTATCAGTGGCGGATATAGAAATGTTTTTCAGTAGTAATGTTTTTTATTTTTTTTATTTTAGTAGCAAGGTTTTCCAAATTTCGTAAAAAAAACAAATTTTTCACTACGCGCGTGAAGTTGAGCCGCAACAGACGCGACACCTGCTTCTTCATTAGGTCCGCCCCTGATGCTTATGCAGATTGTATAAATAGTGACACCGTTTCTTTTTTAAGAATCATATCTATATCTATATAGGATTATGTTCAAATGAAAACCCACATTTCGTGAAAGAACTAGAAAACCAACTTAAGCCAATAATAACATGTCATGTGTCCTTTATTTGTTTTTATTATATGAGAGCAATTATAGTAATTCATCAAATAACCCACCCAACCTCATACCCACCCCTACTCTCTCTCTTATCTTTCCCTTACTATACCCATTTCTCTCTCTATATATCATATATCCAGGTAGAATAATAATAATAATAATAATAATAATAATAATAATAATAATAATAATAATAATATGTTAGGGGAATGCACAGATCGTTTCAACTCGGAGACGAACAGATCGTTTAAGCCAGGAGACGAACAATAAGAAATCGGTTGGAAATCTTTCACCGGCCCCAAGGCTAGAACTCGTGATAAATCCAAAGCTGGGCTTTTATAATAATAATAATAATAATAATAATAATAATAATAATAATATTATTATTATTAATTATTATTATTATTATTATTATTATATTATTATTATTATTCAACAAATCAAGAAAATTAAGAAATAGGGGACGGTGGTTCATCCCACTATTTTAGACAGTCCTTGTGTAGTTAATATTTTCAATTTATTGAGAATCATTTGAAGCATTCACTGTTATATTCATTAACTGTTTTGATTCTCATTTGCTGCTTTAGTTCATAGATAAGGGGGAGTAATAACTCCAGTTAAAAGTGAAACTTTAACTTGAACACTTATTTTTATTTCGCTGTGCATTTTACTTTGATAGATCTTAAACAATTGTTCATAATAAGAACTGTTAAACATACAACTGATCCCACAATACGGCATTCAAGGGTGGGACCCACCTTCTTTTGATGGGCGCGAGGAAGCGGTGGCTACCTGCTGTTGAATCAGAATGACATAGTTTATTTAGCCCAAAAAAAACCAAAAAATCCATTTCTTATTTTATTTTCACTGAAAGAGTTGAAAGACAACAATTATACTTGTTTTCACAAATTATAAATGATAAGTGGATTTGGCATAGAATGCTAGCACACATAAATTTCAAAATATTAAGCACTCTTGCGGACAAAGGGCTAGTTAGAGATATTCTTGTTACAAACATGTCAAATGGAAAAATCAAAAAAATCATCTCACAAATCAATTTATGAATCTTCAACTTCACAACCTTACATACTGCATATGTGGACCAATCCGCTGCAAAAGTCTGCCAGGTAAGAAATACATACTTATTATAGTAGACTAGTAGGAATGCCCGCACGAATTTGTGGTAACATCAACGTTCAATTGCTGCTTGACATACGTTTAAATCTATTTACCTTAAACTTAATGTCCGCATGAATTTGTGGGACGATGTGTGAAGCGATAACCTTCGATCGTAAACTTCTGTTGCTGTTACGTACCACCGTTGAATAGCATGTGTGTTCGCCACCCCACAAAATAATTCACCAATAGTGCGCGTCAGACTTTTTGGTTGCGGTGCAACGCCACTCACACTTTCGAGCACCACTGAAAGGATTTACAAATTTTGGTCTTCTGGCGTAACATATGGCCTTGTATAATCTCTTCTTGCTTTCCCTAACGAACAGCTCTCGACCACGACGAACTTTCCACTGTCTAACTGCACGGTCAACCTCATCTTTCGATTTGAAATACATACCAACACAGATATCTTTCATACTTGGGTTCCAAAAGACAAAGTCGTCATCTTCGTAATCCGAAACCACGTAATTAGTTACATCCACATCATCTTCAGGATCGTTGTGTTGATGTGGACGTAACTGGATAGTTAATCCGTCACTTGGTTCGGTCACCGTGGGCCCCTGACTAGCTGCGGCCTCCTCTTCAGAGGAACTGTCATCTGATACGGGTGTTGAGCGATGACTGTCTTCCGTGTCTTCAGAGTCCCCGCTTCCTGAGTCATCGAAGCCGTCATTCTGGTCGTTACCGGCAACATATTGAGGTACCGCAACTGTTTTTTCGTCCGTCAGAGGGGAACCTACCTCGTCGTTTTGGTCGTTACCGGCAGCAACTTGGATTGATTCCGCATCATGCTGAGATCCAAAGGGTGCATCAACATTTACGTTGGCCACGTCACGCAACAGGTTAGTAAAACTAATATGCTGTAATGGAGGAGCTTCTTGCCATTCAACGTAGATCTCCGCAACGAAATGGCCACGTGCCTCTACGGCCAGATAGTCCATCATTCGAACCCCATCGTCGTTGAAGATCTTGGATTTTGAGAGGACCCTTGGAAAGTGAAAGCAAGCAGTAGTTGAACAGTAACCGATTCTTTGTTAATGTTATCATGACTGCATACGGCTTCAACTAGTTGTTCAAATGACATCTCCGCTCATATAATAAAGCCAGTTGTTACCAGAGAATCATCACGTTGAACAGCCCCGTTAACATATGAAAAACGACCACCCCAGTATAATCTAACCAGGTATGGAGAGAATGAAGCCATCGGTTGAGGTTAGAAGGTTTTCTAAGAAAAAATGTTGTATATAAGAGTGATGGTTAGCTGTGACCATTTTGGCTTGCGGGGGGGGGGGGGGGTAACCCTTAAATAGCTGAAAATGAAAATTGTGGAATTTTGAAAAAAATTTAAATACTTTTATAATATTTTTGAACACTCGGGTTTTACCTTCATTTTACCATATCTTCAAAAAAATGTGAATTCATTTTACCATATCTTATAAAATGTGAATTCAAGGTTTTACATATTTTTAATTTGAAGGTAGCCAATTTGGTTGCAGTCCCTCAAACGACAATCATTCAAAGTCGCTAACTAGGTTATCAATCTTCAAAATTATGAATCAAATTCGCCAACTAGGTTAGCAACTTTCAAAATTATGAATCAAAGTCGCCAAGTGATTTCAAGACTTTCAAAATTATTGGTCAAAGTCACCAATTGATTTAGCAACCTTCAAAATTATAATCAAAGTCAATCAAAGTCGCCAACTAGGTTCAAGACTTTCAAAATTCTTGTTTCAAAGTCGCCAATTGATTTAGCAATCTTCAAAATTCTAATTCAAAGTCGCCAACCAAGTTAGCGACTAACCCATTTTTGCTTTTTATCTCACCCTCCACCTATAAACACTCTAACCATAAACAAATTGCCTATTTCTGCAAAAAAAAAAATCCTGAAAGGGAGGTTGAAGGAGTTTTAGATCTGGTGATGACGCTGCTGACCATGGAGGAAGAGGCCGCTCCTCTCCGATGGATTTATGAGGGTTGAAGGTGTTCTTAAGTTAGTGTTACTGTTTGTTCTTGATTTTTTGAAGGGCGTGCTGTTGTTGGAATTGTAATTTTTGTTTTTAAATTTATATTTTAATGATGGAACCTTTGCAATTCTTAGGGGCTGTTTGGTTGATTAAGTGCTGAATAATTAAAATGGTCTTAATGGTTAAGAGATTCTGAATGATTAAGAGCTGAATCATTCAACATCCCTTATTAGATTAATGGTTCAGCACTTAATCATTCCATTCAAATGCTGAAACAAACATTCTAAATGCTGAATAATTCAGACCTGAATGGTTAAGAGGCTGATTAAGAGGCTAATTCAGACCTGAATGATTAATAGTTGTTTTGTTCCATTAAAACTAAAACTTATTCTGTGATAGTAGTAGCATTATTTGCTACAGTATTTGATTTGAAGCAAGCTTTTATTATCGATTTCAAGGAAGTTTACAAGAGGCTTATCATGACCTTCTCACAAATCTGTTAATAAGTTTTATAATCGATTTCAAGAATCAGTAATATTAGATTTGGTATGTTCAATCTTTTATATCAAGAAACTTAGAGTTTTTCAGTCAATTTACGGTAACAGTTATTGTCTTATTCTTTTTTTTTTTTTGAACAACCAAACGCAACTTTATTTCATTCACCAAATAGACGATTACACCTCCGAGTACATACATCTTTGTTCCCAATTAGCCAGTGGCTAATTGGGCCGGCCCAAAACAAACCATTACACACTACACAAACTCAAAATACCCAACCCATAATGTTTTACCCATTATCAAAAACAGAAAACTGGTTCCATCGTTCCAAATCCAGGTCCGACCATTTTCCTCTTTTAATCATCCACCAAAAAGCTTCCGTCTTGATCTCCTCCATAATTCTCGTTGTAGTCACATGAACGTCTTTGAAGATACACTCATTACGACTCAACCATAGCTTCCAAATTGTCAAAAGTACAACCGCATATACCACTTGCTTCTTCTTCTTGCTTCCTTCAACATTCCTAGCGAGATTAATCAATAAGTCTAGTGAACCGCAGGATTCTGAAAAGCTGACCTTTAACCATTCGCCGATGCACCACCAAGTCGCTCGAGCCCATAAGCAATCCACGAATATATGATCGACCGTTTCCGGCTCCATTTCACACCTTTTGCAAAGACCGTTGCCGACGTTGATACCTCTGAATGCAAGTGTTTCAGCCGTGGGAATCTTATTTTGTAACGCTCGCCATACGAAACAATTTACTTTAGGGGTAGCGAGTCTGCACCAACAGTATACCTCTCCTACTCCATCATTCTGCCAAGAACTTGAAATCATCTCTCTAACTAGTTTTACTGAGAAGCTGGACTCCTTGTCTTCGTTCCGCCACAACCACCTGTCTTTAACCTGAGTAATAGATATATTATTTATAATATCCGTCAATTCCATAAGCTGATTACACGCCTCAGCAGAGCTCGGAGAACGAACCCACTGAAGCGCCCAACCCACCTGCCCGTTTACCCAATTAAAACAGTCCGCCACCCGATCGTTTTTGTTTTTGCTAAGGGCATACAGGCCCGAAAACCTGTCTTTAAAACAGCCTTGCAGGCAGTAGACATCTTTCCAGAAACGCACTGAGGCACCATTGCCGATCTTGCATCTGAGTCTCTCTTCCAAAGATATTCCATACTGATCCAGTGTTTCTTGAATTGCTACAATGTTACCCCATGTTCCAGGAATGGACTTTTTATGTTGGAGAAAGTTTGAGCCTCTGCCACCCTCATGAATCGCCGAAATAATTTTGCACCACAATTGTTCCGGATAAGATTTAAATCTCCACCACCATTTCGTGAGAAGTCCCACATTCATTTCTTCGATACTTGTGACCCCGAGACCACCGGCTTTCTTTGATTTGATTACCTTTTCCCAAGGCACCCATTTAATTTTCTTTGCACCCCACATAAATTTGCGTCTAAGTCCATCTAAAACTTTTATCACGCCCACGGGTGCTTTAAATAGCGAGAGGTAATAGTTCGGAAGGGAACCAAGGACCGCCTTAATCAATACCAATCTCCCAGCGAAAGACAACATACGAGCCTTCCAAATTGTTAATCTTGATTGAAATTTATCCACCACAACTTTCCAGCTTTTAATCCTTTTCATGTTCTCACCCACCGGTAACCCAAGATAAATGAACGGTAAGCTCCCTTTTTTACACTTAAACATATCAGCCGCATTGGCGACCATCTCTTCCTCCACATTAATACCAAAAAGATTACTTTTAGACAGGTTTACCTTTAGACCTGAGGCTACCGTAAAACATCGAAGAAGTCTATTCAAATTCAGCACGTTTTCATCAGACCACTTCCCCAAAAATAGTGCGTCGTCCGCGTAAAAGAGGTGAGATAAGTTCGGCCCATCGTTTGGCAGCTTGACCCCGATAAAAGTCCCAGCTGCAACCGCCTTTGTAACCATAATGTGAAGCGCCTCCATTACAATAGTGAAAAGGAACGGGGATAGTGGATCCCCTTGGCGCAAACCTCGCTTTAATTGAAATTTCGCCGAGGGGGACCCATTAATAAGAATAGACGCTTTGCCCGTAAATAGTAGCCCCATAATCCAGTTCTTCCATCTAGATGGGAACCCCATGTGGTGCATAGTATTAATAAGAAACTTCCAAGAAATACAATCATATGCCTTTGCGAAATCAACTTTAAAAAGTAGTAATTTCTCCTTCACTTTTTTCGCCCAAGAGATGATTTCGTTTGCTATAAGAGGCCCATCAAAGATATTTCTATCCTTGATAAAAGCCGATTGCTCCACCGAAATAATGCTCCCAAGCACCGATTTAATTCTTGATGCCAACACTTTCGAGATAATCTTTCCAATCACCCCTATCAATGATATCGGCCTAAAATCCGATAACGTTAGAGGATCCACCACTTTTGGAATTAGTGCAACAAAGGAATTATTACACGACGCATGGATCGATCCATGAGTAAAAAACTCAGCCATTATATCCCCAAAATACTTCTCAAAATTTCCTCAATATTGTTTTATGAAGGCGAAAGAAAACCCGTTTGGGCCCGGCGCCTTTTCCCCACCACACTCCCAGACCGCCGCTTTGATTTCCTCATTAGAGAATGGTGCCTCTAATCCCGAGGCCTCCACCGATAACCTTTTAAAACCCTCCCCGGTCATTTTAGGTCTTGATTGACAAGGCTCATCAAACTTGTTCTTGAAGCATTGAACCGCATGTGCCCCGATAACTGCCATATCCGAGGTCCAGTCACCATCAATCATTAACCCACTTATTTTGTTTTTCGCCTTTCTATTGTTGATGATACCATGGAAGTATGCCGAATTCTCATCACCGTTGAGTATCCAATCTACCCGGGATTTCTGTTTGAGGTCCTTCAACCTGTCCCACTCCCATTTTTTAACCATGAGTTTAGCGTTCTTCCATTGACATCTTTCTTCCTCGTTAAGAACCCGCTGATCGGCCACATCTTCCAGTTTTTTACTCTACTCTTTCGCCCTTTTAATTTCAGCCGCCTCATTATCGTAAAATGCTTTCCTCCATTCTTTAATGTTGTTTTTTATCTTCTTCATTTTTTGGAGCAATACGACATCTTTCCTATCAGCTTCAATGTCAACATTAAGACCTGCAATAACATTAGCATCCAACCCGTCCATACCCAACCAGGAATTAAAGAAACGAAACGGGATAGGACCGTTATTTGTCTGGGATGTCGTGAGGACGATTGGCGAGTGATCAGAAACATCCCTATCTAATGCCAAAACTGTTGCTTCAGGCCATTTCCCCATAAAGTTTTCACAAACCAACACCCTATCAAGCTTACTTAATTTTTGTCCATCCGCAGACATAAACATGAATCTTCTTCCACCCATGTTGTACTCAAGTAGTCCAGCACTGAATATGAAGTTATTAAATGCCATCGCATTAGCCGGAACAAAATTAGAATTCATCCGCTCCGTTTCACTTCGTACATCATTGAAATCGCCAAATATAACCCATAACCCACATAGTTCCTCTTTAACTTCCCTGATTTCATTCCACAACAACCTTCTTTGAATAGGGTCAGTCGGTGCATATACATTCATCACATACACTTGTTCCGCCACTCCACATAGTTCACCCCCCATCATTATGAAATTTTGCCCTTTTCTAACAGCTGAAACTTTAAAGACAGCAGAATTCCAAATGGAAATTAACCCCCCCCCCCCCCCCGATCTACCTTCAGCATTTACAATTTCTTTACCATACCCATTCCCATCCCAAAACCTTTCCACCACCCTATCCGATGTTATTGCCATTTGTGTTTCTTGTAACCCGATAAAGAAATATTAAAATTTTGTTTAACAGATCTAACCTTTTTCGCTTTATCCGATCCCCTAGCCCCCTTTAAGTTAAACGACAAAATATTCATCTTGGATGCGTCATCTCCCATTCTTCTTCCACCGCCTTTTCAATTGATTCCTCCAACCCATTTATTGTCAAGCCTGCTGAAGTACCAACCAGAATAGTAGCATTCACCTCAGCCTGCCTCGCTTCTTTTACTGTATCGCCGGAATCAACTTCTTGATTACACTCGATACTCTTTTTTTCCCCATTCAATTCTTTGGCCCAATCAGTGTCATACCTGTCGTCAATGACACTCCCAAAGTTATAACCTTGGAGATCTTGCTTTTCCAGCTCAGTATTAACCTTTCTCACAAAACTTCTTCTTCTCCTCTTCTTTTTGTCTCCCCTAGAGTTTCCTGAACTGTTTTCTCCTTCAGAAGAGTTAGCTTTCCAATCAAATATTTTAACCTTATCTCTAATAACCATCTTATTTTTACGGGCCTTAAATCCCACATGTCTCTTCCTTTTTGACTGAGGCCCATTTTTTAACATAGAGGCCCACATATTATAAAGCCCAATATCCGAGTTGGACTTACCATTAGTGATTGGGCTATTATCATTGGACACCTTGGGCCCCACCTTCTCCAAAATGATTGGAGCAGAATTCGTTTGGCTCCCAGTACCTGTTTCCGAGGATTCCTCATGCATTACATGCATCTAATTGGTCACACTATCCCCCTTGTCCCCATGCACCGCCGCCTCTTCAGTTTCCACATTCATTGCTTCAGTTACCACCTTTTCATCTTCCTCATGATTTTGCCGGTCACCGGAGTTCGTTTCTTTTCCGGCCAATGAGTTGAGTTCATCGTCCACATCTTTGGACCCCCCATAATCCTGATTCGTTTGTGCAGCCTCCTCCAACACTTCATCAGAGCCAATAATCGCAACGTTTTCCCGAATAAAATCTGGCACCCATCTTCCAGATCCTTCAGAAACCCAGCATGAGAATGTTTCGTTTCTCCAGTCAATTTTAACTTCTTCATCAATCTTTAACGTCGACTTTACAACCACCCCTACATATGCACCAGAAAGATCCGAGTCTTCCATACCGTTCTCAACGTGCCTTACTATCTCCCCAAACATTGCTCCAATCTTTTCAATGTGTTCATCCGATCTAAGAATCAACGGAAGCCCAGATATCTTCAACCATGTAAGCCTTTCACTATCCAATATTTGCCCCTGCCATTCACAAACCGAAGATAGCCATTCTCCCCATATATTATACATTGATGCAAACTCTCTAGTTTTTTCCGCAGATGAGAATGTTATCAATGTTTTCAGGCCACCGAGGTACCTCACTTCCATTTTCATACCTTTTATACTTTCGAGTCCCTCCACCAGTTTACAAAGCCTGTAATAATTTCTTGCCACCGCAACCACTGACTTCCCAATCCATTGTTCCGGTGATTCAGCAGCTTTGTTTTGTAACCTAACCCGCTTTATCTCCTTTCTATACCCATCATCCTTTCTACCCATTAGTGTCTCCCTGAACGTGAAGCAATTGCTGTTGTACTCAGTTGCTGCTTGTTTTTGTCTCTCCCGTTCATGTCTACCATTCACATATTCGCTACCATAATCTGGTGTTTCTTTGTTGTGTTTTTTGACCTTACTGTCTTCTTTACTAAATCTTGCAACTCTTGCAAAAACCCTCCTATCGAACACATTGAGACTGTTTATTGCTTTCACCATTCTACTTTCATCCTTGACTTTAGTAAATCTAATGAAGGCAAATATTTTCCCAAATTTATCTTTCTTCTTGGCCACGTATGCATCACAAAGTTGTCCACATCTCCCATACTCCGCCCTTAGTTCTTCAGCCGTAACCCCCTCCGGTAGGTTTGAAATGAAGAACGTTGTTGATTGGTTGTTGCCGCCTTGGTTCCCCGGTGGGATTTCACCTTCTTCAAGTGTCATGCTAGAGAGCTTTTTTTAGTTGTCACTTTACATAAAGACAATGTTTGTTGGTAGGGAGAATTTAGAGAGAGAAAACGATAGAGGGGTGTGTACTGTGTAGTTATTGTCTTATTCATCTATAGTGAAAAGAATCAAATATTTTTCAGTCAAATTTAGGGTTCTAAAAATTGAATTTTGTGGAAAACCCACTTTTGTTTTTTTACTAATATGTTTCACTAGGGCTGTAAACGAACCAACTGAACATGAACATGACATTGTTCATGTTCGTTTGTTAAGGAAATAACATGTTCACGAACTATTCATGAACACTTAACGAACGAGATTTCTTGTTCGTGTTTGTTTGTTAAGGAAATAACGTGTTCACGAACTGTTCATGAACAATTACCGAACAAGGTGTTTGTTTGTGTTAGCTTGTTAAGGAAATGAACATGTTCTTGTTCATTTGACTTTATTTGTTAAATTTAGGTACCTGACAAAAGCGAATACAAAAAAAAAACATCAATGAATGTAGACGAACACAAACATGCATTAATGAACAAAACCGAGCACAAATTAACACGTACTGAATTCTAAAAATTTCATCACGGACATTATCCGCCCAAAACTATACTAATATAATTACCCCAATATACTTGACATAATCTTGATCACATCATGTCTCATAAAAACACAAAATTATCATATTAGACTTGAACTATCGAACACAAACAAACATACACGAATACGTTACCGAACGTTCATGAACATAAATGAACGAACGCGACATCTATTCATGTTTGTTTGTTTAACTAAACGAACAAAATTTTTTGTTTGTTTTTGTTCATTTATTAAACGAACGAACACAACCGAACTTCTCAACGAATATTTCACGAACTGTTTGTCGAACGTTTGGTTTGTTTACAGCCCTATGTTTCACTAATTAAATCCACTTTTTTTTTTTTTTTTTTTTTTTGGTGTGCTAGGGGCCTATACTGGTTATATGCAATCTGATGCATCGGCATTATCGGCTCATGACAATAAGGTAACATATTACATAGCTAGAAGATCGTTAAAATTAGGGGCGAAGCTTGGTTCTTGAATCGGGCTGAGTAAAATTCATCTAAATTCAGAGTTAACGTTCATAATCTTTGAACATTAATATATAGGATATTGAGTGCAAAACTGATTGATATTATTATTGTTAGATGTTTATATAATACTATGGCTGTAAACAAACCAAACGTTCGGTGAACAATTTGTGAACTGTTTGGCGGGAAGTTCGTTTGTGTTTGTTCGTTTAATAAATGAACGAACGCAAACAAGAAATTCCGTTCATTTAGTTAAACAAACTAACATGAACAAAGGCCATGTTCGTTCATTTATGTTCGTGAACGTTCGGTAACATATGTAATTTAAGTACTTTATGGTTTATGTTTGTTTGTGTTCGATAGTTCATTAGGGTTTTTACCTTTTTATATTTAGTTTAAGTACTTTAAATTCCCCGGTTATATTAGTGTATCACATGTTAATATTACTTTAACTATTTTGATTAACTGTTGTTTTTTGTGGATTAAATGAGGATTTCAAGTTTAATATGATACCTTTGTGTTTTTGTAAGACATTATGTGATTAAAATTATGTCACGTATATTTGGGTAATTGAATTAGTATATTCAGGGTGGATAATGTTAGCGATGAAAAATACTAATTTTCATAATTTAATGTGTTAGTTTATGCTCGATTTTGTTCAGTAATGCCTATTTGTGTTTGTTTACGTTAGAGTAAATTACACGGATGGTCCCTGTGGTATGCAAAATTTTCATCTTTGGTCCTTAGAAGTTTGGAGTTGCATAGATACTCCTGGTGGTATGTATTTTGTAACCTCGTTGGTCCTTAGCCTTAACGGCCGTTTACTAAGTCCGTTAAGTCGATGTAAAATGACCAAACTACCCTTTCATTTTAAAAAAAACAAGTAGGCCTAAATATTAAAATTGTTTAACTTTGAGGGCCCATTTGAAAGAGTCCCCAACTTCCTTTCTTCTTCACTTTTATTTCTGGTCAGATTATACCTCCATCATAATCACCATTCTCCACCACAACCACCACTGTTCCCCGACCACCATACCCCACCACAACCATTATCGTTCAACAGGAACCATCCCCTCCGCCCAAACCCGGCTGGTCCACCCTTTAACCACCGCAGCCACCGTCCACCTAAACCTCAACCAAACCATCCCTGATCCAGCCACCATCGAACTCCATAAAACCACCCTCCAGCGACACCACCAAGAAACCTCCACCGAAACCCCTTCCCTGTCAGATCTATTGAGTCCAGCCACCCAAACAGCCCCCTTCGGGCTTTAAAACCACTGCACCACCGCTGTCAACATCATCTCAGCCGAAAACAACCACCACTACCACCACCATTGATCCTTTGCTCGTGAGTCAACCGCCAGCCTTCGTCTTCAACCTCACACCCACCTCACCCACGACCACCACAATCCACCTCCTCGGACCTCTGCACCAAAAATCACCACCATAGGGACGATCTGTGGCCATGGCTACAACCGTGGTGGCTTTGGTCGACTGTAATAGACAGAAGACAGAGAGAGATCGGGATGGAAGGTATGTTTAGAGAGAGAGATTTAGGGTTTTAGAGAGAGAGATAGTGATGATGGTGGTGGTTTTCGGGTGGAGGTGATGATGGTTTAAGGAAGTGGTGGTGGTGGTGATTTGGGGAATTTGTGATCCAGACAATGGTAGAAGAAAAGAAGAGTAAAGGTGGGGTGGGGTGGGACCCACTTGAATACTTAATTAAATTTATATTTTCTTTAATTGTTTTGTCTTTTAGAAGGGGTAAAAGAGACATTTAACACCCATTTAACTGAGAAATCTAACATCCGTTAGGGATAGGGACCACCCGAGTGCAAAATTAGAACCTCAAGGACCATTCGTGTTAATTGAGGGCATTAGTGCAATATGTGTATACCACAGGGACCATCCGTGTAATTAACTCTTTACGTTAATTTGTGTTTCTTGTGTGTTTTTTTTTTTTTTCGACACCTAAATTTAGCAAATAAATACAAATGAACACGAACAGAAGTCTCGTTTGGTAAGTATTCATGAACAGTTCGTGAACACGTTATTTCCTTAACAAACAAACACGAACCAAAAATCTCGTTCGACAAGTGTTCATGAACAGTTCATGAACACGTTAATTCCTTAACAAACAAACATGAACAAGGTCTTATTCGTGTTCGTTTGGTTTGTTTACAGCCCTATATAATACCTCTTGAACCTTGTGTTCCATTTGAATTGGTTGTGATCGGTTGGAGAGTGTGATGTGAATTGAAGATTTAGGATCTGATGAAAAGTGTGTAACAAACTGTGTGTGTGTGAATTTGGGATATGTGTGATGATTAATTTGTTATTGAATATTTGGGCCGGGCTAAGAGTGGGCTAATAATGTTCAAATATAAATCTGAAATGATGTATGATATGTTTTCTGTTAAACAAAAGGATTCATTTCGTTTCTTACATAGAAAAGAAGGTTGCTCTTGCGACAGCGAATTGGATTGGAGGGAAACACGATTTCTTTGGAGTAGCGTTTCTTACAGTTAGTTGCTGGTGTCTTTTTTCGTGGCGATTATTTTTATATTTCTTTATGTTTTAAAACCGGGCCTCTCGGAGATCCAGCGTACTTGTCATGGAATAGGAATCAAGGTTAAAATCCAAGACAATAGCGCCGTGACCGTGGTCGCTTGTGCTCACGATGGCTTGCTCACGCGGGCCTTGGCCTATGTATTAAGAAGACATGAACCAATACGTGTTTTTGACTTATGAAGAATACTTGATTCAGTACTTAAGATAAGTAGCACCAAATGTCGCGCAACGCGCGACCATACAACACACTAGTTTAAGTTTAATACATACTAAATCTGGAATAAATAATAGTTTTTCCAGATGACAAAACACCAATGTTTTAAAAACAGGTTTTATACCATACCAGGCGGTTCAACCGGTTTTTCAAACACTGCAAAAAATCACATCTCCATCCTTATCTTTCTATTTACATCCTGCCAATCTCCTTCACCTGCAAGATCAGTATGTTAATATAACTATTTAATATGGGTGACATAACCCATTTATATAACTATCACCTTAAATATCCAGCTGCTGAGAGCGCAAAAAGGAAACCGCTCACAGTCATTGAAGCTGGTGGATCGCCGCGAACAAGGGAGAACACTACTCCTACCCCAAACCATGAAACTATACTGTAAAAATAAGTTATATAACATATGATTAGGGGTGTTAACCGAGTAAGCGACTAGACGTTGCCTTGAAAAAAGAAGCTGAAAATGAGCAGAGCTTAAACAAGCTCGAGCCCATTACCAAGTCCGAGCCTAAAATAAGTCGATTTATTAAACAAACATGAGCCGAGCTTCACATATTGAGCTCTAGACAGCTCGTGAGCATAAATGAGACTATAAATAATAAGCGAGCTGAGTTCAAACTTGAAAAATATTAACTGAACCGAATCGAACCGAGCTTCGAGCTCTCATAAGTTAAACGAGTTCGAGCTCAACTCGTTTGCAAGTCGCATATATTATATATAATTGACAGTAATAAAAACAAGATTACATGGTTTGGACATCTTCTGTTAATATTTTGACAACACTTGTTACATCAGCACCACGAGATCCAAAACAAACAGCCATGGTACTTGGATCCCTTCTTCCTGCTGGAACAGGCTTTACATAGAACAAAATATTATAAATTACATATATCTAAACAACCAACGATTAAATTAATATGAATAATACCTTGAGGGACAAAATGCATCTTGATTTGATGACAGGAAAATCTCTGAAGACTGGAAAAGCAAAAGAGCCCTTACCGTTACCCATGTCTTCTTTTTTTGATTGTAAACATGCTGAATGAGGATCATATAGGCAGAATAAGTGAATGAATTCATTGGATTTTCATATTAACTCATGTGTATTCGATTTGCTTTGGAATTACTCTTTAACCATCGGTTTTGTTTTTTTTTTTTTTTTTTTTAACTTTTTTACAACAAGTGATACAAGTTTAAATAGAGTGACTAGGTTCATTCACTATCGACCCATCATCATACTCAGTGAATCTCACCAATACATCATCATACTCATTAAATCTTACGAATAGCAAAGCTAAGATAGGGAGGATTGTTGGATATTTTAGTGTAATTGGATTGACTGTTTGACCAATATCTTCATAATAATACATCATATAGGAGGATTGTTGGATATCTAAGGGATGGGGGTCCGGGGGCAGCGCCCCTGGGAGCAGGGTCCAAGGGGCGGCAACCCCTATGGTAAAAATGTCTCAAAAAATTAAGTTTCGGAAATAGAGGGACTATTTTTGGAAATTTTGAAACCCTTGGAAAACTGCCTAAAAGGCAGTTAATGGCCCCAATTTTCATTACGTATTCTTCTTCTTGGTCAAATTCTCCGGTTCTTCAAATCTCAATCACAACATACAGAAAAATCTCAATCTCTGATTGTATCCGATTGAATATTCGATAGAACCGTCGAATTGATTCAATCTGAAAGCGATTACGTGCCTTCAGAGATTTCTGTTATCCGTGTTTGTTCGTTTGTTACTGTAAATCCCCAACAGGTCTTATGAGGGTAAAATGTAGACAACTTTACCTCTACTCTGCAAATATTAGAGAGACTGTTTTCAGCAAGACCCCAACTTGATAGTACTTTTGCATTAAGCATTGAACATGAGACACATAACACTTAGCAAAGGCTGATTGATGCATGTACACCTTGTCTTTCAGATATCAATGCCACCACATGATTTATGATTAACCGTCCTCTGCTTTTAACGTTATTTTCACAAAAAACTAGTAACATAATGTTAATTAGTGCAATTTTACTTTTACCTCAATTGTCCACACATGAATACAAGAATAAATTACAATTATTCTTCTTTTTACTCACTTTTTATTATTAACTCGTTAGTAAATTGTGATTACTACCAATGGGGTGGTGGGTCATTAGCAAAGGCAAAGCCTTTAAAACACCTATATTGTAAGAGGTCTTGAGTTCAAGTTTCAAATACCATAGAACTAAAAAGAAATTAGCCTTAAAAAAAGTAAATTGTGATTACTCTTAAAATTTAAAAAGTAACGCTTAACGTTTCACGCATAGTTATTTTTATTCCAACAATGGGAATGTCTACAATCAAAATGGTTACAAAAACCACCAAAATGGCTACAACAACAATGAGAATGGTTACAACAACGAGAATGGCTACAACAATAATGAGAATGGCTATAGCCAAAATGGTTACAACAACAACGAGAGTGGCTACAACAATAATGAGAATGGCTATAGCCAAAACGGTTACAACAACGAGAATGGCTACAACCAAAATGGTTACAACAACAATGAGAATGGCTATAACAATAACATGTATATAGGGTTGTACAAAAAGCCCGCGGCTCGAGGCTCGCTCGAAAAGGCTCGTTTTGTTTTCGAGCCGAGCTGGCTCGTTTTGCAATCAAGCCGAGCTCGAACCAGGGGTGTTCAGCTCGTGGCTCGGTTCGATGGCTCGACATACGGCTCGACTCAGGCTTGTGTATATGTAATTAATATATAGATGAAAGTAATATATTTTGGCTCCAAACCCAATTCTAAAATTCAAATTTTGAAAGTCCCACTCATATTACCTATCTAACTCACCTCTTCATAATCCAATAAACCTTAACTTAAAAAAATAAAAAATATACATGTATATGTGTAATTTTATTTATTTATTTTTTGTTTTTTATTTTATAAATCTTTGTAAAAAAAAAAAATAACGAGTTGGCTCGAGCCAGCTCGAACATTTACGAGCCGAGCTCGAGCTCGACTTTTTAGCTCGACCAAAAAAACGAGTCAAGCCAAGCTGGCTCGTTTTGTAATCGAGCTCGAGCTCAAGCTCGGCTCGGCTCGTGTACAACCCTACATGTATAGCAACAACTACAATGGATCCTCAAGCTCTATGTATGAGAACAATGGTTACAAGACCAAAAACAACGACGACAACATCAATTACATGACCTTCACAAACAAGAATAGCGGCTACAATGGCAACGGATACACACCCTCTAAAGAGGAAAACAATGGCTACAACAACAACAGGTACATGGTGGAGCGAAAAGGAATGAGTGACACAATGTTTTTAGAGAATGGTAAGTAGTCTTATGATCCAAACAACAACAATGGGAATAACCATGAAATTAGTTATGAGGAAGAAGTGAGTGACAATGGTGAAGGGCACAATAGGAATAATGAAGAATCAAAATATGAGTTTGACACAATGGAAGAGTATGAGAGGCAAGAGGGGTATGTGCCATAAGTATGAAGAGATACAATTTGTTTTTTAAGTATTTACACCATAATTACAAAGCATATTGGAAGGTTCAAAAAAAGAAGTGGAAGTTGTTTTGTTTTGTTTGTGACTCCCTCTTTTCTGCTATGTTTGTCTTTTTGATGTTTTGGTGGGTGGTAAGGATTTTAAAAATATGTACTTTGGAATATAATTATGTAAGCTTCTGTTTGTACTAAATTTAATGACAACCAAGTTTTCCGATTTCAAACCGCTATATAATTTGTTGACACATTAGGGATATTATTATGACCATGTTTAACTAAGATAGCTTGATTAATTATCATTGTGTTAGATAACATAACCATCCAAGAAATGTCCATGTTTGACCAATTATGATCATGATCTATGTGTGACCAACTATGACAATGTTTATCTCTTTTTTTAACCATGACCGTAATTGACTAGGTTGCATAGCATGAGGGGGGACGGGGCGTTACCAGATTTGGTCACAGGTACCCAACTACCAGCACGGTAAGACCGCTGTCACCTGTGCTGGTAGTAGATCCGTGACCTGGTTGTAGTTAACGGATGTGAACACCCGTGAATCTAAATAAAATATTATTTCTTTCTATGTCATCTTTTCCCAACTATCATCATCACCACCACTTAGGGACGAACTATAGGAGACGAAACGGACCACAGTCGCCACTGAAGTCATGAAGTCGGAGTTTTGTATTTTTTTTTCCTTTGAAGAAGACAACATTGGGGTATATTATTATTATATTATTAGCTTAAGAATTTATATTATTATATTATAAAAGTACTTTTTGATTATACTATTATTTTAAGCATTGTTGAGTATATTATTATTATGTGAAAATAATTTATTGTTGGGTAAAAATTAGTGAAGTGCTGTCTCCAAAAAAATGTTTCAGTGAAGAAAATCAGTGAAGTGGTGTGGTAGTACAGGATTAATAGAAATCAGTGAAGTGAAAACCTCTTCAGTGGAGTGGAGCGCCCCTTCCCCCTGACTATTCACCCAAATTGTATGTTAGTGGCCTACCATTCTTCTTCATGTGACCTTCAAATCGTTGTGTGCTATTAAGTGGAGTTGCCCCCTTAAGAATTGTCTTCGACTTCTTTGATCGCCCCATGATGTAGATTAAAATTTGATGACAGCGGATATCCTCTTAAGTTATATCATCCCAGATGTCTTCGACTTCCGTTAATTTCTTCTTCAGGTGGATCAACCCCCCAATTTTTCATTCTTTCTTTTCCAATTTTAGCTCTTGTTCAACCACAAAATAACTTCAATTTCTACATATCTAACCACCCCCACCCACACACGTCTTTGATTTCCACGTATCTACATGTCACCGTGTTCAACGTACGAGTCGAAGTTGGCTCACCAATCAAGTTCAAGCTCAAATTTCAATTTGTTAAAAAGCTTTCGAGCCGAGGTGGCTTAGTTTAAACTGGCTCAACTCAGCAACTCGTTAAGCAACTTTATAAAATGGATTAGTTTAAACTCATATCAAGTGGTTTGTTTACTTAAGACTAGACGGAGTGGGGGCGGGAGAGGGGGCGGGAAGGGCCTGAACACCGCCGCTTATAGGCGTGGAGAGGGGCGGGAGTGGGGGGGCGGGAGGAAGCCCACTGGCGTGGGGGGAGGGGTGATGGCCACGTGGCGGGTTCTTATTGGAGGCTTATATGTTACCGTTTAAAAAAAAAGAAAGAAAAAAAATAATACCGTTGGTAACGGCTAGTATTTAAAAAAAAATTTATTATATATATATATATATATATATATATATATATATATATATATATATAACAATAACATCCTATACACAAACACACACTTTTTTTTTTTCATAAAATCCTCTCAATACTATCATATATTTTCAAAAAAAATTGCAAGATGTCGGGCAATTCTTCGAGTTCAGACGATATGTTTGATCAACTCGCTTTGGATGACTTGGGCGAAGGTGCCGCAGAAATGTTAATGGCGACCGTTCAGAACGTCGTTAAAGCTATAGCGGACGACGAAGGGACCTCCGAACCACCCAAGCGTAGAAAGTATATAATTCGTGAACGACAAACCGGAAATGAGTTATTGGTACGTGATTACTTCTCACCCGAATCAACATTCGATGAAAGAAGTTTTAGGCGTCGTTTTCGTATGAGTCGTAATTTATTTTTAAGAATAACAAATGATTTGGAAAATAAGTTTGATTATTTCAAACAAAGGCCCGATGCACGTGGTCAGATGGGATTTACCGCGATGCAAAAGGTCACAGCCGCGCTTCGAGCATTGGCTTACGGAATGACTTCCGACATAATGGATGAGTATCTAAGGATGGCCGAGCGAACGGCTAGAGAAAGTACTCAGTTTTTTTGTGCGGGCGTCATTGATTTATATTTAAAAAGATATTTGAGAAAACCAACATTTAGTGACGTCCAGCAACTTTTAGAGTTTCACGAAGAAAAACATGGTTTTCCTGGTATGCTCGGGAGTTTAGATTGTATGAAATGGGAGTGGGAAGTTTGTCCAACTGAGTGGCAAGGCCAACACGCTAGCGGTTTTCATAAAAGGTCGTGTATGATGCTTGAAGCGGTTGCGTCACAAGATCTTTGGATTTGGCATGCGTTTTTTGGTGTGCCCGGTTCGTTGAACGATAGGACTGCTCTTAATCAGTCCCCAATCTTCAACGATCTTATAAACGATATTTCACCAAAAGGAAGTTTTTTTTAAACGGGGTAGAATATAAGTACGGGTATCTTCTAGCAGATGGAATTTACCCTGATTGGGCCGTGTTCGTAAAATCGTTTACACGGAGGACGACGTTAGACCCTAAGAGAAAAAAGTTTAACAAAGCTCAAATGGCTGCACGGAAAGATGTTGAGCGTGCTTTTGGTGTGTTGAAAAAAAGATGGCACATTTTGGCCACACCCTGCCGAATGTGGGAAAAAACGCATATACGAAATGTGATGTACGCATGCATTATTTTACATAACATGATTTTGGAGGATGAAGGGCGTGCAATATGCGAGTACTTTGGTGAGGAAACGCAGCAAAGTCAAGCAAACATTACGGATGAAGAAAGAAACGCCAACAACTTTGAAATCAAGAATAGCCAAACACATCACAACCTTCGAGCGGATCTGGTTGATCATATTTGGAGTGTACCAAGAGATTACTCATCTGATGAAGACGATAGCGATAACTAAAGTGTATTTTTTTTATGTTTTTATTAAAATTTCATGTATTTTTGGTTTGTTAGTGTTTTTTTATTTAACTTTGTAGTTTATTATGAATTAATATTATGTTTTTTTAAATTTTTGTTTTAAATTTATTAAAAAAAAATTAAAAACAATAAAAAAAAAGAAAAAAGAAATGTCAAGTGTCACTTCCCCTCACCTCTTCCCCCCTTCCACTCCCCACAATTATTCCCCCCCCCCCAAGGGACCCACAAGTGCCACATGACGCTTCATCCCCCTCTTTCCCCCACCACTCCTTATAGTCTAAATATGAAACAATAAGCGGCTTTATCAACTGTTTTTGCATTAAAATTTAAAAGGATAACATGTGAATCAATGTCCTAAAACAAAGTAACGCAATCCAAAATAACAAAAACCATCTGAATAAGCAACCCTGACAAGTGTAGAAGTCTACAACATGATTGCAAAACAAATCAAACAACTCATTCAAGAGTTTCAAATCATCACTTTATTTAACAGACAAAAGCACGGGGTCTCAGAAACATAGATTGAATTGACAGACGCCAAATGCGCGACCATAAAATAAAACACAAGATAGTTTTATGGTCTCTTTTGATCATTCAAGCACCTGGGAGATATTACACAGGAAACATGGCATCAGAGACAAAAAAGGTAGAAAAACATGTAAAGCCTGTGAGGAAAACCAACACATTTTTGTACCCTTGGCCTCTGATATTTTTGGCTCATTGGCACCGGAGGCTATCCGCTTCCTGACCAGGGTCCAGCGGGTGATTCATAGTAGTGTCTTGGCTCCGGGTGGGCAGGGTTACGTTTTTAGTAGATTATGATTTGCTATTCAGAAAGGGGTGGCGGCGCAGCTTGTTGCCCGCCTACCCGCTATCTTGATGTAATTTTCTTAGTTATGGAATAAATTGAACGTTTTTACTTAAAAAAAAAAGAGAATAATTATACAGAAATTTTAAACACTAAGAAAAAACAAAAATGTATACAAACAGATTGAGACACGTCGCAACAACAGGGACGAGCGAGAATATGGCAAACAATTCTCATGAAACGATAGAAGTAGATCCTGTTTTTAGGTTTGATGTTTTAAGACTGCATTATTTTTAGGGTTGGAAATTTCTAACTTGACACGAAGCAAACACTAAGTTTACAGGTTTGGTTTAGCCTAAATGGGTCAAGTCAGTTTCGGTATGAACCCCCGACATGTTTAGGTACCTAAACAGGTTGTTTCCTTGTCAACCCTGCGGGGTTGCGGGTCGACCCTTTTAACCCATTTGTTTATTTTTTAGTTAAAATGTGTCTATATAATAACTTAAACTGATGTATTTTTATGCTTAACTAGCAGTTAAAAAGCGCCCCGCGTTGCGGGGCGGTGGCCGTAAACCCGTGTCACCAGCATTGTAGGATGGAAACGTAAAATCGTGCTAAGTAGCAACGAAACAACGACCAAAACCATGAAAATCGTAAAGAAAAGGCACAAACCATTAACACCAAGTGACGTACATAACGTTAAAATATA
The DNA here is from genome assembly GCA_030844895.1 of Ambrosia x helenae. Classification (NCBI taxonomy): domain Eukaryota; kingdom Viridiplantae; phylum Streptophyta; class Magnoliopsida; order Asterales; family Asteraceae; genus Ambrosia; species Ambrosia x helenae. The sequence goes on along the minus strand of CM061234.1, from coordinate 57,507,104 downwards.
GAGGGAAAATAAGTCGTAAAACCATGTTAAGTAATAATAAGCGAACAAAGACCAAACCCGTGCGACCGTGCAAAATCGAAAAACCAAACCGCGTTAAATGAGAAAGCACCAAATTACAAGGGGTGTAAATGAAAGGAAAAAAACCACAAAGCACTAAAAGACAAAATAAACTACGAGACAAACAACTTACTTTTTCTAGGCAAAATTACCATTTTACCCTTTGTTCACACACAAAATCACCGTTTTGCCATTTTCACACAATTACCATTTTACCCTCTGTTCACACATAAAATTACAATTTTGCCCTCCGTTCACACATTATTCCTCGACATGTTCTAAATTAATATATATAATAATGTTAAAATTATAAAAATAAACTAAGGCGCTTCAAACATGAAAACTTAAAAAAATAAAAATAGTTATATAAAGATGGAACTTTAACGTATAAATATGTAAAAGTAAACAAATCTATATATCAATCTATATATATAAAAGAAAACGCATATGCTGACGTGGCGTGCAATGGAGGCCTCAATCTCCCTTTAAGAGTGCCACGTGGCATCATAATTGAAAGATTTTAGTGTTTTTAACTATTTCCTTTTTTAATTAAAAAAAAATATAAACATAAAACCCTAAATTAAATTGAGTTATTTTAGGAAAAAAAGAATTTAAAAATAAATTTAAAATTTTTTCTCTCATGTTTTCTCCCATAATTTTTAAACGTTTATATCTTTTATATACGGGATTTTTTTAAGAAAAAAATTACACCAAATTAACGAGCGTTTTATTATCTTTCCAACGAGTACCATAGTCCTATATAAAAAACGGAGAAAAATCGATTATTTTTTGTGGGGTTTCGTTCATACAGGAAAAAAACACACAAAGTGTTCATGTTATTCATTAATCATGATTTTTCTTTTAAACCAGGTTCTTATCTACGATGTTGAAAATCAGCCCAATCACCATGTTATCATTAGAATTTTACTAGGTATACTTCATCAAGAGAGTTAGGAGAAAGAATCGCGCAACACTGCAACACATGGTGTCACCTTATTGCAAGGTTATTTTTTCATTTATTTAATTACAAGAGTAATAATTATTACTATTAGTATTAGTATTATTAGAATGGTTATATTTTTCAACCCCGGGACGTTCCCGGAAAGAATTGATAGTTGCTGACGTGGCGTTCAATGGTGGCCTCAACCATCTCTTGAATATGCCACGTGGCATAATGAGATGCAATGATTACAACTTACAACTTAAGGGTTTGTTTAGTTGATTAGGTGAGGAATTATAAGAGCCATTAGAATGTGAGAAATTAGAGAGATGTGATGAGTTTTTTAATAGTTGCAGCTTACATAAGTGATTCTTTAGATGATTACTGATTAGGTTTTAGATTAGGGAATATAAGTTATTACTGATTAGAATACTATGAACATGCAATTATTGAGAGACTTTGTGGTTAGTTAACTTGAGCCATTTGCAATAGGTTATCACATAAAAATAGATTTTCAACCCCAGGACCCTCCCGGGGTAATCAGCTAGTATATATATATTGCAAAGGGATTAATCCTACATGTCATAATCTTATGTAATCTCTCCTTTGAGAGATGCCACATAGGATGTGATGTGGCAAATGTAAACCAATTAAAAAAAAGGAATAAATATCATTTAACCTAATCTATTAAATACCTAATCTACTAAATCTAAATATTAAACCTTTTTTATTTTTTCTCTCATGTTTCCTCCCATAACTTTTAAACGTTAATATCTTTTATATACGAGATTTTTTAAAGAAAAAAATTACACCAAATTAACGAGCGTTTTATTATCTTTCCAACGAGTACCATAGTGCTATATAAAAAATGAAGAAAAAAATGACTATTTTTTGTAACCCGACAGGTATTGTGTCGGATTTGGGATTAGTTTAAAAAAACTGTGAGTTTGGGTCGGGCCTGGGATTAGGTGATACCTGACCTGATTACCCGAAACAACATACCCAAATACCCGAACTATATACCTGATCATATACCCATGAATTTTTTAACGCATCACATAACCTTTAGACTAATGCGTTCGATATTTCAATAATTAACTTTTTTTTCTTATTTCATGTTAGTTCTTTTTGAATAATCGATTACAAACTTCCGAATTCATTTGTAATGGCACTAGATTTATACCTCGGCGCAGAGATTCGTTTTTTTATATTTGAATATCATAACTTATTGCAGAGATTTGTTTAAAATAATAATAACAATAATATATTTTATTATGTCATATTAGACATTTCAACCCGGGACGCTCCCGGGATAAAAACTAGTGATATATATTCGGGGTTCAATGCTTTGTGTTTGTGTCACCCACAAATACACGTGTCAAATTCGGTTCATGCGTGTGATAATACATACTTATTATAGTAGATTTTTTTTTGAACGGCAAATTTCTTTTCCTCGTAAGACTTGAACCCATGACCTCTCCTTTAGGTGTTCTTAGAAGCTTTGCTTCTACCATTGGGCCACCAACCCTAATGGCACTTATTATAGTAGATGACTACTCTAGGTTAACATTAGTAGATTTTAGATTTTCTGATAAACAAAAGTGAAACACCGAAATTAATAATTAGTTTTATCAGAAAAGTCCAAAATCACTTACAACTATCTGTTAGAAGAATCAACAGTGATAATGGAACATAATTTAAAAACTCTAGACTTAAAAAAATTTCGGTAAAGAAAAGAATTTCACATAATTTCTCTACTCCAAATTCTTCATAAAAAAAAATAAGTTGAGAAAAGAAGAGAAAATTGCTCGAATAGTCCCTGTGGTTTGCACAATTTTCACCTATAGTCCTCAAGTTTTTAAAATTACAGGTATAGTCCTCAACTTTTGGTGTTTCTTAACTCAGATAGTCCTTGGAGTGGCTGTGAAATTACTAAATTACCCTTTTGATGGATGGAGGTTAAATAATCTAGTTAAGTAGGTGTTAAATTACTAAACTACCCTTGTTATTAAAAAAATATAAAAAGAATTAATGTGGGACCCACCCACTTCATCTTCCCCAACCCATCACCTCCACAAACCACCATCACCACCACCCATCTCCACTTTCACCACCACCACCACTACCACTCCAATGGTCACCGCCTCCACAAACCACATCTGTTCCGACGACTAACCATCAGACTTGTAACCCCTCATCTTTCAAACACCAACAACCGATGTTATTCCTCTTAACCCAACACCCACCATGGTTACAGAAATGACATTGCATCTCATACCTTACACACAGAGAGAGAGAGAGAGAAGAAACGGAGCCAAGACAGAGAGAGGCGTATGTAGAGAGATGAATGAAATGGAGAAGGAAGAGGAGAAGCCCGACCGTCGGCCACCACTCGACGGCGGAGCACCACCGCCAATAAGCACAACTCTGACACCACACCACATCGGAAACATTTCTTAGTCGGAAACATCATCCAGTTCCTTTCCAATTCCGACCAGTTCAGATCCATACCATTTCCGGTCGGGTCTAAACAAAACCCTTCGTTTGTTCGTGTCTCTTGCAGGGACAGGTCAAAATCAAGTCATTGAAATTGATTCTCTTGTTCCACGGCAGGTTACTATGGTTAGGATTTAATTGATTGCAGAGAGTTGAAGTTGGGATTGAGTGAAGGATTTATGGAGAAGATGGGGAAGATTGAAGTGTGGGACCCTTAATTAGTATTATTTTTTTTTTATTAAAGTAAGGATAGTTTTGTAATTTCACATCAACTTAACTAAATTTTTTAACCTTAGTTAGCTTCAGGGACTATCCGAGTTAAAAAAATGTCAAAAGTTGAGGACTATACCTGTAATTTTTAAAAGTTGGGGACTATAGGTGAAAATTGTGCAAACCACATGGACTATTCGAGCAATTTTCTTAGAAAAGAATAAATAAAACTCTTGTTGAATTAGCTAGAACAATGTTGGTTTTTTTCAAATTTGCCAACATATTTCTGGGCTAAACCCAGTGCAAATGCATGTTTTACACAAAACATAACTTTAATTAAAAGGCTTCAAAAGACGCAATATCATGCAATTTTCAAAATAACCCAAGCGTTAAATTCTTACATACTTTTGGTTGCACATGTATATCTTCAATGACTTTGATAGTTTAAAAAAGTTTGATAGAAAAGTTGAAAAAGGAATTTTCTGGGATACTATGGTATCTAAAGCATACAGAGTATACATTTAAGTTCAAAAGTAATCAGAGAAAGTTTATATGTATTCTTTGATGATTCCTCAACAAATTATCAATCAGTAAATCATGATCTTGACAAAAACATTTCATAACCCAGAAATTGAAGATCAGATTTTAAATGAACTTTTTGGAAAAATACTAGGATATGATTGGGAAAGTAATTTTAACTCTCTGGACAAAACTTCTCCAAACAGTCAAAATGAAAATAACGCAAATGAAGTAGGTGAATCATTTGGAACAAATTCTGATAAACATTCTAATCAGAACTCATCTACTTAAACAGAAAGCAACAATCAGGAGGAAGCAAAAACAAATTAATTAGATATCCTTAGCAAAACCCCTTTTTCAAAACAAGAGATAGACAAAAGACCATTCTCCCGCTAACATAATTGGTGATCTAGAAAAAAAGGGGTACAAACTAGATCAACAACTGCTAATGAATGTCTTTGTACAAACAAAATCTATTTCTGAAGGTTTACAGGATCCAAACTGGATACATTCAATGCAAGAAGAGCTAGAACAATTTGACAAAACTAATGTATGGACACTGGTTCTAAGACCAAAAGAAAAAACTTTAATTGGAACAAAAGTTGCCATAACAAAAAAATAAAGCCAAATTGGTTGTCAAATGTTTTAGTAAAAAGGAAGATATTGACTATAATGGATCTTTTGCACCATTAGCAAGATTAGAAGCTGTTAGAGTCTTTCTAGCTAGCTTATGTTGCTCACAAAGATTTCAAAGAGTATCATATAGATGTCAAATCAACATTTATAAATGGGAAGATTGAGCAAGAAGAATGTGTTCAATAATCTCAAGGGTTTGTAGAATGGAAATTTCCAAATCATATCCATAAACTTGACAAAGCTCTTTATGGCTTAAACACCAAGTGTAAGAACCGTCCCCATGAACAACTCTTAATACGATTTTTAAACATGATTTGGTCCGAGTTTTGGTAAATATTTCTTTTGAAGCATGGTACATTAATTGTTTTGCACGCGCGTGTCACAAATGACCCGTACGTGTTGTCAAAGACTTATGTGACTTTTAGTCTACATGGAATGTACAAGGCTACTTGTAAAATTACACTCATGTAAATGCATTATACTTAAATAAATTGACCCGCTTAACAAACGTAATCAATTTCCTCAAAGTTGTCCCCAAAGGATGTATGTGGTCTCACGCGTGTGTTTGGTTCCTCACTTGGCTCGTTTCTCCATCTGAGAGCATCACCTAAGGCAATCTAACATCACAAATATTAATAATTATATTTAAATCGTTTTAAATAAAAACTTACTAAGCAAGAGCTTCTAACTTATCAAAACGTAAACCAAATCTAATCTGGTTTAAGCTACTCTAAGATCAATGTAGGCTACGTTTTTATCAGGTCAATATATGTCACTCTCTAACATGATCAGCCCCCTTCAACTTTATACAACCTGTTCACACATCCAAAACTCGGAACTTGCAACCATAAATATTGTTAGTAAGATCTAAGTTCTAACCACACTTTTGATGATAAATCAACTCCTAGGACACATAATTCATTTACAAATCGTAACATGTTCAATACAATATTCACTTCGTTGTGTCATTTACTCCCACACCTCATTTCCTAATCACATGGTACACTTTAAAAAATAGATTATTAAGAGGTTCCAAAATCCTATCATCTTTTGGTTAGTCATATACACACTTTTGACCTATTACAAAAGTATTAACATTCTTTTGTCAACCACTGGTTTATTGACAACCACCCTCAATTACTAAATCAAACACTTTCAGAGAAGCATCCATAAAAACTAAAAAAATAATAATTTTGTTAACTAACTTCGGACCAAAAATCAGGTCAAAATAAAATGGTTAAGACCCCAAAACACTTTTGCAAATAGCGGACATACTTGTTGTTAAAAAAGTATTTATTGATAAAACAACCGCAAAAACCACATCAAACATGTTCAAAAAAATCTCCAAAAATTACAAAAGATCATTTATCTTTTAACATGATTTTGACTAGAAATCGTGTCAATAATTAATGGTTAAGACCTCGAAGCAAGTTTTGCAAGTAGAGGACCTGCTTGCTGTCAACAACTATTCATTGACAAAACATCCACAAAAACGACATTAAACAAGTTCATGTTAAATGCCACGTAGTAACATACAACACGAAATAAACATTTGGGGCGTTACATTTCAACTCCCTTAAGGAGGGTTTCGTCCATGAAAACCTTTCTTACGTACCCTTTTATTAAACAAAGAATTTAAATTTTTGTTTTCAATAGATCACCGCCCAATCTTAATTTGTTCTTTAATCTATCTGTTAATAGTTTTCTAAGCCTAGGGCTATAGTCCCCTTTTTACTAGGCTTTCTAACCTTACTTTCGCTTCTGCGAGTTTGTAGTCTTATCTTTAATTTAGAGTCGCCCGACTCATCTTCCTTTAGTTATGTTAGTTCATCACATAATATCTATTTGGACATCCTTACATGATTATATATTTAGACAATATTTCATCATATGGCATCCCATTGCACATCCCTACACGATTATTTTCCTATTATATTCTCGAAGGTATTTTGATCCTACGGATCATTTCCCAACTAACTTACCTATTTAATGCCCGTTCCTAGTCCTACAACCCATTTTTTGGTTATTAACATTTCGAATGATGTATAGATCTGACGATCGTTTCTACACTTTTCTAAAGGGTGTTTATTCTCCCTGCCTTTATTGTTATCATACATATATCCAACCACGTACATACATGCATTTATTTCCACACTTCCTTTCATTAGCAATTTTGCCTATTTCGGTCATATAGACCATATTCGGTTTATTATCATGGCCATAGCTTCGTTTCTATGACCACTGGCCATTTATACTTCGGTTTTACATGCCAGTTCATCCATCATGTCCAATGGTCCATGAAAGTGCAATTCCTTTCATTCTTCTTAACGTGCCCTTTTAGACCACGTTTGCTATCGTTCTATTTCATACCAATCATAGTTCGTTACTATGATCGGATTTTTTTTCAACATTTTCTGTTTTCTTTTTTTTTTCAGAGTCATGTCGATTCTTTTATCTAGAAAATGACAATATATACGTTTCCTTTACCATTCTTATTTAGCATGAGAAACATACCCGATTCTCAAGCCCTATCAATTCATTTTCATATAATTAACCCTACCCTATAACTCATGGGGCAGCTGTATTTAAATGTCTATCCTTTGGGATGTGACCCTAAGGTTCACCCCTTTTTAGTTTGTGCCTCGAAGGTCACTTTGGGCCTTAACCCTTATTTCCATTTTTCTCATTATTGACCCAAAGGATATTTTGTGATCCTTAGGTCGGGATGATCCCGTAGATCGCCCCTTTCTATCCATTTTCCCTCTTTATTTTCGTTGTGTCTACAATAATCCTAAGATCATGATTGTTTTCATAGGCAATTACCTCCGTTTCTATGACCCTGTGGGTCAAATATACTTTGGTTTCACATGCCTTCCTATTCACTGACAATACTCCCACTTCTATATCCCCGTGGGGCATTTATGCGTAAGTTTAACATGCCTTCATAGCAATCATGCCCCTTTAGAGAGATTGACTCATTTTTTTAGGATTTCATTGGATTACTTATCTCTACGTGCGTCATACTTCGTTTCTATGGTTCCCGCGAGAACCATTTATACGGGTATGCCCGTAAGGTTTTATAATCCCAAGGATCCTTTATCACCCCTTCCTACCGACCTAGTCTTTGCTACATGGAAGGTATATGTGTAAATCACAAGAAGCTCACTGTATTAAGTGTTTAACACCTACCTTGCCAGGGTAAGCAATCCGCACATGACACTCGTGATCTTACCATGATCGTCGCAATACTTCCCATGTAAGACAAATCCCCCAGTCCTCAATTTTATTTGGTATAAACCTTTGTCTTGTTGACTTACACAATTTAGGTATCTCCATTTTGTATTTATTTTAAATCATTGTGGGGTGTTTCATCTATTTACTTCCTATGCAACTACATTCACAAAAGTGACTACTACTTACTTTCCTTATGACTCTTTTATCAAAAATATTTACTTCGGTGGTCATCTTCGTTCCCGTTTCTAGGTCTAAAACCCCATTTTCTATATATTTGTCGTTTATGATAGTGATGCATAGTAACACGTTTCCCATTTTCTCTTGGGAATTTCATCCTGGATTGGTGTCCTATCCAGGTTCTTCCCAAGTCTTAGCTCCCCGTACGGAATATCATTCATCATATGAATGTTATCTACACTATTCTGTGTGCCTTAATATGGAGTGTGCATCAATAGGTACCCACTCAGGTAGATCTTCACTATTGTTTGATCCTCGATCCACCTCATTTCACATTTGAGTCTTTGCTGAGCATGTCCCATTGTCATGCTTTCAATTCATCTTCCATTACATTTGATAGATTTATCCATTTCCTCTATCTTTGGATGCGACATTGAATCTCTGCAATGTTTCCAAGCATTAGTACTGTAATAATCTAATATGAGCCCATATTTTATTACAAGGCCCTTTTTACTGTATTTGGTAATACTATTTACTCGTTATTCATTTTTGTTTTTAGCTAGCCTTTGGCTGCTTTAACCATCATTTACCAATTTTTCTTCTAGCAAAGTGTGATCACGTGATTGCCCTATATATTATTTACCTCAAGTCTATTTCATACAATTTTAGTTACTATAAAAGTAACTTACCTAATTGCGCGACCAAGTATTGAACCAAACACTTCATCCATTAACCTTGAGCTCTGAATGCCATTAACAAAGTGTGATCACGTGATTGCCCTATATATTATTTACCTCAAGTCTATTTATAAGACCCTACCCGTAATCCAGGTAATTAAGCGTTAATATACTTGGTTTGGAGTTGAAAATCTAAAACCTTTCATAATTTACTTTAAAGCATTAACATCTAGTCACTACACGATTTAGTACAACATAATAGATTAAAGTTAATACTTAGCAGACTTCCAAAATAACCAAGTGTCTTAAAGATTTCATCAAAACATTTCGGAAACGGACGAGTTAAGCATGTTCGGTTCTTCAATACGTCTCGATCATCATCCGGTTCATGCAGCGGAGTACCTAAGGGTTTATCATAGTTAGACAACCCATAAATATGTTATTATGATCGAATTTAGATGCAAAATACAAAAAAAATGAATTTTGGTTGATTTGGCGTATCTTACGCCATTGGCGTAGGGAGAGGGCATCTGGTGGCATAGGGCAGAAGAAATCAGCGTAGGCACTCTGACGTTGGCGTATCCTACGCCATTGGCGTAGGCATTTGGCGTAGGCAACACCAAAACTGGCGTAGGCTCCACCAAATCCTGACAAGGTACAAAATGTTTCAGCATCAAGCTGCCCCTTTTGGGTCAGTTTAAAAATACTCCCGGGGCTTCCAGGGACACGTTTAAAGGTTCTCGTGCGTAATACAAACATGATTAGATGTATATTTGAATTCCTTGTTCGTTTTCTAACCCAAGAACCCTGAATTATATGTCCATCAATATGTTGACCCGTTAACTTTTGCATACATCCAAATTTTTAAGATTTTATGATTTCCAAGGCCTAGTGATGATTTTTCTATGCTTGTCAAGCCTCAACTCGACTAGGTGACCTCTGACCAAGTCATTTATACCGTTTTTGCGATGCCTCATGTCCATGGCCACATGTGCCATTTGTCTCGGTCTTGTTCGCTCGGTCTCTATAACTTGCAACGTGATATAAACACGATGTTTTCTTATAATCCTTGGAAATCACAATCTCATTTCATCTAAAAGATATACCCATGATTTATATACCCAACATGAGCAAATATGTATATATATATATATCCTACAAAGTCATAGATATGACTTACCTTGGCTCGTGCCCTTTTTGCTTTTAGACTAGCTTGAGGTAGATATCATAGAGTCTATGAATACACTCAAGCGACTAGCACAAATTCGTTACCGGCTTAATGTTAACTCTTGGCCTAAGCTATTGTCTATCTAGCATTTTACCCAATTGACCCGATAGTCTAATTGGGATATTAACAACCTTCATCTAAGGCCATCTTCTATGAATCGTGTATCTTATTTATGCTTCTTTTTGTGACATTTCAATGTCTAATTCCCAAATGCATATACAAAGGTATAATTAAGCATATAAACATACTAGAGACATATTAAGAATTAAGTCATCGAGTGACTTACCTTATGCGTGCTTCCTCTTTACCTCAACCCGAGATTCCTTGGCTATCCATAGTTTCTTGTATTCGCACCTATGAGGTGAATAACCACTTAGGTTGTTAGAACCTAGTCTTTACTTGTCTATACGCATTTTTGTCGTGATTTACCAATATACAAGTTCTCAAGAAATCATTTATGCTCGACTAAAATCGAGTTCTCATTGAGTCATTTTATCAAACACTTGGTATGCGTGATTTTCCTAACTTTAATTTTAGGACTTGAGGACCTCTTGGGTCCATCTTTGATCAAGATTATCAATACTAGCATTCCTATAAACATTTTAATCATAGTTTATAATTAGTATTTCATGGTTTAATGGTGGTTCCTACCAATCCACCAAAAAACCAATTTTTTCCTAACATGAACTACAAGGTTATAACCTTCTCACAAGGATTTTGTTTAACACACACAAATTAACATGTATTATGATTCTCTTATACAAGATTAACCATTACAAGTCCTTAATTCACGTTTTTATAACCACCCATGATTTTCATCATACCCAAGCATGAACATACCTTCAAATTTAGTCAAATAAAAGGTTACCTTGATGTGTATTATGCTTGGATGATTCATTTTAGGGCTAATGCATTCAAAAGCCCTTTGAATTGACCTTGTTCTTGAGTTTCTTGGTTAAGTGTGTGTTTTAGTGTGTGTGTTTTGGTGGAGATCAATCTCCTGATAATGGAGGTGGTCTCTATATTATTATTTTTATTAACAAAACTCAAGTTTGGTTATTTGGAAAATATGGCCCCTCCCATCTTTTGTCAAGTATTCTCTAGTTAAAAGCCTTGTGTGCTTATATTATCATAATATACGGTTTAGAAATTTTGGGGTGTTACACTATTTCATACAATTTTAGTTACTCTAAAAGTAACTTACCTAATTGCGCGACCAATTATTGAACCAAACACTTCATCCATTAACCTTGAGCTCTGAATGCCATTTGTAAGACCCGTCCCCATAAGCGACTCTTGATACGATTTTTACACATGATTTTGTCCCAGTTTTGGTAAATACTTTTTTGAATCATACACTAACTTGTTTTGCATGTGCGTGTTAGAAATGACCCGCACGTGCTATCCGTGTATCAGTATCATAGACTTGTGTGACTTTGAGTCTACTCGGAATGTACAAGGCTACTTGTTGCAAAATTACACTCATGTAAATGTCTTATACTTAAATAAATTGATCGGATTAACAAACGTAATCAATTTCTTCAAAATGGTCCCCAAAGGATGTATGTGGCCTCAAGAGTGTGTTCGGTTCCTCGCTTGGTTCGTTTCTCCATCCGAGAGCATCACCTAAGGCAATATAACATCACAACTATTAATAATTGTATTTAAGTTATTTTGAATAAAAAACTTACTAAGAAAGAGCTTCAAACTTATCAAAACGCAAACCAAATCTAATCTAGCTTAAGCTACACTAAGATCAATGTAGGCTATGTTGTTATCAAGTCAATGCCACTCTCTAACATGATCATCCCGCTTCAACTTTATACAACATGTTAACACATCCAAAACTCGAAACCCTTTCAACCTTAAATATTGTCAGTAAGTTCTAAGTTCTAATCACACTTTTGATCATAGATCAACTCCCATGACTCATAATTCATTTATAAATCGAAACATGTTACAATACAATTTTTACTTCGTTGTATCACTAGATTATTGCCCGCGTGTACACGCGGTTCAACAAATAATAATTATTTGAAGCGTAAAAATTATAAAGAACATATAGTAGAAATACACATACAATTTAAATATCATTAAATATTTCCTTATACACAACCTTTTTTGTTTTATTTATGACCTTCCACTCGGGATCAAGTAACTCAACCCCTACCCTGCTCTTAACTCTTGACAATACCACATAAAGATGGCAATATGTGAATCCTGGATTCGTTTCTGTGTTTGCATCTTAGTTCAAAAATTTATAAATACATGTCATCCATAATTGGAAAATATATAAATATATTAGGATATCTCTAAATTAAAGGTAATAAGTAGGTTTAATTGTTATAATTAATAACTTAAATTCATAAGTTTGAAAATTTTTAAAATATTCCATTTATTCAAAATTTCAAATTGAATGCATTAATTAAGTTTAATTGCTAACATTATTATCTTAAATTCAAAATTTAGAAATTTTACAATATTAACCAAAATTTAAAAATTAGTTATAAATATTAAAGTTTGAAATTATATACTTAAATAGAACATTTAATATTCAAATATTTTCAAAGTTTAACTGAAAGCTATTTTTGAAATTATAGTATTCAAAATTTGAATTTAAACTTGAAACTAATTTGAGAAATTTATAACCAATATTAATATTTGTTAAAATTAAATATATTAGAAAATCTGTAATTTAAAGGTAATAAATAGGTGTAATTGTTACAATTATTAACTTAAATTAACAAATTTGGATTTTTTAAATATTTAAATCATTCACAATTATGAAACTAATGTAGTAGTTAATTCTAAATGTTACCATAATTATTCTAAATTCAAAATTTTCAATTTTTATAATATTAACCAAAATTTAAAAATTAAAATTATAAATATTAAAATTTGAAGTTAAATACTTAAACAGAATATTTAGTATTCGAATATTTTTAGAGTTTAACAGAAATGTTATTACACAATTGATAAATTTTTGCTTTGACCAAAAATTCAAATTAAAATAATCATAATGAATTACCAAATTTAATTTAATCAATGAATTACCTAATTTAATTCGAATTAATGATTTTTTATTTTAAAAAAAAAACTAAAAAGTGCATTAATAACATGAAAAGTGTTTAATATTTGACCGATGTTGACCATTGCCTTTAATGGCTAGATTTTTTATTTAAAAAAATTAATAAAGACATTGTAAATGAGTTTGACCAAAAGTAATTGAATGATTCTGGCTTGTAGGTTGATCTCCATGCTAATGTCTCTTCTAACATCTTTTTTGCCTTCTCTATGTTCCAGTTTCTAGCTTCCATATATCTGTTCAAGCATGCACCCGTGCAGTATTTTAAGCTGCGACCCGAAAGTGGACCAAGAGCTGATCTAAGCTCATTGATCTTCTGCATCCATGGATTCAAAACCGTAAATTGATTATTGATATAGGTTCAAATACTAGACAGCTGAATCGCTAATTACCTTAGTTGCAGAATGCAGCTCATGCTGCTCCTATTCTTGCTGTTGTCGGTGACTTCGGAACATGGCTACGATGCACATTGCTGCTAAAAACAGCTTATAAGCAGAATGCAGCTCACGCTGCTCCTGTTTTAGTCTTCTTTATAAATATGAATCTATATGGTATTAAGCAAATACATAACAAATGTCATAATTAGACATCTATATTTTTATATGCATTTAGGTAAGAGCAAAAAGAAAAAAATTGGAAATTTAACAGACTTACATCACGAAAGCTCTTCAGTCCAAACAACAATGCATAACAAAGTTTTTTTTTTTTTTTTACATAATACAAAAACCTGCAATAGAAAACCAATATTAGAAACCAAATAATATATGAACAATAATGCATGAAAATCATAAATACTTTGCAACAGAAATCCAATATTAGAAACCGAAGAATATATGAACAATAATGCATATAAATCCTTATTACTATAGTAGCTTAAACTAATGCACACTAACTAAGGATAGTCTATGTGAAGTGCAAGCCAACATGCCCTGCCCCTGCTTAAAAAAAAAAAGATATAGGTTGAAAGCTTAAGTCTAATAAAATTATAAAATCCAAACTTTTCACTGTTGCATTTTATACATGAACGGATTCCTCTATACTTGCAACTGCTTCCTCTTGTCTCATACTTCACATAAACAAAACCTGCCACCAAAGGTGAATAAAAAACATTTAAAACAAAATTTACATGTGAGTTCATATTATTGTATCAGCACTTGCAAAATCAAACCAAATTGCATAAAGTAATTTATATTGGACGTTCGCTTATCTATTGAGAAACTCTCCAGATTAGGTATTTTCGTAGTGAAAAAAATGTTGAAACTTCAGCAAGAATAAGGGCCTCTGAATCCTCTCCTGGTGAAGGATCGGTGACATGAACCCTAATTACCAGCGACTAAATCAGTATCAAAGTAAGTGAGAAACATGAACCCTAATCGCTCAAATCTGAAAAATTATTAGAATAACAAAACAATACATAACAGGACATGAACCCTAATCGCCAAACTAACCTAAACAACAACACACAACACCTAATCGCCGAAACCAGAATAATAGAAACAAATATCATTAAAATAAGTAAAAAGAAAAGCAGATAAAGATTGATCGGACATGTAATAATAAGCAATAATCATAACAGGATAAAAAAACGAACGGAAAACTAATAAAATTGATAACAGTGTGTGTTAAAAAAGAAGAAAAAGTTTATAATGTTACCTTGGAGGAGAAGACAAAAAGAAGATGATCGGCGATGGTAGGGTTATGGCAGATGAGAGGGTATGAAGAGAAGAAAGAGATGATCGTGTGTTTGTGATTTAGGGTAATTGATTGACTTAATTAATGAGATTAGGAAAGTATTAAGTGACCGATTTTGACCATTTTATGTATAAAATGAATTTTCAATTTAAAAAAAATAAAACTTTATAAATTCTCACAATTGGACACTTGACACAAATTGATAGGCTAGAGAATTGAAGGATCAACATGGGAGTGCCATGTGTCCACATTGAGTTTCATATATTAGTTGTATAGATATAGATGTACTCCCACATCTCATTTCCTAATCATATGATACACTTTAAAAAAATAGTAACCACATTATTAAAAGGTTCCATAATCCTATTATCTTTTGGTTAGTCATATACACACTTTTGACCTATTACAAAATTATTAACATTCTTATGTTAACCAATAGTTTATTGATAACCACCCTCAATTACTAAATAAAACACTTTTAGAAACATCCATAAAAAATAACAATAGTAAATTATTTTGTTAACTAACTTTTGACCAAAAGTCATGTCAAAATAAACTGGTTAAGACCCCAAAACAACTTCTGCAAATAGTAGACATGCTTGTTGTCAATACTATTTATTGACAAAACAGCCGCAAAAACCTCATCAAACATGTTCAGAAAAAATTACCAAAGATCATTAATGTTTTTAATAGGATTTTAACCAGAAATCAGTCAAAAATTAATGGTTAAGACCACGAAATAACTTCTGCAAGTAGCGGACTGTTTGTTGTCAACAACTATTTATTGACAAAACAACCGAAAAACCACATCAAGCAAGTTCAGAAAAATCTATAAAAATTACTAAAGCTCATTTATGTCTTTAACAAGATTTCCACAAAAGGAACATCGATACAAAATTATTCTTCAAAGCACACAAAGATCACATACTTTCGGTACAAAGCTATGTAGTTGACATTATTTTTGGATCAACAAAACCAGATTTTTACAAGAAGTTTGAAAAATTAATGACAAGTCACTTTGAAATAAGTATGATGGGATAATTAAACTTTTTCTTGGATTTACAACTCAAACAAACAAATGAATGAATATTTCTTACTGAATCAAAATATTTCGAAACCATTTTAGACAAATATTTGTTAAAAAATGTGCATTATCCAGAACTCCAACGGGAACTGTACGACACTACGATCAGATCTAGATGAAAAAACTGTGGACATCCAGAATTACATATGGATGATAGGATCTCTCCTACACCTCACAGCAAGTTGACTAGATATCATGTTTGCAACATGTTTTCTTACAAGATATCAATGCAATTCAAAAGAGTCACATCAACATGTTATAAAAGAAAGTGTTTCAGAATATGGTATCCAAAAGGTACATGTTTAGAATTAATTGCTTACACTGACGCGAACTGTCACACCCTCAAATTTCCACTCACGGAGTTATACCGTGAGGCGCATGACAAACCAGGATCCAAGTCAACGGTCACAATAAACAACACTATATGAAATACGTAAACTCAAAACTTGGTTATCAAACCATTAGACCTTAGCGGAAGCATTTAAAGATTTAAACAACTACAAAAATGTGTTCCAAAATATTCAAGACACTTATTTAAAATATGCCACTAAGCCTAGACGCCAATGCAGACCCGTGCGCCTAGTCCAACCGATGCTACCTTTGCGACCTGAGAAAAACATGCCAAAAAGACGTCAACATATATAATGCTGGTGAGTTCACAAGTTTGTTCCATATGTTACCAAGAGTCACCAAAACGTTACCATGTTCATACTATACCAATGTTACCAAGTACGCTAGCTAGGCGTATGTTTTTATTACTACTACGATTTGATAACCAATACTAGACACGTTTAGCAATGTTTAGCAATGTTCAGCCCGAATGTTCAGCATGTTACTAATGTTACCAGTTCGAGACAATATGCACCCGCCCGACCCTCCAAGCCGACGAGTGGGGCAGGTCACGCCCAATAGATCTATCCACATTTCCCCCGTTGTGCATCCCCGCACATTCATGGTTTTCCCCGGGACTTTAGAAGATCGTATAGCAATGCAAAGTTAAAACCATAGTATGACATATGTTACCAAAATAGTTTAGCGCATGTTTTCCTCCCCCAAAAGTTAAACCTGTAAAAGTGGGGCCGTGAACTCACCTTAGATTGCGTTCTTCAGTAAATAATAAAATACCAAGCCCTTGATAATCCCACTACCGGAGATCTATCAAAATGTTCACATAAGTGCTTCGACTAATAACCATAAGGTTATCTAGTCCCCGATTGTCCAGATCGTGACCAAGTATGTTTTAAAACGTGTTTAAGTGTTCAACCGACACACTAGACCGGCCCGATATCCCGTTGGTGACTCATTACCCTAACTAATCAAGTACACATAGAATACACACAAGGTTCAAGTATAAAACACTTAGTTTGTATCAAAAATCTTATTTTTGAATCAATAGGGTCGAACCAGGAAAATAATTCCACCTTCGCCCCTTTTTAAGCCACCTTCGACCGTTTTAAACAGATTCGACCAAACTGTCCAGGTTCGACCCTGGGTTCCACATTCGACCATTCGATCGGTCGAAAGTGCCCAGGTTCGACCCTGACAGATTACTTTTCCCAAAAATGCTCCAAAACATCCGAAAACATCTCGAAACATTATCAAACACTGCAGTTAAGCATGGATAACTTATCCCTACAAAACCCCACCAATTTTGCCCCAAAACCTATTCGTTTTAGCCCTTTCCCAAAATGGCAAAGATTATGGAAATGTCACATCATGCATGTAATCTTTACCCAATTTGGAAACTTTTCGAAATCAATCCATAATCATCGTAAAATGTTCAGTTTATCCTGTAATCGAAAACCCCCAATAGTTCTATTGATAATACTAACATGCAACAAGCCCTAGATTCAATAAAATCCCCAAATTAGACTTGATATCATCATCTATCTAATTATAACCTTCAATAATCCTAAACTATCATCAATAGCAGCCCTAAATCATGTTTCTAGCATTAGCACAGCAGCAAATCATTAAACTACACATAATATCACATAACACATAATTAACATATGTTTATTGATATGAAAACCTATGTTTAATGATAAGGTTTAGGTATAGAAAGATGTTTAAAAGGTTTTTATTAACAAAAACATCCTTAGAACAGATCTGAACACTTAGGGTTAGATAAAAAAATGAATCAAAATACTTTAAAAAGGTTTAGGATTAAGAACACACCTTAGATTCTTGATTAGATGTTGTTGATAGGTTAGATTATGAAAAATAAGAGCAAAAACTCCTTCCTTAGTGATTAAAATCGTTTGAGAGTGTTTTGAGACGGTTAGGGTTTGTGAAATGGTGAAAAATGACAAAGTTTGGTATTTATACTAGTCCACATTCGCCCCTTTCACCTGGGCGAATGTACCCACATTCGTCCCTTTCACAGGGTCGAATGTGCCTTGTTCTGGTCGAATGAAATTCTTTCATTTCCACATTCCAGGTTCGCCCCTTCAGTAAGGGTCGAACCAAGAGTATTTTCCAGGTTCGCCCCCTCGATGTGGTCGAACCTGGACCTATGTTTTTCTAGTTTTCCAATTTGTCGTGTTTAACGCATTTTAACGCACCTTAACACATGAACATGCAACCTTAGTCTATGTTTAAGATATCTAAGCATGGATGATTATCTACACATCGTTTAAACACATCTTTGCATATAATCCACCATATAATAATTAATCTATACATACACTTAATTAGTTTATATAATTTCACCAACAACGGGATCCGGTACTAGTGTATTACCAAAACGACTCCCAATGATCCTCTAGAACATTGAACCCTGGACAATCCTATCTTGACCCGACTCAACTAACCTAGTTAAGTCCGTTTATAATTGTTTCCCGCTAAGGTAGACTTAGGTGTTACTAAAATGTTTAAGCCAAATATGCCGGGTGTCACATCATCCCCACGTTGAAAGAATTTTCGTCCCGAAAATTGCACAAAGCCCAAAAATGAAAGAGACAGAAAAGAATGAAACGAAAAGAAAATTTACCGGATGTCACATCATCCCCACGTTGAAAGGAATCTCGACCCGAGATTCATTCAGTTTCAGCAGTAACATGCCTAGATTCGAATGCTCGTTTCGGAAAAAGATAAGGATGTTTAGCTTTCATCTGATCCTCCCGTTCCCATGTGAACTCCGATCCACGATTCGAGTTCCAACGAACTTTGACGATGCGGATTTTACTCCGATGAAGGCTACGAATCTTGTAGTCGAGAATCTCGACAGGTTCCTCCACAATGCGAAGACGATCATCAACCTTGATCTCTTCCAATGGTACAATGAGAGATTCATCAGCCAAACACTTCTTTAATTAGACACATGGAAGACGTTGTGAACACTACCGAGCTCCGCCGGTAAGTCAAGTCTGTATGCCACCGGCCCAATCCGTTCCAGGATTGCGAACGGTCCGACATAACGAGGGTTAAGCTTGCCACGCTTTCCAAAGCGAATGACGCCCTTCCATGGTGAAACTTTCAGACGTACCCTGTCTCCAACTTGGAACTCCAAAGGTTTGCGACGGCGATCGGCATAGCTCTTCTGACGATCTCGCGCAGCAGCCAAACGGTTACGAATTTGTACGATTTTCTTCGAAGTTTCATACACCAGTTCCGGACCAGTGAGCTGGCTCTCGCCCACCTCGGCCCAACAAAGAGGTGATCGACATTTCCGTCCGTAGAGAGCTTCGAACGGAGCTGCCTTGATACTAGAGTGATAGATGTTGTTGTAGGAGAACTCTACCAGCGGTAGGTGAATCTCCCAGCTTTTGCCAAAATCGATAACACATGCCCGAAGCATGTCTTCCAAGGTTTGAATCATCCGCTCACTCTGTCCATCAGTTTGCGGATGATAAGCCGTACTCATATCCAACTAAGTACCCAAAGCCTTGTGCAGAGCCTTCCAGAAACGCGAAGCAAAACGAGAATCACGATCATAGATAATAGAAACAGGCACCCCGTGCCGAGCAACCACCTCCTTAAGGTAAAGTCGAGCTAACCGCTCAAGTCCATCGGTTTCCTTAATTGGTATGAAACGTTCCGATTTTGTCAACCTGACAACGATCACCCAGATCATATCATAACCACTTGGTGACCTTGGTAGTTTGGTGACAAAATCCATCGTGATTCGCTCCCACTTCCATTCTGGAACCTCTGGTTGTTGTAGGAGACCAGACGGCCTCTAATACTCCACCTTGACTTTAGCACAAGTCAAGCATTTACTCACGTAAGAAGCTATATCAGCCTTCATGTTTGGCCACCAATAAAGTATCTTCAAATCCTAATACATCTTATCGGAGCCAGGGTGAATGGAATACCAGGATTTGTGAGCTTCATCCAAGACAAGCTCGCGTAATTCCCCGAACAAGGGAACCCAAACACGTCCCGCGAAATAGTGTAAGCCATCGGTCCTGAGTTCAAGATGCTTATCAGCACTGTGCATAGTCTCAGTTTGAAGGTTTTCCTCCTTCAAAGCTTCCAATTGTGCAAAATGGATTCGGTCAGGTAATGAGGAATGAATGGTGAGCTGTAAGGCTCGAACTCGACGAGGTTTCACAGACCCCTTCCTGCTCAAGGCGTCCGCCACAACATTCGCCTTGCCAGGATGGTATTTGATAGCACAGTCATAATCGTTCAGGAGTTCAACCCAGCGACGCTGCCGCATGTTTAACACCTTCTGGTCGAAAATATGCTAGAGACTCTTGTGATCGGTGTTCACTTCACACTTGGTACCGTACAAGTAATGTCTCCAGATTTTCAACGCAAAGATCACCGCACCCAATTCCAAGTTATGAGTAGTGTAGTTCTTCTCATGAACCTTGAGTTGACGAGAAGCATAGGCAATAACCTTCCCGCGTTGCATTAACACACAACCGAGACCACGAATAGAAGCGTCACAGTACACCACGAAGTCATCCGTACCTTCAAGTAAAGACAAGATAGGTGCAGAACAAAGTTTAAGCTTCAGCATCTGAAATGCTGATTCCTGTGGTTCACCCCAGTCAAACTTTCGGTCTTTCTGGGTAAGAGTGGTGAGGGGTTGAGCGATCTTCGAAAATCAGTCAATGAAACGACGATAGTAACCCGCAAGACCTAGGAATTGCCGCAACTCAGATGGCGTCTTTGGTGCTTCGATCTTAGCCGGATCGACATGAATTCCCAGTTCATTAACTACATGTCCTAGGAATTGAACTTCACGTAACCAGAAATCACACTTTGAGAACTTAGCATACAACTGCTCCCGTCTCAAAAGTTCCAAGACCAACCGTAAGTGTTCCTCATGATCCGTCTTGTTCTTAGAATAAACCAGAATATCGTCAATAAACACGATCATGAATTTATCAAGGTAAGGTTTGCAAACGCGGTTCATCAAGTCCATGAACACCGCCGGTGTGTTAGTGAGACCAAAAGGCATGACCAAGAACTCAAAATGGCCATAACGAGTGCAAAAAGCAGTCTTCTGGATGTCGGCTTCCTGGACGCGCAACTGGTGATAACCGGACTGCAAATCAATCTTTGAATAGTAACTAGAGCCCTGGAGCTGGTCAAAGAGATCATCAATGCGAGGAAGAGGATAACGATTCTTGATGGTCACTTTGTTCAGCTCTCGATAATCAATACACATGCGAAGACTTACGTCCTTCTTCTTCACAAACAAAATAGGAGCTCCCCACGGGGAAGAACTCGGTCGAATGAAACCCTTTTCCAAGAGTTCCTGCAACTGGCTGGACAACTCTTGCATTTCGGGAGGTGCAAGACGATACGGAGCCCGGGCGATAGGAGCTGCACCTGGAGTAAGATCAATGCCAAACTCAACCTAACGATGGGGAGGGAGACCAGGTAAATCATCAGGAAACACATCGGGAAAATCACGAACCACCGGAATATCCTCAACCTTCTTCTCATCGTCAGTCGAAACGTTAACAAGTGCCAGAATGGCCGAACAACCCTTCCGAAGATACTTACGGGCTTTCATGCTAGAAATGATACTCAGCGGAGGACCGCTTTTCTCTCCATGAACCGAAAGAGTCTCTCCATCAGGGAGAGGGATCCGAATAATCTTATCAAAACAAACGATCTCCGCACGATACAACGATAACCAATCCATGCCGACAACGACATCAAAACTACCCAGGGATACCGGCATAAGGTCAATGGGGAAAGACAAACCCGACAGTTCCAAGCGACACTCCCTAAGGGTGTGTGTTGCTTCGATTTTCTTACCATCAGCTAATTCTATTAAGTACTTAGCCTCTAAAGGTGTGGGTACTATATCTAGCAATCGACTAATGTCCACAAATACGAAACTCTTATCGGCACCAGAATCAAACAAGACAGAAACATAGCGATCATTTAGAAGGAACGTACCGGTAACTGTGTTTGGATCCTGCCTAGCCTCTGCAGATACAATGACGAAAGCACGCGCAGTCCTGCCTCCGCCTCCGTTGTTCCCGTTACCGTTCCCGCCCCTCCCATTATCGCCCTGCTTCAGCTTAGGACATTCACGCTTGAAGTGTCCCGTGTCACCACAGTTATAGCACCCTGCTTTCCTAGAGTCCCCTGAGCAGCAGGAGCAGGAGTAGCAGCAGGAGTCTGAGTTGAGGTAAGTGACACCCTGCAATCCTTAGCAAGATGCCCCAACTGATGGCACCGATGACATCGAGCCCGATCACAATTCCCAGAGTGGTGATAACCACACTTGTTGCACTTGGGATGCTTCCCAATATACCGTCCCTACTTATGCCCTGAAGAAGACCTAGACGAAACAAACTTCTTCACCGGCTGAGATGGTGCTGGCACGGCACTCTTCCCCACATTATCCCACTTCCTCTTGTTCCCTTCCGAACCCTTCACAGTAGTACCCTTAGGAGGCAAAACACCCTCTGCCACCTTTAGGTTAGTCATCCGATGAGCCGATCGAACAACTTCAGCAAGAGTGGGAAGATTCCCAGCAGCCACCAATCCTGCAATCTCCGACACCAACCCAGATACGTAGTGCTCAATCCTCCTATACTCGGGTGTGTGCAAATCAGGGCACAACACCGCCAGTTCGTTCCTCCTCACAGTGTACTCCTCAATCTCGGACCCGACCATCTTGTAACTCCAGACCTCATGTTCCAACTTCTGTACCTCCTCTCTTGGACAGTACTCACTCCTCAATAGATGCACAAAATCCGCCCAAGGCATAGAAGTAGCCTCCCCCAATCCCATGTTCTGGGCAGTAGCATTCCACCACGACAACGCAGGCCCCTCGAATGTCGCGGTAGCATACTTAACCCTGTCCCCAGCGGGACAGTTACACATAACGACCTTCTCTAGCCATCGGAGCAGTCCCACCACCCCCTCAGTTCCAGCGAAGTTATGGGGCTGACAGTCCCAAAACTTCTTATAAGAGCACTGAGGTGGAGGTGGATTAACAATGATACCTGAAACACGATACACGAATAAAATACAAACGAAAGAACACGACACCCAAGAATGAGGCAAAGTCGACATAAATTAACTCACCACCCATGGCATTAATCCCAGCCTGGAAAGTAGCCATAGCCATGTTCACTTGCTGCTGTAACAAGTCATTCAATTCAGCTTGGGTCATGTTGATGTTACCACGACCCCCGCCGCCCGCACGGCCACCGCCGCCACCACGGCCGCCGCCGCCACCACGACGTCCACCACCAAGAGCACCAGACATGATCTAACAAATCAAGAAAACGAGGGATTCAGATTCACCTCTAGTGTCAACCACTAGAAATTTTCAAGAGTTAACTTAGGGACAAATTTCAGGACTGTACATCTAGACTCAAAGTCCACTGGGATTTTCATGCATTTCAGTTTATTATTTCGTGTGCACCCGAAATGATAAACTGCCCTACATGATCCTCCAAATGTACTCCTAGTTCAAACTCCGGTCACCGAATATCGTCGCCAAATAATGTGTTACGATAGGTGCAAGTGTAAGAAAGGATGTGTGTGCTAGAGTCAACAAATCAGCTTCTCCCTCTTCAATCCCGAAGAAGAAGACAAGAGTGGGTAAGAACTCAAATAAAAGCGGATGATGTAACCCAAAAGTATAGTGATGATGTAAGGACACCTCGACAAAGTTAGTACGTATCCCACTAAGAGACTCAAAGTATGTGACCGTCTAGTGTGAGTGACTCGGCTATAGACCAGACTCTACATGCAGTCCTAGTTCACTATAACCATTGGCTCTGATACCAATCTGTCACACCCTCAAATTTCCAATTGCGGAGTTATACCGCGAGGCGTATGACAAACCAGGATCCAAGTCAACGGTCACAATAAACAACACTATATGAAATACGTAAACTCAAAACTTGGTTATCAAACCATTAAACCATAGCGGATGTCACACCCCAACTGATGGCGGAATACATCGGGCGAGACTTGGGATTTCCTTGAAGAATTGGGAGGTTTAGAGAGGATTTAGGATTGAGCAAGTGTTAGAATGGGTAGGGAGTGGTGTATTTATAGTTGGGGTGAAGGGGTTGGGTATTTAATGAATTAACTAGGGTGGTTAAAAGTGAATTAAGTGGTAATTATATTTTAAAAGAAAAAAAAAATAATAATTTAAAAAAAAAACGTACGGACAATTTTTGAAATTGTGTTTTCTTGTCAACTAAAGTCAAATGCCTTTTTTTATATTATGTTTTTTTAGGTATTTATTAAATATATATATATATATATATATATATATATATGTTTTATTAATAATAAATATATATTAGGATCTTAACTAAATAAATTTCTTGTTGTAACGCCCAAATTGAATAGGATAAATTATAATGACGACTCGTCATGAATGGGTAGGAGTAACATACAAGAAGCGGATAAAGGCGAACTTATAATTTGTTGAATATAGAATTTAAAATACAAGAAAGTTAAAAATCACGCGACGTTACATAAAGTTTGCGTCATGTAGAATTTATAGAATAAATGAAATAGATTAAGATTAAATACAATTGACAAAATATTTTTCCATTGATCATAAGCTCGGGATTACAAGGGTACAAAATGGAAAGATACAAGAATACAAGGACTAGAAAAGAAAATACGAAAAGTACAAATGTTACAGTCTCCCCTACTTTAGGAAATTTTGTCTCGAAATTTATTCAAGTGGCTTGACTGATAAAATGTGGGTACTTTTTCTTCATTTGCTCTTCATGTTCCCAAGTGAATTCGGGTCCATTATTCGATTCCCAACGAACTTTGACTAGTGGGATACGTTTTCGTTTGAGTTGTTTGAATTCACGATCCGTTATTTCCACTGCTTTTCGACGAAATGTATAGTTTCGTCAATTCGTACGTCATCAAGAGGAATGTGCATGTTCCCTTCGGCTAAGCATTTCTTCAAATTTGAAACATGAAAAGTGGGATGGACATTGTTGAGTTCTTGGGGTAACTCGAGCTTGTAAGCCACTTTCCCAATTCGTTCAATGATTTTGAATGGTTCAACATACCGTGGAGCCAACTTTCCTTTCTTTCCAAATCTGACTACTCCTTTCCAAGGTGACACCTTGAGGAGTACTTGATCACCAACATTGAATTCAAAGGGCTTTCGCCGCTTGTCAGCATAGCTTTTCTGACGGCTTCGAGCAGCTAAGAGATTATCACGGATCTGGATGATTTTGTTGGTTGTTTCTTGGATGATTTTGGGACCAGTGATTTGTGCTTCACCAATCTCGTGCCAACATATAGGAGAACGGCACTTTCGGCCATAGAGAGCTTCGAATGGAGCCATTTGGATGCTGGTATGGTAACTGTTATTGTAAGAGAACTCGACCAATGGTAGATGAGCATTCCAGTTTCCACCAAAGTCGATTACACAAGATCGAAGCATATCCTCAAGAGTCTGGATCGTGCGTTCAGTTTAACCATCAGATTGAGGATGAAAAGCTGTACTAAGATTCAGTTGAGTGCCCATGGCAGCCTGAAATGTTTCCCAAAGACGGGAGGTGAATCGACCATCACGGTCTGAGATAATGTCAAGAGGAATACCATGACGACAAATGATTTCCTTGGTGTAGATATGGGCTAGCTTCTCCACTTTGAAATCTTCACGAATGGGGAGGAAGTGAGCTGACTTGGTTAAACGATCAATGATTACCCAAATGCTATCATGACCAGATGATGTTCGAGGAAGCTTGGTAATGAAATCCATAGCAATGCTTTCCCATTTCCACATGGGGACTTCGGGCTGTTCAAGCAAACCCGATGGTCGTTGGTGCTCGGATTTTACTTTGGAGCAAGTGAGACATTTGGACACAAAGAGAGCAATGTCCTTTTTCATACCGGGCCACCAATAATTGCGACGAAGATCTTGATACATTTTATCCGCACCGGGATGAATGGAGTATCGGGATTTATGCGCTTCATTCATTATAAGAGTACGGAGGTCATTACGACTGGGAACCCAAATACGATCAAGATAATAAAGAATCCCATCTGCCTTAGATTCCAAGTGTAATTCGGCACCACAAGATATTTCTTCATATAGAGTATTTTCATTGACCGATGTATGCTGAGCGTCTCGAATAAGGTTGAAGAGATCATTTTGAAATTGAGAGCTGCGAAGACGGTCGGTTTCTCGGATATTGCATAGAACTGCATGACTTTTGCGACTAAGAGCATCGGCTACTACATTCGGTTTACCAGGATGATAGCGAATTTCGCAGTCGTAGTCATTTAACAATTCGACCCATCGTCGTTGTCGCATGTTAAGATTTTTTTGATTAAAAATGTGTTGGAGGCTTTTGTGGTCGGTAAAAACAACACATTTCATACCATAGAGGTAATGTCTCCATATTTTTAAGGCAAAAACCACGGCACCAAGTTTGAGATCGTGAGTGGTGTAGTTCTTCTCGTGGATTTTGAGTTGCCTTGATGCATAGGCGATGACTTTGCCTCGTTGCATAAGAACGCAACCAAGACCTTGATTCGTTGCATCACAATAAACCACGAAATCATCATTCCCCTCGGAAGAGCTAGAATAGGAGCATCACAAAGCATGTCCTTGAGGGTTTGAAAGGCTTCTTCTTGTTTAGGACCACAAATGAAAGGTTAGGATTTTTGAGTCAAAGCAGTGAGAGGTGTAGCAATTTTGGAAAAGTTGGAGATGAACCGACGGTAGTAACCCGCCCATCCTAGAAAAGAACGAACTTCGGTAGGAGATTTTGGTGCAATCCAATTTTTAACGGCTTCAATTTTGGTAGGATCAACATGAATACCCCTATCGTTCACAATATGCCCAAGGAATTAAACTTCTTTTAACCAAAATTCACATTTAGAGAACTTGGCATAAAGTCGTTCGGCACGTAGGAGTTCTAGAATCAAACGGAGATGTCGTTTATGGTCGTCTTCGGATTTGGAATAGATCAAGATGTCATCAATGAACACAATCACAAAACGATCCAAATAAGGTTTACACACTCGATTCATTAGATCCATGAACACTGCAGGTGCATTGGTTAAACCGAAAGGCATCACCCTGAACTCGTAGTGACCATATCTTATGCGAAAGGCGGTTTTTGGAATATCTTCTTCGTGGATTTGTAGTTGATGGTATCCCGAACGAAGATCGATTTTTGAGAAACAAGTAGCTCCTTGGAGCTGGTCAAAGAGATCATCAATGCGTGGAAGAGGATATCGGTTTTTGACAGTAAGCTTGTTAAGCTCACGATAATCGATGCACATACGGAAAGATCCGTCTTTATTTTTAACAAACAAAACAGGAGCACCCCATGGAGAAGTACTCGGGCGTATGAAGCCTTTTTCGAGCAGTTCTTGGAGTTGACTAGAAAGTTCTTGCATCTCGGAAGGTGCAAGACGATATGGCGCTTTTGCAACAGGTGTAGCACCAGGTATGAGGTCAATGCGAAATTCAACAGAACGAGCGGGAGGAAGACCAGGTAGATCCTCGGGAAAGACTTCGGGAAAGTCACAAACGACGGGTATGTCTTCTATGCCTTTTCCCTTGTCTTTGGTTGTTACCACATGAGCCAAAAATGCAACATATTCCTTACGGAGATATTTTTGAGCTTGGGTACAAGACATGAGTTTGAGTCCTTTGGAGGCTTTCTCACCATAGATTTGCAAAGTGTCACCGCTAGGAAGCGGTATACGGATAAATTTTTCGAAACAAACAACTTCGGCACGATGTTTTGCAAGCCAATCCATGCCTACTATGATGTCAAAACTTCCCAATTGCATAGGATTTAGATCTATGGAGAAATCATGGTCATTAAGATTCAAGGTGCAGTTTTTGATAATGAAATCAATAGAGATGGGTTCACCATTTGCAACTTCAACGGTGAAAGGTTCCGTTAATTTAGATCGTGCACAAGCAAGTTGTTGGGTCTGCTGACCTGGAGAAGAACAGATGATTAGAAAGCCAAAACATGCTATCAGTTTGATCCTTGAATAAACAGTCTTTACAACTTACTTCTCCCAAAAGACTGCTGACCCTAACTACTGTTCTATCCAAACAACTGCTCAACAACTGCTGCTACAAAGAACTGCTGAGGAAACAACTGATGAAGAACAACTGCTGACCAAAGGTCTGATGAAGAACAACTGCTGATACAAGTACTGAAGATCAAAGCACTGCTGGAACCAACAGCACTTAGGCTCCAGCAGTGGATACAAGACCATCAGAGTTCATCTTCAACAGATGTTTAATATCAGTGCTTTCAATGTAACAGTAGTTTGTAATAGGCAGATGTTTACGTTTGTTATTCTGTTAGAGGTCACTGTCTTAGGTGACGTCAGCCTAGGTCATCAGTGCTTTGAGTCTGTCTATAAATAGAACAGTGCTTGTATTGTTCTATTGCATCACACACACAAACATTCTCTCAGACAAACACTGTGTGATCAGGCTGAGGGGGAGTAATTGTACGATTGTAATCTTTTGGATTAATGAAAGCTTTCGATCTGAAAACATTTACTCTCTTGTTTTGATTTACAGTTTATTATTCCGCTGCACTTTCATTCTATATTCATTTCATATTACCATATTTAGTTAAACAATCAAAACAAACAAACTCAGATCCTAACAACCTGTCAAGTACCAAGAGGCACTGAAAGACAACAGTTGGGTCGAGGCCATGCAGGAAGAACTCCTTCAGTTCAAAAGACAACAAGTATGGGAGCTTGTACCACTTCCTAAGGATGTTTGTCCTATAGGAACAAAGTGGGTCTTCAAAAACAAGACTGATGAAAGGGGTATTGTTGTCAAGAATAAAGCCAGGCTTGTGGTTTAAGGCTTCAGACAAGAAGAAGGAATAGATTATGATGAGACTTTTGCTCCTGTAGCAAGACTAGAGGCCATCAGACTCTTTTTAGCCTTTGCTGTCAACCACAACATAAAGGTGTATCAGATGGACATCAAATGTGCTTTCCTTTATGGCAAAATTCAGGAGGAGGTCTATGTATGTCAGCCACCTGGTTTTGAAGACACATTCCATCCTGACTATGTCTACAAGCTCAACAAAGCTTTGTATGGACTTAAACAAGCACCAAGGGCCTGGTATGAAACTCTCTCCACATTCCTCTTATCCATTGGCTTCACAAGAGGTAAAATTGACAAAACTTTATTTCTTAAATGGAAAGGGAAACACTTAATGATTGTTCAAATATATGTGGATGACATCATTTTTGGATCCACATGTAACCAAATGTGTGAAGAGTTCAGAAAACTCATGACAGCAGAGTTTGAGATGAGTGCCATGGGTGAGCTTCAGTGTTTCCTTGGTCTTCAAGTGAAACAACTGCAAAATGGCACATTCATTCACCAAAACAAATATGTAAAGAACTTATTAACCAGATTTGAGATGAATGATTGTAAGCCATGTAGCACACCCATGAGTACAGTCAAGCTGCTCACTATTGATGACAAGGATGAACTGGTTGATCAAACACATTATAGACGTATGATTGGGTCTTTATTGTACCTAACTGCATCTAGGCCAGACATTATGTTTGCTACCTGTGTCTGTGCCAGATTCCAGGCTTCACCCAGAAAGTCAAACCTTATTGCTGTGAAAAGGATATTCAGATACCTCAAAGGTGCTCCCACACTTGGTATCTGGTATCCTGCTAATGGAAACATTGAGCTTTCAGGTTATTCAGATAGTGACTTTGCTGGCTGTCACACCACAAGAAAATCCACTTCAGGAGGGTGCCAATTTCTAGGGAATGCCTTAGTTTCATGGCAAAGCAAAAAGCAGGCAGCTGTTTCAACTTCAACAGCTGAAGCTGAATACATTGCTGCTGCAAGCTGTACAGCCCAACTCATGTGGCTTCAAAATCAACTACTGGATTTTGGGATAACTGCACTTAGGACTCCACTCATGTTGGACAGTCAAGCTGCTGAAAATATCATCAAGAATCCAGTCTCTCATTCCACTACCAAACACATTGACATAAGACATCATTTTGTCAGAGACAGCTATGAAAAAGGTTTGATTTCTTTACACCATGTTCCAACAGAGGATCAGTTGGCAGATGTGTTAACAAAAGCTTTAGACACATCTACCTTTACAAATCTGATTTCCAGAATTGGTATGTTAAACATGGATTAATCAAATAAAGTTTCAATAAATCTTAATAAAATGTTTCAGCAAATCAATTTTTTTAAAAAATAGCTGTTTGGTTGAAAAATCTGTTTATAACATCTGATCAGATAAAACAACCACTGTTTCATTCATATCCACTGTTGGTTGAAAAGTCTGTTTCAAAACATCTGATCAGATAAAACAACTGTTAGTTGAAAAATCTGTTTCAGAACATCTGTTCAGATAAAACAACTGGACCCATCAGCTGTTTGTATCAGTTGTTTGCCAAAAACAGCTGTTATCCACCAGATGTTTCATCCATCAGATGATTGCCACGTCTGCTCATATAAGCAGAGGTTTGGCCACATCAGCGGTTTCATTGAGCCTATAAAAACCCTGTTTTCCACAACAGACGTTATACTGTCTCATTGTATTCAAAATACTGATAACCGCCTTCTTCATTCTCAAACCCTCCATCAATTTTCTATCATCCTCACCTTCGAAATCCATTACAATGGATCTTCAAGCCAAAGCTACACACAATTGTCTCCCCTATCTGATCAAAACAGATGACAACACTCCATTTCACTCCACTATCGACATTTTCCTTAACTCCAAATACTTACCCATCCTAACCGCCAACGCCCCCATTTACCTTGATACACTCCAAGAATTTTGGTTGAATGCAGAGTTTCTACTACAAGACAAAAAGCCTACTTCCATTATTTCGAAAATTGGAGAAACCAGTATCGTCATTACCCCTGAAACCATATCCACAACCTTCACACTGAATGACCTGACAGGTAAGGATTCCTTTACTAAAACAGAGCTTCACACTGAGTTCCAAGAAAGAGACTATGATGGTCAGTTGACTGGATCAACTCTTTTCAAAAAGTTTTTCCCTCCATTCATGAAATTTTTCTTCCATACTCTTCTTCTTTGTGTCTCTGCTAAGTCCACATCCTTTAATGAAATCCCATTGAGGATGCAATATCTGGGTTATGCCATGTTGTCAAACTCTGACTTCAATCTTTCCCAGGGATTGTTCATGGACTTGGTATCAAATGTGAAAGTTGTCAAGTCTGGGTCAAACAATGCTTTTCTTATTTACCCAAGAATTCTTAGTGTAATCTTACAAAAAGTCTTACCAGAAAAAGTTTTCAAAAAGGGTGAGGCTATGCAAATGAAAAGCTTAACTGATGAAACTTTCACAAGAATGCTGGGTGGAAGCACCCAAGAAAAAGTGTCTAAAGTGTCAAAAGTTTCTAAAACACAAACAAAGAGGACAAAGGCAACAACTGTTGTCAAAACCTCTGTTGTTGAGCCCACTGCTCCTGGTGATCATGGCACTACATCCAGTGCTGTGAAACACACACCAGCCACTTCCAAAAAGAAACATCCATCCACAAAAACCACCACTCAACCACAAATGAGGCTTCTGGATGTTGAGGTACCAGAAGAAACCTCTGTTGCACAACAAAAGCAACCTGAAACCACTGTTGTTACTTCCTCACAACAGTTGGACATACCTCCACCTGACCAAACTCCTCATGAATCCTCTCAAAAGGATCATGTTCTAAGCCAAGGAGACACACATCATGACACATTTGAGTCACTTGACCAAATGTTCACAAGCCCCTCTCCCAAGGCTAATTCTCTTGTTACTCCTCCACCCTCACCATCACATGTCCCACAAACAATGCAACCTCTGTTTGAAGCAATTGACAAATCTCAGGAAGATCCCAGTTCCTCTCTTCCACCTATCACTGAGAGTATACTCCAACAAGTGACTGGTCCTGAGAATATACAATCTGCTATCCCACAAACAGAAGAGGAGGTTACACCACCTGAGTTCAATGCAACTCTAGGTGAGTTTTCAAGTGGAGCAGCCACTACTGATGTAGAGACCACTGTCTCACATCAGGACAGTGATTACATAGCTAAGACTCCCTTGAAGGCAACAACTGTTGAAGCCACTATAGTGTCTCCAAAAACAGTTGGAAGTCCCCAGTACCAAGACAAAGGGGCATCTGATTCACCTATTAGGACTGAATCAGGTAGAACTACCACTGGTAGGGATTCAGATGATCCTATTAATTTAGGAGATGAGTCAAAATACCAAGAATTGACGGACAGAGTTTCTGTCATTGAAACCTCTGTTGCTGACATCAAATCTGATGTCAAGCTTATACTGAGCTCAATTGCAGATCTTTCCAAGAGTCAACCATCCACAGCTGATATAGCCAGTGAGTTATGGAAATCAGTTTCTCCCATCATCATAGCTCACAGAAAACTGGCTGATCAGACACATGAAACTTACATGGCTGAGATCAGGAATATGGTAGATGCAAGGTACAAAGATACCCATGCTGATATCAAAGCCATCAAGGACCACCTGCTGAAGACTACTGGCTCTGCCCCTACCACCATACTCAGGGATGAAAATGATGATGATTTCACGGCTGATGATGCCAAAAAGGGGGAGAGTGGCAGAGATAGGCTACCAAAACTAGATCCTTTTGGTTGTCCTCCTTCTCAAAAAGGCCAAGCCAAGTCTGCCAAGAAACCAGAGTCTACCAAATCAGCTCCACCACCACAAGTTCCACAACAACAACAAGCAACAACAACACCACAACAACCACCACAACAAACCACTGAGAAGAATAAAGCAGTAGATGACCCTGCAAACATTGAAGCTGAAAAGGCTGCTCAAGAGAAACAGAAAAGAGCTGACACCTTGGAAGTTAAAGCAGAGTCATTAATTGAACTCAAAAAGAAACAACAAAGGGAAACTGAAGATGTGGGATCCTCTAAAAGGATGAAAAGACCTGCCAAGCATGTTAGAAAACCACCATCTAAGTTGAACACCTCTGTTGATAAAACCACTGCTACTGAAACCACTGCCACCCAAAACACTGAAACTACCCAAAACACTGCTACCCAAACCACTGCACCTAAACCAACAAACACACCTGAACATACAACCACCAAACATACATCACCAGCCAAATCCAAAACATCTGCTGGACCTACTAAAAGGCCAACAGATGTTAATCCAACCACTGCTACCAAATCACCATCACCAAAAATCATGTACACAAGGAAGAGAAAATCAACCTTTGTTGTACATGATGAAAACATACACACATCACCAACCACCACTTCAACTGCCCAATCCACTCCTCCCATCACAGCTATTCCAATCACATCATTCTCACCACATACATCCAAGTTCAGATCCCATATACCACCACCAACCATTACACCATTGGTTGTTCAGTATCCCCTTGAACTTGATCTACTCAAGGGGGAAATACAATCCTTCTACAATACTGAACAGCCATCAGAAAGATCCTTCCCATCTCTCCCAAACTTCCCTGTTCCCCTCAACCTTGATAAATATCTGAAATACAAGGGTGAACAGGTGGATTCCATCATTAAGGAGAAATGCAAAGGGAAGGATGACAGGACTGCTCAGGGCATCCATTCAGCAGAGCTTAGCAAACTCAGAAGGATTGAAGATTTTGCTAAGACCCTGAGCAATTCCATGTCCTCCATGCCTCTCAGTGTAGATTTGGAAAAAGAGGTAAGGGAATCTCTTCTTGAACAGATAATGGCAACCAAGCCTTACAAAGCAAACAAAAAGCAGTTCAATGGTTGGACTACTCATGCTTTGAGAGAAGAACTACTCAGGATTGAAGAAATGGCCAAAGACCCCAAAGCTAAAGTCTCCACTCCTAATTTTGGCAAAGGCAGAGACCCAGTCAGAGCCTTGAAATTCAAAAGGATGAGGCAGGAGATTGTAGCTGCCAACTATGGGGAGATGAGGTCTGTCTCCAGATGGTCTGAGTTAAGGCTGGTTGAAACTTACAAAAGTCTGGAAGAAAATAGGAAGAAAGATCCCAGCCTTCCAAGAAAACCAATTTACACTGATGAACCAATGATGAAGAGACCCCAACAGACTTTTAATCTGGACAGCTTACTTGAAACCTCTGATCTCACAGCTGCTGCAAGTAGACAGTTCAAGAAGCAGAAGGAGATGTCAGAGGAAGATCAAAGAAAGTTTGCTGATACATTCATCAAGGAAGGGCTCTTCAATCAAATACATTATTTCTCTGATCCTACAACAGAGAAACTCAGAGAACTCATTGGAAGACCTCCTTCACCCAACTCATCAAGAATAAAAGTTCATCTCAGCAAATCCACTGACTCAAAAATTCTAAAGTGGAAAGTCAACAAAGACAACCACGAATTGACATTGCTCAGGTCAGATGAAAGGGTTCAGAAGATCAGCATGGATGATGCTTACAGCCTATGTGCAGAAGATCACCAAACACTGCTAAATCTGGATCTAGAAAGAGATGAAGAAGACTTATTTGCTCTGAACTTTGAATTACAATTCAAAGGTCAAATCAGAGAAAGTCTGATGAGGAATAAAGATCAATAAATAAAGCTGAGTTTTGGCATCATCTGTTCTAGGGGGAGATTGTTGGGTCTGCTGACCTGGAGAAGAACAGATGATTAGAAAGCCAAAACATGCTATCAGTTTGATCCTTGAATAAACAGTCTTTACAACTTACTTCTCCCAAAAGACTGCTGACCCTAACTATTCTATCCAAACAACTGCTCAACAACTGCTGCTACAAAGAACTGCTGAGGAAACAACTGATGAAGAACAACTGCTGACCAAAGGTCTGATGAAGAACAACTGCTGATACAAGTACTGAAGATCAAAGCACTGCTGAAACCAACAGCACTTAGGCTCCAGCAGTGGATACAAGACCATCAGAGTTTATCTTCAACAGATGTTTAATATCAGTGCTTTCAATGTAACAGTAGTTTGTAATAGGCAGATGTTTACGTTTGTTATTCTGTTAGAGGTCACTGTCTTAGGTGACGTCAGCCTAGGTCATCAGTGCTTTGAGTCTGTCTATAAATAGAACAGTGCTTGTACTGTTCTATTGCATCACACACACAAACATTCTCTCAGACAAACACTGTGTGATCAGGCTGAGGGGGAGTAATTGTACGATTGTAATCTTTTGGATTAATGAAAGCTTTCGATCTGAAAACATTTACTCTCTTGTTTTGATTTACAGTTTATTATTCCGCTGCACTTTCATTCTATATTCATTTCATATTACCATATTTAGTTAAACAATCAAAACAAACAAACTCAGATCCTAACACAAGTAAAGGTTCAAATTCTAGACACACAAAACTCTTATCCGTACCAGTATCAAAGAGTATAGAAGCATAAGATCCATTAACTAGGAACGTACCGTTCACAACATCATTCTCGTTTTGAGCTTGGGCTGCATTGAGGTTGAAAGCGCGACCCCTTGGTGGTTGATTTTGAGCCGGAGCTTGAACTTGAGCTTGTTTGTTGCGGGTACATTGAGGAGCAAAATGGCTAGGATCACCACACTTGAAACACGCGCGACCATTGCCAATGGCTAGAGGAGGTTGGTTAGCGGCTCGGGGTTGGTTGGCAACTTGAGGTTGGTTGTTTTGGGTTCTAGGGCCGGTTTTGCAGGTTTGGACAAGGTGCCCATAGCGGTTACAATTGGTACAGAAACGGCAAGTAGAGGTTGGTGGGTGATGAAAATGGCACGTGTTACATTTTGGGAAAGAGCCGGTGTAAGGTTTCTTGGCAGGCACTTGGTTAAGAGGAGTTGGAGCTTGAGCTTCGGTGGATGGAATGGTAACGGCATAGTTTTGGTTTCGGGATTTGCGTTTGCGGTTATTGCTATGGGTTGATGGGGTTTTGGCTTCCTTTGGTTTGTCGGTGGGAATGGTGGTGGTTTGATTGACGGTTTTGGTGGTGTTTGGGATAGTTAAGGTTTCATCTTTCACTTGGTTATCCGAGATTTTGGAAGCTAAACGAATGGCTTTTTCTAGGGTGGTGGGTTCGGCTCCTTCAACGATATAACGAACACTCGTTGGGAGGCCTTTGAGATACTTATCTATGATCCTTTTAGTGGTGTTGAATTGGTGAGGTACAAGGACAAGGAGTTGCTTGAAACGATTGGTATAGGTTGGGTTATCACCACTGTTTTGCTTGAGTTTCCAAAACTCATATTCGAGTCGCTCAATCTCTTGCGCGGGGCAGAACTCCTCAATCATGAGTTGCTTTAGTTCTTCCCACGGTAGAGCTAAAGCGGCTTCGTTTCCACGGGTGACTCTCTCGCTTTTCCACCACCCGAGTGCCCTTGATTTGAAGACACTAGTGGCGTGACGAGTGCGAAGATCCTCGGGGAATTCGCTATTGATGAAAACTAGCTCGATGTGGTCGAACCATTCGAGCATAGCGGTAGCACCATCGTTTCCCATAAAAGAGTCGGGTCGATGCAGGTTAAATTGCTTAAAGGTGAAGGAGGTAGTTTTGGAGGATTCGGCTCTTGAGTCAACTGAACCGTGAGGGCTTACGGAGGCTTGGATTTTGCTAACCACATCGGGTATGACCTTGGCCATTTGCTTGGCCATGAAAGAGAGCATTTTCTTGTTGGTGCTTTGCTTAGAGTTCTTGCTTGACATACAGTTTGACATGGAAGACATCTATAGAATAAACAAAAGGATTATGAGCTTTGATCAATTGTTTATTTGTATAAAGATTGCATTTTGTCTTTGTTTTTAGAAGTGAATTAAGCATACAAATCACATAGTGTCAAATACTTCAAGTAGCATGTAGTTTCACATTGTGTATAAAGCATAACACATAAGTATAAGCAAGTATAGTGCATTTGGACAATATAAAGGAGCTTGATTAATGTTGGTTTGCGATTATTAGTATTGTTTGAAGATTGCTAGAGTACTTGAGATGTGAGTCTTGAGAGCCTTTGCGAGTAGTAAAAATAAATAAATAAATAAATAAATCGAATGTATGTAGTGATAACATAGCATGAAAACAACTTTGAAAATATTATTAACATAAAATGAGGGGCTTGTTTTAAGCAAGCCATTGGAGTGTTCCGGAACGGTACTAAGACTAACCAAAGTGGTTCGAATTTACCTTTGAGTTTGAAAACATGCTTTGGCCTAATAGGTGGAATACTCTCGCCAAAACTTTCGGTTAACGGTATTCACCCTTCCAGTTACTACATGTTTCTTGTCATTAGTAAATTTGAGACTTTGGCGAGATTTAAAAAAAAAAATTACCAAGGATTGAAACTAGTCGCTAAGTTGCGGATTTCACTCCTATTTTAGCGAGGTCGTTTCTTTGAGTGTGGTTTGTACACTTTGTCCAACGTGGTAAGAAAATTAATTCTAACCTTCGATTGGTAAGTGTCCACTAGAATGAGAATTGTGAAATTCCACCAAGGTGAGGATATCACTCCTATCTTGGTGTAGTTTCAAAAATACAAAGAATTTTCGCAGATTGAAAGTTATCACAAAAGTGAGGGTTTCACGCCTATTTTGGTGATTTCCTTTCGTTTGTGTTATACGAGCGTCTTCGAGTGTAGAGTAATCCACAAATAGGAAGGTAAATTTTAAGGACCAAGAGAATGGAGTAGAAACAAGATATGGAGAACAAGTATTTTAAGCATGATAAAAGGTATGGTCAAAAAGGTTCTTAACTATAGTCTAGGTCAAACATGGCAATTTTTCCTAATTCCTTATAGTCATGGCTCTGATACCAATCTGTCACACCCTAACCGATGGCGGAATACATCGGGGCGAGACTTGGGATTTCCTTGAAGAATTGGGAGGTTTAGAGAGGATTTAGGATTGAGCAAGTGTTAGAATGGGTAGGGAGTGGTGTATTGATAGTTGGGGTGAAGGGGTTGGGTATTTAATGAATTAATTAGGGAGGTTAGAAGTGAATTAAGTGATAATTATATTTTAAAAGAAAAAAATAAATAAAATCATAATTTAAAAAAAAACGTACCGACAATTTTTGAAATTGTGTTTTCTTGTCAACTAAAGTCAAATGCCTTTTTTTTATATTATGTTTTTTTAGGTATTTATTAAGTATATATATATATATATATATATGTGTGTGTGTGTGTGTTTTATTAATAATAAATATATATTAAGATCTTAACTAGATAAATTTCTTGTTGTAACACCCAAATTGAATAGGATAAATTATAATGACGACTCGTCATGAATGGGTAGGAGTAACATACAAGAAGCGGATAATCGGCGAGGAAAGATTAAAATTAAAGGTTCAATTTATAGGGTAAAGGGCCGGGTATCGATTTGGTAATTTTTGACCACGGTTAACGCGATGATGTGTGATTAGCTTGAATTAAGGACGTTTTTGATGTTAATGCTTGTGAAATTGACGCGTAATGAACATGTTAATCGTTGGGCGAAATTAATCAGTCAAAGCTTTCCATATTCAGGCTTCAAACAAGTGGTCAGAGGAGTTGACCAAGCCTCTCTGTTGTTTGCGTGAAAAAGGAAACAACAAAGGAAGAAGAAACAGGCGCGAATCAGGGTTTTTATACAATAGGATCCAACAATAATCAACAAGGCAGCATGTGGCGTAGTGGTTGGTGGCATGTGGGTGTACAGCTTCTGCCCGGGTTCGAGTCCCGCAGCAGCAGCGAGTTTTGTTCCCTTTATTTTACACAAATAAGGGGATTGGGCTTGGTCTGTTGGGCCGGACCATGTTTGGGCTGATGGATAGGCTCAGCTTCATGTGGGCTCCAAAATATTTAAAGAAGAAGAGATTTTGGGCTTGGGTTTGGTTGTGGTTTGGTTATGGTTGATAATGGGTTTCAAGTGTGGGTTTAGTTAGTCTAAAAAAAATATGATTATTATTATTATTATTATTATTATTATTATTATTATTATTATTATTATTATTAAATATAAAAATAAAGGTGACGGATGTCACAGCATCCCCTACTTTTAGAAACTTCGTCCCGAAGTTATTAGAAACATAGGGTTATGGATGCTTGGGTAGAAATTAAAATAACTGTGGTTTGGAAAATTTGGGTTAAGGCACGACGTAAATTTATAGGTAACAGAGTGAATTGTTTCGAATGATTCGGATAAGAGGTTTGATAGGTGTGAGTTAAGGATTGGATTAGGTTCGTCTTGAATAATAAGGAGAATAAGAATCTAGTAACACTAAACTTCAAGCTTTAGGAATTCTAAAATAAATGTATGAGTTGATTGACTACATAAAGGCCAAATGAACTAACAAGCAAACAGAGTTTGTTCCTGGTTCGACTCCTAGTCTCACTTTCAATGCATCATTAGTGTTTGTATACAGGGTGTACC
This sequence comes from Ambrosia x helenae, assembly GCA_030844895.1. Lineage (NCBI taxonomy): Eukaryota > Viridiplantae > Streptophyta > Magnoliopsida > Asterales > Asteraceae > Ambrosia > Ambrosia x helenae. The sequence continues at coordinate 57,467,268 of CM061234.1, read as the reverse complement.
GCAGCTAACCCACCACACCTTTGATACCTTGAAAACGTACTGGACGCCTACCAAAAACTCTAATAGAATTTCATACTACCCTAACGTACCTATAAATTCATGATTACGTTCCGGACCGGAATCATCAATTTACCTTACATTAGGGTCTTATGTCCTTCTATGATCCTAATCTAACACACATTAAAGCAAATAAGTTTCACAAGAAGATGACACATCAAACACGTTGAGTTACAATGAGATGTTATCAATGAAATGAGGCCATGTAATAATGAGGTCAATTGTATTGCAATGACTTGTAAGCATAACAGTATTTAAGTATGGGCTACCACTCGTCCGAGGAGCCCTTTAAATGAAATGTTTATCTGAGTTGTGTGGAAATACACACATGCAAGCCAGTTTGTAAGTACCACAACCATTAAGTGTAAGTGTTATCTTAGGGGCCTATAGAAATAGTTTACGAGTATCATGAATAATTAAATGTTCAATGGATAGTCAAATTAGGGAAAAATCAAGTTCAAATGTTTCAAATAAGTGTAATGTAGAGTCTTGTATGATTAAAATAAACGTAACCAATATGATAAATTTCCAATCTGTGTTCGTACACTATAGTATGCAAGGAAATTTCTAGATGTTATATGCTAATGAGTATGACATAATTGGGTACAAAATGATAATAGGATCAAGAAAATGAAAACACGAGTATTGGATTCTCGAGTCTTAGGAAGATTTCGTCCATGGCTTAACCAGTGGGATTAACGTCATCCTGGCCGTTTGCTTCGTTGATATCGATGTTGAAAGCTTGTCCATGTGCCACCAGGTTTACATTATTCAATTTAGGGCATTGAGGTCGCATGTGGTTAGGGTCTCTACAATGATAACATGCCCGACCGTTAGTAATCTGTAGTGGTTCCTGGGCAGCTGTTTGATGATTACCCTGGGCTCTATCCATTACACGACAAGTGGTGACAAAATGTCCAAACCTTCCACATCTAGTGCATTGACGACATGGGAGATTTGCAGGGTGATGATACTTGCAAGTGTTGCATTGAGGATGGATTCCCGTGTAGGCTTTCTTGATAGGAGGCTGAGTTACAGGATCCATAACAGCATGATTCTGATTATCGCCCATTCGTCTCTTAGAGTTCGAAGCAGTAGTGGCGGCCTTTGCTAAAACAGTCTTAGATGATTCAACAGCACGGGTGGTTTTCTCAGCAGACGTCTTTGTGCCCTTCCTAACCAAGTTTCCTTTCCTTACGTGTTTGTCTGTTAACGTGGCTGCAAGTTGGATGGCTTCTTCTACCGTAGTGGCTTTGCCTCCAGTGACAACGTCTTGAATCAGGTCAGGTAATCCCTCGATATATTTTTCGATTGCTCGAGAGACCGGGGTGACCATGTGTGGAACCAGTATGCTAAGTTCGTGATATCGAGTATTATACGCAAGATTCTCACCACTGTCTTGTTTCAGCCCATGGAACTCTTCCTCCAGTTTCCTGATTTCGTTCCTAGGGCAGAATTTGGCGATCATGAGTTCCTTAACATCAGCCCAAGATAAAGATAAAGCAACATCAGCTCCTCGATTGCGTTTTTCGCCATTCCACCAGGTTAGCGCCCCTTTTTGAAGGACACTAGTAGCATAGCGGACGCGGAGTTCATCAGGACATTCACTGTTCACAAAGGTGCTCTCCATGCTTTCAAACCATTGGAGGAGGCCAGTAGCACCCTCCTCACCAGTGAATTTTGTGGGGTTGCAGAAGTTAAAGTGTTTGAAAGTGCATCGAAATTGAGTCGTGCTCCCTGTGTTGGCACTGTTACTATTCTGGGTTATCTCACTGACAAGGTTTGGGATCACTGCAGCAATTTGCTCAGCGACTAAAGATGCGAGGCGACGATCAGAACGTTGTCCAGATGCACGAACAGGGCGTTGGCTGGCATCACGGAGCATGCGGCGAGCAGACATCTATGAGGTAGTCAATGAATAATCATGAGATTAGAAAATGTAAGTGTATAATCGTACAGATGATTATGAAGATATGATCTTGTAAGCAATCATGATATGCAAAGTATTGTATATGAAACGAGAGAGTATTATTGAAAAACTTGTACTAAATGCATGGAGTGCCCTTGTCTAGCTAAAGCTCAACAAGGACGTTGACTTTTCAAAGGGATTGAACCCAATGGTGATCAAAGAAGACATGCTTTAGCCTATAAGTGGACACTCACTCCAGGAATCCCCAGGTAAGCATAACAGGTCCGTTATTGGATTTATGCGCTATGCTTGCCTATGCCAGAAAACCCAGTGTACAGGCATCCACCCTTCCAGATTGCACGTGTTCTATCACACTCATTAAAGCTCAACAACTTTGAAGGAGCAAAATAAGAGTAGGCATTATGCCTAAGAGTGTCTTCATGAAAGGTACTACTCCTGTTCCATGATGATGTAGGCTTTCCACTCCTTGTAGGACACCATCTCTATGCACCAGGATGGAAGATGAGGAGAAATGGAGAAGAAGAGAAGATAGAGGAAGAAAAGTAGAGGAAATGAGGGTAAGGTAATTTAGGAAATATTATGCATGAAAGTTCGGTTATAGTCTAGGCCATTTTATCTAATAACCTAGTTCCCTATAACCATGGCTCTGATACCAATCTGTAACACCCCAACCGATGGCGGAATCATCGAGGTGCCACGTAGTGACGATTGTTCAAAAGCTCATGGTACTAAAATGTAAATATTCGATTATTGAATATTGTTTTACAACATGTGAAATTAAATACAAGACAACATAAATAAAGATAAATTGATTGATTTAAGCTAAGTCCAAAGTCCTATGTGAGGCGTCAAGCAGCTTATCCTGAAACATGCACGAAAATAATTTTGTCAACATATGAATGTTGGTGAGTACTACTTAGTTTTGTACGTATAGTATAAGTTTTGAAAAGTAGTACAATTCATGTGTCTAGCATCACCAAGGCATTATGTAAACATGCAAGTAACCAAACAAGACAAAGATCAAATGTAAAGTTTGTACAATGTAATTGATAATGAGCACCTCAACACGTGTGAGTCTAAAAGAGCACCATAACACAAAGTTATGTCTAAATGAGCACCGTAACATAAGTTACGTCTGAGTGTAAAGAGCACCATAACATAAGTTATGTCTAAATGTATGATTTTGTATGTAAGCTACGTTCATGTTCAAGCATAAGCACAAAGATAATCAAGACACGTATATGAATTGTAAATGAATAAATATGTATGTGTAAATGAATATGAAAGCTTTGTATAGTTGTGCATGAATCACCCCAAAAATTGTAAAAGCGAAAAAGGGGATAAGTAATACTCACCTTAGCAAGGTGGCAAGTCTTGTGTAATTGAATAAGTATAATCCAACGTTGCCAAATATCACCCTATGTATAATGTAACAAATATGTCTAAGTCTATTTGGTCTATAAGTATTTTCTAGGGCTTCGATTTGGGGATAGACGTTTAATAAACAAATTGTTTATTAAATATAAGAAATTTAGTAAATAAATAAATAAAAGTCTCTTTGTAAAGTTTTAAGTTGAATATAGTCACAACATAAGGTTTTGAGTATAAAAATAATTTTTATAAAATTATTTTCCTGAAAATAGAATATTTAATCTAATTATTTCAAATTGTCAAAATATGACTTTAATATCTAAAAATATTAAAATCAAAGAATTCTTGAATTAAAAATTGTATTTCTGTTCCAAATGGATAGAAATAATTTATATAAAATTTTGGTGCAAAAATATTGAAGAAAGAATTTATTATGATTTATTTATGATTAAAACTAACAAAAATTGATTAAAAATATTAAACAAACGGTTTTTCAGAAATAAAAATTATTTCTGAAATGTTTATTGTTATACAAGTTTAGGATAATTTTTGTGTAATTTTATAAAATCGTTTAGATATTTTTATTGAATTTTATAATTTTAAATGAATAAACTTGTAATATTTATAATATATATTAAATAAATTATTTTTGAAAAACTAAAAATTGGATGATGAACTTTACCATTAGAAGATCATACAGTAATTTTTGTAGAATTTTTAAACCACGTTTAGTATTTAAAAAAAAACTATTTAAAAAATAATATGTTAAATGTATATATAAGAAAAGTAAAAAAAAAATAGGTTGTTTGTTGTGGGGCTCGAACCTGGGTTCAAACCCGGTTCTAGGCTTTAAACAAAACACCCCAATCAACTGATCTGTGAATCATTTGGTGATAAATTCCGTTTCGCTTTAAACTTAAACAATACGCAACAAAGTCTTCTTCCCCAAATCGTGCCTTATAAACCCTAGCTTTTCCAATCGAACAAATCACACATCAATAACCCAATTAACCTTAGGGTTATTGATGTGTGTATGCCGAAGATCAAATCCCATCAAAAATATCACACTTACAAATATGGTTCGTGCGAATTTGTTTGGTCAACAGAAAAGTCAACCCGAGCTAGTATGCTTCGAAGGACAGATTAGAACAGAAATTGAGTGTAAAGTGAGGATGATCGGCGAGTAAAGATTGAGATTAAAGGTTCAATTTATAGGGTAAAGGGCCGGGTATCGATTTGGTAATTTTTGACCACGGTTAACGCGATGATGTGTGATTAGCTTGAATTAAGGACGTTTTTGATGTTAATGCTTGTGAAATTGACGCGTAATGAACATGTTAATCGTTGGGCGAAATTAATCAGTCAAAGCTTTCCATATTCAGGCTTCAATCGAGTGGTCAGAGGAGTTGACCAAGCCTCTCTGTTGTTTGCGTGAAAAAGGAAACAACAAAGGAAGAAGAAACAGACGCGAATCAGGGTTTTTATACAATAGGATCCAGCAATAATCAACAAGGCAGCATGTGGCGTAGTGATTGGTGGCATGTGGGTGTACAGCTTCTGCCCGGGTTCGAGTCCCGCAGCAGCAGCGAGTTTTGTTCCCTTTTTTTCTACACAAATAAGGGGATTGGGCTTGGTCTGTTGGGCCGGACTAGGTTTGGGCTGATGGATAGGCTCAGCTTCATGTGGGCTCCGAAATATTTAAAGAATAAGAGATTTTGGGCTTGGGTTTGGTTGTGGTTTGGTTATGGTTGATAATGGGTTTCAAGTGTGGGTTTAGTTAGTCTAAAAAAATATGATTATTATTATTATTATCATTATTATTATTATTATTTTTATTTTTATTATTATTATTATTAAATATAAAAATAAAGGTGACGGATGTCACAGATTATGAAAAATAAGAGCAAAAACTCCTTCCTTAGTGATTAAAATCGTTTGAGAGTGTTTTGAGACGGTTAGGGTTTGTGAAATGGTGAAAAATGACAAAGTTTGGTATTTATACTAGTCCACATTCGCCCATTTCACCTGGGCGAATGTACCTACATTCGCCCCTTTCACATGGTCGAATGTGCCTTGTTCTGGTCGAATGAAATTATTTCATTTCCACATTCCAGGTTCGCCCCTTCAGTAAGGGTCGAACCAAGAGTATTTTCCAGGTTCGCCCCCTCGATGTGGTCGAACCTGGACCTATGTTTTTCTAGTTTTCCAATTTGTCGTGTTTAACGCATTTTAACGCACCTTAACACATGAACATGCAACCTTAGTCTATGTTTAACATATCTAAGCATGGATAATTATCTACACATCGTTTAAACACATCTTTGCATATAATCCACCATATAATAATTAATCTATACATACACTTAATTAGTTTATATAATTTCACCAACAACGGGACCCGGTACTAGTGTATTACCAAAACGACTCCCAATGATCCTCCAGATCATTGAACCCTGGACAATCCTATCTTGACCCGACTCAACTAACCTATATAGTCCGTTTATAATTGTTTCCTGCTAAGGTAGACTTAGGTGTTACTAAAATGTTTAAGCCAAATATGTCGGGTGTCACACGAACCATGCATGTTGTAAACTTGACAGACTAAGCACATCTGGAAACTACCAAATGCTGGGAGATAAATTGGCTTGCTAGGCTTCAAAGAAACATAATTGTGTGTCAACATCGACAACTGAAGCAAAATATGTGGCAGTAACAAACTGTTTTTATAAATGTTATTTAAACAAGTTATCTAATTCAAAAAGTGTTATTGGCATCACTTCAAATCCAAATCAACACTAAAAAATAAAGCACATATATGTTAGGTAACAGGCCAATCACTGAATAGTTTGCTTATATTTCACAAAACCTTAGGATTAAAACTATTAAATATCTAATTAGCAAGCTAGAAATGCTAAACATGGGCAACAACCAAGGTCTTGATATGCTAATATCAAAATCTGGGATGGAAGAATATGAGTTAGAATTTGATAAAGTATCTAACAAGAACACAAAAACTCAAATCTTAGATTAATATCATAAACATGGAACTAAAAACCCAGAAAAGAAACACAGATCTGGGATGACTTCAGCCACATCTATAAAAATATGGGATTGTAACATCACACCAATGCCAGATATCAGATATCTGATGTCCAATCTGAGATATCATCTGGAATCATGTGCATGCAAGCATGCAACGTAAATAAGTTAGTACGTAGGGATGTTATGTATAATACGTATTTTTCTACAACTCCTCACTTTGGGGTTTATGATTGAGAGTGTTTAAATATAGTTAATATATTTACACTCTGAACTCTAGTGTTTCAACTTGGGGAACAAGTAATTAGGTTACATAATTTTTTCTCCAAATATTTAATTCCACATCCTTATATCCGCTTTTCATGAATTGATATCTAACATGTAAATATCTCAATTCGTTTATTGTCCAAAGTGTAAATATTTGAATCGTACCTCGATAGTAACATTAATTAATCGACGATCGGACATCCAATATCCAACATTTTATCTCTACCAGACTCTCATGTTCATCTCAAGTGGGCTAGGACTTATCTTATTAAATTATTTAAACTACATTAGATAATCCAAACTAATTAGCTAATTATCTTAATAGATAATTTAAATAAATTAACACTTAATTTATTTAAGCTAGGTAAATAAATAATAAATTACTTTTAATTTAATTAAAACTTTATTAAGTAATAAGCATGTTACTATTAAGAGAAATAATTAAATAACACTTATTTAATATCTAGCATTTAAATTAATCTTGTTGTTACAACGTAACAATTATCACAAGGATTCGATTATTTTTCAATAACCATCAACGCAGTGTTACTTGATTATTATCAAATAATTATCACCATAACATGAATTTCGAGTTAGATTGTTTAGTTCTTAAACAATCATATACTTACTTGTTGCTCTCGGTGTAACCCATATATCATATCTTCGTAGCAGTGTTGATTATTTAAAGACTCACTTTCTACCTGACAATGACATAATAAAGAAAAACATTTCGTTCCCTAATTACTGTACGTAGTCTAAATCTTGTTTGTTTATAAACTAGTTTTTGATTCGCGGGCGTTGCCCCGCGGACTCGTATTTAACCTGGTTAGAATAAATATGTATGGGAAAAAACGTCATTCGTAGGACTCGAACCTACGACGGCGTGGTTACTTCTAAGCAAACATGTAAGAAAAACGGTTGCCGACGCACAATTCGTAAAACAGAATACCCAAAATATAGTTACCAAAAAAGTGTAAAACACAATGCATAAAAAGATTGGTGCCACGATTCAAATCCAAGATCTTAGACATACAAAAAGAAGTGGAACCCAAGACCATAGAGTTACACATACACATGTTAACCAGCAAGGAACAAAGAATACATGTCGAATGAAAATGGGAAAAAACTAAGACTGAGACATAAATCAACCTTGAGAGCCTTCAGGTAAAGACACACACGAACCACCGAGCATTAAAAAAAAGGAAAAAGAGTAAATCAATTTTAATCGTAGAGAAAATCAGGTTTGATCATAGATGGAAAAAATAGTGAGGCCAACCAAAGTTGACCAAGTAAGGAAAAAAACCACCCAACGCCTGTGACTTGAGGTTATTATTAGTCTTCTTGTTTGTTGCTTTTCTATTCGTTTGACTCTTTAGATGAAAGCGTTATGTTTCTGATTTAACAGCAAGGAACAAAGAATACATGTCGAATGAAAATGAGAAAAAACTAAGACTGAGATATAAATCAACATTGAGAGCCTGCGGGTAAAGACACACACGAACCACCAAGCCACCGAGCATTAAAAAGAGGGAAAAGAGTAAATCAATTTTAATCGTAGAGAAAACCAGGTTTGATCATAGATGGAAAAAATAGTGAGGCCAACCAAAGTTGACCAAGTAAGGAAAAAAACCACCCAACGCCTGTGACTTGAGGTTATCTTGAGGTTATTACTAGTCTTTTTGTTTGTTGCTTTTCTATTGGTTTGACTCTTTAGATGAAAGCGTTAAGTTTCTGATTTAATAAATGGAGTGGTTACTATAACAGTAAAAATGACTTTCGCTACAGTGAAATTGCTTCCCACAAATGTTATATATATAATAATAGGTGGCTCCCAAAAAGCACCAATTAAAAATTAAATCTGTTCGCCTTGTGAAATGTTGTTATATAGAATGTTTGTTATATAATGTTCAGACATACCAGACGGCACAAATTTAAATGCATGATATATTAGTTACATTGTTTATATTAAAATTTTAAAACTAAAGTGGTCTTCTCATCTGGCTCAGGTGGATCTTCTTTTAAAAAGATTTTTTGGTGGGTTTATAATCTTTAAAAAATCATACAAAAGTGAGAGACAAGAGCATATAATCAAAGATTTACATCGGAAGTTGAGTTAGATTTGGCATTTGACATCACACCATGTTCATGACCAATTAGAACTTTCTTAATCTATCTACTTCCTTTTATTTCAATTTTCGCATCCCTGTATCTTAGGATTGCCTTTTTGGCAGGAATCAACAAATTTAAAATAAAGTATGATTAACAAACATGTAGTAAGCAAACGAAAGCAATTAAACTCGGGAAAATCGTAAAACAGAAACGTAAATCTATACCATCACAACACGCAGCTCGTAAAACTATCTAAAGCTATCCGTTGTGATGTGCGAGCGAGCTGGCGTGAAAGTGCAACTGAGCCACGTGGCTCACGAGAACCACAACAGCCGCGTGTTACCTTCACCGTGAGCAAACACCAGCGAGCTAGCTCACGTGGGCTAGCGTGTTGTTTTTTAAAAAAGTAACCGTTGGCGAGGGCCAACGGTCAATAATTTAAAAAATGTCTCTATATATATATTTATCTTAACCCACTTCATTTTTTACCATTCAACATACTTTCATATTATTATTTACCTAAATTCGAACCCAAATGACAAACGAAAACCCAAATCCAAACCCAATCTCGCCCCCACAAAACCCAATCCCAACACGACGTTGGACCGTGGAGGGATAACTTGCGTTGGTCAACAGTTATATTACCACATTTCAAGGAGGACATGAGTGCACGAAAACTTTTTGGAACACGGTTCTGACTAAATTCCGTCAATTAATGGGTAACAACAATCGTTCCAGGGAAGCGATAACTAGAAAATTTATGGCTTTACAGACGAAGTGCACATTATTTGAGGGTTATTCGTAAGTGCGTTGAACAACAATGCGGGTTTAAACAAAGACGAGGCGATTGAGGAGGCCAGTAACGAGTATCGTGCCATGCACAACGATAACTACCCAAACGTTGCGCTTTGGAGTGCTATGAGACCACGCTTTCAACAATAGTCGCATTTTTAATATTTATTTCTAGTTTTTAATAATTATGTGATGTTATTTTATTTTTAATTAAGTTTAATGTTTTGAGTGTTAATTATTTAATTTGTCTTTTAAACAAAAATAAAAAACATAAAAAAAACAAAAAACTAGATAAAGTCATCGCTTAAGGTGAGCCACAGCAGGGTCAAGTAAGTGGAGCAGAAGTTTATCCAGTGTCATGTCAGCGTGTATTTAACAAAGTTAAGATGAAGATTTACCCTGATAAGTCTGTATTTAGGCACGTGTTTCTTTGCATTCTCAACAAAATCATAGATGTATCCAAAACCTTTTGAATTGCCACCACCAAAATGAGTTATGAACATGAAAATGGAGATGGAACTTGGATCTTTGACTTAATACATCTTTGCCAAATTTTCTTTTAATTTGGCCGTTAAAAGGGGGTAAAAGTCTAAAAATGCCCCTATGTAAACGTTATCTTTTAACTAAGTTTGCAATATGGACGGATTTATAAACATTTGAGAAACCTTAGTGGTTCAGATGAGAAAAAATATTTTTTTGGATGGATCTAGAAAAACTAGGAAAACCACAGTGTCAAAACAATGGTGTAGAATCCAGACATCAAATATTTTATTAATAACTCCAGAAACTCTCAAAACACAAGAGAATATAATTAAGAACTTAGACTACAATTGTCAAATACAAACACTATCTATAACCCTAAGCAGATCATCAACATAATAATCTCCTTATATCTCACAAATACTAGATCTAATATCTCATGAAAAGAGACAAACCCTAGATGAGAACAAAGGAATAGAAAACGAAGAAATATCTGAGCTAAACAAATAAAAGATGTGAGAGAAGACTATTTATACAAAGACTAGAACCTTCAACCAGAGAAACACACTCTAGATCATTAGTGACCATTTGGATGAACTTATCACACGGATTAAAGGAATGGATGGTCATGATTCACTCGTCTGGTGGACTCATATAATGCATAGATATGACATGAGCTTGGCCTTTATACATAACAAAGCCATGACTTCATAACTTGACAATTCTGACTTTCTGGACTTTCCCAACTACAGACCCACGACCTCTTGAACAGCAACCAAGTCCAGTCTCCAGGAATTGATCAGAAGGGTGACCCATTCTAGCATGCCACAAATTTTGTATACTACTATTACACACCTTTCCAGAAACAACATAGTGGCCACACATATACAAACTATCAAGTTGTCTACCGGTCACCGGGACTTTCTTGGTTAACAAGTCCCATATATAACAAGTATTTTCATTAAACCCTACAAACAGTTTATTGTCTCTAGAAAGTTTATGTACATATAACAGATTGGCAGAATATTCATGTACAACAAGCATATCATTTAGAATAACATCCTTTGCTAATTTAATCTTGCCAATTTTAGTGACCAAAGCAGAGGTTCCATTAGTGTGTTTAACTTTTATATTAAGTTTAGATACGTCAACAAAATCAAACAAGCCATCTTCATTTTTAACCATGTGCTCATTTGCACCTGAGTCTACTATCCATCCTACTAGTCATTTACCATCACTAGTACTTACAAAACAAAACAAAAATCTTGATCCTATAGCAGAGGTACAAACACAGACTACCTGGCATATTACAACTTTGGGATGGTTCAGCACCTTTATCATTCATCAAACTCAGTAGCTTAGCAACCTGATCACTAGTAAGAGTGGTAACATTCACACTAGAATTATCAATATTGCTACTGTTATTTACAACTGCCTTTTTTCCTTGTGAAGTTTTATATCTCATCCAAGGTGGATAACCTATTATTTCAAAGCACTTTTCAACTGTGTGACCAGATTTGTTACAATGAGTACACTTAAGAGACTGATTAAAACCTTTAAACTGTTTTTTATTACTACTATTAAACTCATTTACTTGATTGGCTTTAGCAGCAAAACTAACAGTTGAAGTACTTTTAGAACCATTAATGGAATTTCTATGAGACTGTTCTCTAGAAACTACAGCAAATGCTTTTTTAACAGAAGTAATTTCATCCTTTGTTAACAAAGTAGTCCTAACATTTTGATATATACTATCAAGTCCTATTAAAAACTGTAGCAATTTTATCATCTGATTATAGTTGTTAAAGTCTTTGGTTGCATCACAAGTATAGGTAGACAGTTGCAATATCTAATCTAACCTTATCTACATAATATTCAGTTTATGATAGTAATCAGCAACAGACATACCACTTTGACTACATGAGTTAATTTTCTGATACAAATCAAAGACAACTGACCCATCAATTCTATTGTAAGTTTCTTTTATGTCTTTCCATACCTCAGAAGAAAGAGAAGAGTTTTGGTCAAAAATTATCAAGTAGAAAACAATTTTGTATTCCAAATCAGAATTGTGAGATAGAGTGCTAAAAGTGTTTGTTATGTTCAAAAATCAGTTATATCTTAAGGATGTCACGTTTAGGATGTAAAAATAATAAGCTTTGACAACTATGTCCATGATAACAAAGGAAATGATAAGGATAGAGAGTTATATCCTTAGGATGGAACTGTCTAGCATAAAATAAAATACTTAAAGAGAAATGAAATATAACAATGCAAGAACACTCGATTTACGAGGAAAACCCTTGATCAGTGATGATCGCCGGCACAAAACCTCGAGAGGAGTCTAAGCCCCTGCCTTTGTTGTTTATATTAATCAAAAAATGATAATTACAACTTTAGAAATGGAATGGACGAGCTTCTATGATTACAAATGAATGTCTGTGTGTGAGCTTATAGAAAGTAAGAGTAACTAAAGATCAAGTCTTATACTCGTCCATAACATCCCTATTTATATTACAAGTACTTAACAAAGATCTATATAAATTTGCCATCCTTGACTGTTTCAGCTCAACGTCTTTAAGGCTGAATTAGTTGATACAGCCGTTACATAACTGATCTCCGAGGTTCTCGCCTTATATTTACTTCAAGCGGTTAGATTTGGACCTCTTCTTTATCAATGACTTCTTTCACACGTTCTCTTCTCCTCTTTTGATTAGAATAGGTCAATAGAGCCGTTGGAGATGATCTACAAGACTTAATATTGTTTAAGTGTATTTGCATTCACATAAATTCAAGATAATTTGTTAGTCCATCCTTAGGATGTACACAGGAATGCAGGATAATATACAATTATATCCTAAATCCTTCACATCCTTTGATATCTGAGGATGTCAAACAGTAAATACATGTAAGTAATATTCTAAAGATTTCACCCATATAAATCCTCATAGATAGAATTTAAAATCCAAGTTAATACAACTGAATTACATCTCTCACTGCCTAGCTAAAACAGGATAATCTAAGGGCTTAACACAATCACCATTTATAAATCCTAACTTGTTTTTAACTTGTAAACCAAGAATCATAGCATTAGACCACATAGTGTAATTCTCAGTACCTTTCAGTTTTATACTAATAATAGTCAAATTTGTGGAATCACTAGCATGTAAGTACAAAGGATCACTAGCATCTAATTTGCTAACAAGAGTCACAGGGTTATCTGCATTTCCTTGTAAAATTACAAGACCCTGACCCTCATTAGGTCCAGCAACAGGACCCTGGCCCACACCATCAGCCATGATTAACAATCAATAGTAAACAACTACACAGAAGATAATCAATAGCAATGCAAACAAGAACAACTCAAGATGCACACAAAACAATCAATGTAAAATTAAAGGAAAGATCCCACCGAGAGGTTTCCCCAAGTTAGGGTTCTCCTGAATAAAACTCACAACTATAACCTTGACTTAGGGTTATAGCTGTGAGGCAGAAAATATGCAATCCAGAAACTCCTCACCACGTCGTGCAAGAAGATATCAAGAAATCTTCAAACACACCAGATCTGACCAAATAAACCAGAGAAACTTAAATCTTGTAGGTTATTCAATGAAACGACACCAATAACAGTGGAAGAGACAGATCGGAGCTTATAGCTCTGATACCATGTCAAAACAATGGTATAGAATCCAGACCTCAAAGATTTTATTAATAACTCCGAAAACTCTCAAAACACAAAGAGAATACAAAACAAGAACTCGGACTACAATCGTCAAATACAAACACTATCTCTAACCCTAAGCAGATCATCAACATAATAATCTGCTTCTATCTCACAAATACTAAATCTAACCTCTCAGGAAAAGAGACAAACCCTAGATGAAAACAAAGGAATAGAAAATGAAGAAATATCTAAGCTAAACTAATAAAAGATGTGAGACAAGACTAATTATAGAACGACTGGAACCTTCCACTGGAGAAACACACTCTAGATCATTGGTGACCATTGGATGAACTCATCACACGGATTGAAGGAATGGATGGTCACGATTCACTCGTCTGGTAGACTCATATAATGCACGAATATGACATGGGCTTGGGCTTTGTACATAACCAAGCCCATGACTTCATAACTTGGTAATTCTGATTTTCTGGACTTTACCAGCTACAGTCCCACAACCTCCTTAACAGCAACCAAGTCCAGTCTCGAACATATCCAGCCAACCAGCACCATCAACACGCAAACATGATCACCAAATAATCCAGCCAAAACATGCATACACCAACACAAGAATAAGTGCAAGACCAAATCAAAATAAGAATAAAATTGAACATGAGAGACAATATTATTATAACCTTTTAACACTTAGGGACGATTTTGCTATTCACTCTTCTTATTTTAACTAATATATAGCTATACACATTGAACGAGCATTGATATTAAAACTTTTGCATCAAATGTCATACTGATACCATGCTCGTAATTTGAACCTGTAGCCAATATAAAAAGTATTCGTATTTTTAGTAAAGCTATTGTTTTTATATATGATTTGTCTTTCAAAATATTAACTTTTACAATTAAATAAAATGGTTCAAAACTGTGTGTAGTCTCTTAATTTAAAATTTAACGATATAGGGTTGAAGAAGAGAGACATGAAGTAGTGTGAGGGCTATGTGTCATTTTTTTTCATTCCGATTCGTTTACAAATTTTACAAAGCAACAAAATCTAACGCTTAAGCTCATGTTTAACTTTTAAAATTTAAATCTTAATAGAAAAAACCAACAAGGGAAGAAGCGGGAAACAAAAGTACGAAACCAATAGGGAATTTTGATTGGTGCTACTATCAACCGCTTTAGCTCCGGCCCTGTTATAAACCAAAGACAAAGTGATCAACTCCTGCGATTTACCCCACTTGTTCTAAAACCATCAAATATGGAAAAGACTTAATTAGGAATGTCTCTCTAGAGGATGTTATAACTAGATTTAAAAAATGAGATAGCTTTTTATATATATATATATATATATATATATATAGGGTAAGGATAAATTGAAAACCCCCTTAAGTTAAGAAAACTTAGAAAACTCATGTAAAAACCATCTAAAAAACTTTTTTTTGAAAAAATTACACAAGGTAACATACATGTTTTTAAACGTTTTGAGCCAAAAAAAAAATAAAAAAGCGCCGATGGGATATTTTTAAAAGAAATAAACAACGCAAACTTTGTAACTGCACTGTTAACATATGTTTTCTACCTTTTAACATATGTAACAGTGATGTTAACATATGTTTTCTAATTTCTAACATATGTTAACAGCGTTGTTACAAAATTTGCGTTGTTTATTTATTTTTTTTAAATTCCCTCGGCGCTTTTTTAATTTTTTTGGCCCAAAACACTTAAATACATGTATGTTAACTTGTGTAATGTTTTCAAAAAAAAAAGTTTTTTTAGATGGTTTACATGGGTTTTCTAAGTTTTCTTAACTTAAGGGGGTTTTCAATTTATAATTTATATATATATACACATATAGGGTAGGGATCATACGAGAACCAGAGAACCATTGTCAACACAAACCAAAACAAACCTAAAAACCCCACCTCCACCCCCTAAAAACCTAAACCCACCCACCTCACTCCTTAAAAACCTAAACCCCCCCCCCCCATTGTGAAATGCACATGTGCAGCTAACCCCACACCCCCCCCCCCCCAAAAAAAACAAAACGCTCCATCCCATCCCCCCCCCCAAAAAAAGATACCCCCTCTTCCACCATACCCAAAAACTAAACCCTAAAGCTAAACCCATTAAAAAACTTAACTATAATAGTGAAATGCACATGTGCATGTAGTACAATTATCTTATTTTATAGTTTTATATAGAGGTTTTTTTAAGTTTATTCACCAACAACCCCAAAAAACCTAACCCCATTCCCATCATACCTAAAAACTAAACCCTAAAGCTAAACCCATGAAAAAAACCTAACTATAATAGTGAAATGCGCTTCGCGTTTATTTAAAAATCATTGAATAAATTTGTTTCCACCTTATATATCATATCACGTCCATTTAATGATCATTTCATTATGGCAAATTGATAATTTATTCAAAAGTGTGCTCTAATAGTGAAATGCACATGTGCATACGGTATATGTATATATATATATAACAGCAAAATGCACATGTGCATAAGACCTGACGTAATTATGACGTAAAAAAGGCCATTTTTTTGTTTTTTTATTTTTTTTGTATTTTTTTATTTTTTTTTCAGAAAGATTAACACTAAAAAAACATTTTGATGTTTTTACTTTTTTTATTTTTTTATTTTTTTATTTTTTTATTTTTTTAGGTTATATAATTTTTTTATTATTTTTTTTTTATTTTTTGGTGGAGTGGTTTTTGTGTTCACACTTGGTTCTTTGGTTCTCTCCCTAAATGGTGGTTCTCAAATTATCCAAATCCTATATATATAAACACACATTGCATTTTCGTTATGTGTTTGTAATTATGTTTGACAGTATTTTCGTTATGTATTTATAATTATGTTTGACGTACTTTTGATGATTATATAAAATTTAGTTTGATTATTTTTTATATCATCCGACTCGCAAAAGTTTCTAGCCCCTTATGAAAAAATCCCCAACAAAATTTTTAATGAATTCAAATGTGAACCAAGAGGTGGTGGAGCAAGGGCTTATAGAAATAGAGAAAAAGATGAGTACTTATCAAGTGAGAGCTAATGTTGAGAGTTGATTCCCAAAGGTGGGCTTGTATAGCGGTGAGATTGTAAAAAATAAATAAATAAATAAATAAATGGTTCAATAAGAGCATTTAGTGTTGGTTCCCCATATC
The DNA here is from genome assembly GCA_030844895.1 of Ambrosia x helenae. NCBI lineage: Eukaryota > Viridiplantae > Streptophyta > Magnoliopsida > Asterales > Asteraceae > Ambrosia > Ambrosia x helenae. The sequence goes on along the minus strand of CM061234.1, from coordinate 57,450,377 downwards.
TTAGAATGGGTTGTGATTGAAAATTAGATAAAATGTTACTGTTTATCGCTATATTTGAGGGAATATTGTTGTCTCGTAATTATTTTTTAACATTTTTTTAAGTAGTTGTGAATAGACGAGAGAAAAAATAATAATGATAAATATATAAAAAATATTATTTAATTAAAATGCTGAGATAAAATATAGTGATTTTTAATGTAATTATGTGGATATACATCACGTTCTACATATATTAAAAATCACTATATTTTCTCTCTCATTTTCAATTAATAAATACTATTTTATACATTTGTTATTACATCTTCTCTTTCCTCAGCTCACAAGCGTTAATGTAGGGGAACAATGTCTTTCCAAATATACAAATGAACAATAACTTTTTATCTCTCATGCACTCACAACCGCATTGTTTAAAGTGAGCTCTTTTTTAAAAGTCCATTTCAACATCACATCATCTCACCCTTAATATTCATTGTAACACCATTCCCTATGTACAACTTTGCATCTCCCACAACCTCTTTAAACATGTTAGACTATTTGTTGTGGCCCGCAAGCAGCCTGCCGAAAGCCACAACTTTGTACACGTGGCTAGCGGTGTCCACAACATCTCTACGTTAAGCTGTCAGCGAGCGATGGGACGTGAACCAGCTCGCGTCCGTTAGCGGGATGGCTGCACGTTTAAAATTCAAAAATTAAATTTTCACCCACCAAATTAATTACCCCCTACATTTATTTACCAAACCTTCTTCTTCTTCACACACACACAAACCATCTTCTTCTTCACACAAACTCAAGCCCTAAACCTTTAATTTTCAAACCCAACTTAATCACCCTCGTCTTTCATCTAATTGACAATAATAGTCCTTCAGATATTTTCGTTATAGCCCTTATAAGTTTTGTCGTTTCTAAAATTTAATTTTAGAGCAAACTAAAAATTTATCGTTTATATTTATTATGGTTCGGGTATGAGTTTTAATCGAATGCGTATGTGTACACGTGTTCGTAAAAGATTTTATAAAAGATTTCAAGTTTTATAACGATTTGGAAACTTTTAAGTTAAGTTAAGTTAACTTAGTTAATCTTTTATAAAGAAAAACTTAACCAAAATCATGGTATACCTAACTAAGTTATAGTGGAGGGACTAAAGGTGTCATTTTGTAAAGTTAGATATTTTGAAAACATGGTTTCCCTGCTAAACCGTTTTTTCGGCGAGTGTAGATGCCGGATCCGGCAAAGGGATTCCGGCGGAGTTTAAAACCACTTTTAATGTTTTTTTTTCAGTTTTTTTTTATCATTAGGAAATCATTAACCATCGACTAGAAACTGTTCCAAGCCTTTTATTTTGCATTAAATGTGTTAAAATCGTGTGTTAATTTGTTGATACTTAGTGTAACCGCCGGAATTTTAATTCGAAGAAATGACGCGTTTTGTTTGAGCAATTATATAAATCAAACGTGTCAATCGATTTCTGCACTGAATTACGTTCTAAACCCACACAAAAACCATTCCAATCGTGACCTGAAGCCCTTTAAATCGACACTTCAAGTCTCGGCTAGTTTCTTCTTTAATCGATCTGAATACACGATTGTAAGTTCTATATTCTTGTGTCGTTTTTATGTTTAAACATCACTTAACGAAAGCCCTTTATCACAGATTGTATATCATGCTTTAAACGGGTTATTGAATCTTAGGGTAGGGTTAGGGTTCTTGAGGTTGAATTGGGGAAGAAGATAAATTGGAAACTAAGATGTTTATATTTATTTTTCTGTTTATAATTCCAAAACTTATGGTAGTGTAGTGGCTTGGGAGATGTTGCATTCAGATCACCTGGGTTCGAACCCAGGCATGATCAGGTTGTTTTTTTTATAACAATTTTCATTTTCTTTTCATTTGTTTGTTTTTCTTTATAATTATTATAATACATGCAAATCTTTAAATATTCATAATAAATTCATTTTTGATCTAAAAATTATGGAAATTTAGGTGTAGTTTCTTAATCACTTATAGAAAATTATCATATTTTTAGTTTCTAGAAAATATATTAATTTCTCATTTTGTTTTAATCATATTTAATTGGTTAAAAATTCATTTTTAATGAATTTTAATCTCAAAATTTTTGATAAATGATTTTTAATCATCATAAACGGAAATAAAAATTATTGGTTCAGAAAACCTTTATTTTTTATTGATTTTCCTATTTTTAATCATTTAAACATGATTTAAATGCATTAAATCAGTTTTAAATATAAATAAGTTTATAAAAATTATGAGAAAATTATTTTCATTGATTGACATCAGGAAGCATCCATTTTCAATAAAAATAGCATTTTTGGATCATGTCTTGTATTATTAGTATTATTTATGTTTAGTTAGGACATAATTAAACATTTATTTATCTATACTAATTAACATATATTTTTCTTATAAAATAGAAATATTTTTATATTGGAAAGTCTTAGTTATTATTAGTTGGATCATTGTGTAACTCATAATTATTTATTCCAATATTTATGATTATTGTATTTATTTACAATAATTAGTTAAAGTAATTACTAAATTATTTTTTATTTATTATTTAAACATACGTTGACCTAAATATTTGATTGGTAATAATTATATTACCTAAGCCATAGTTTTAAACTTTGGTATATTATTATACAACTTTTATATTAATCCAAATTATCATAAAACTCTGATTCCCCAAATCGACTTAGCAAACCCTAATGCCTTAGACCCTAGATACCTTAGACTTCTTAGACTTCTTAGACATTTCCTTACTAGTACTCTTATACATTATAGGTTGAATTCCTCGGAATTCCCATTAATTAGCTCACGACTGCTTAAGTGGATTTTGATCGCTTTCGCAAACGGTGAGTATATCTTTCCCCTTTTTCATGTTTTACTCTTTTGGGGCTATTCATGTACACTATTACTAAATTTTATTCTTTCATTAAATGCAATTCTCATGTGTGTTTGCGTTATGTTAATTTGTGTGTCTATGACTTGTCAAAATCATTAACCTTTGAGGGCCAGGCATTTCAATGAATAGTACTATGGTATATACCCTTGTGACTCTATTGAGAGTCCTCGTCATTGCTATGTATTACATCTATATTATCTTATTAAGGAAGAGTGACGGCTAAGATAGTAATTTTCATTTCCGTACAAGTTAAGAAGCAATATGTACAAGTGATTTATGCTTATATAATGAGGGTATAATTGGAACTTTGTGGACATTTAAGACACTAACAAGGGTATAATAGTAAATTTGTAATGACATTTTAGTTAAAAGTAGAAAATTGTTTCCCTTAATGCCCCTATCTATTTATATCTATTATTATATTTTTACTATATAATGGGTGTTGGATGGGTAATATAGTAACTTTGTATTCATCCAGAGGGGCAAAGTTGTAAATTTATTTATAAACAAGACCATCAATGTCAACCCCTAAACTGCCATCGATTGTAGGCTGCCAAGGAGGGGTCTCACCTTCAACTTTAATACAACACATTAATACATTTAATGTTGTATTTCTGTTTTGGGGGTTACCTGTTGATTTCGTAACTCCATTGTTGATTTCACCTCTTCGGCTACCATGGTGGGATATGTGTATAATGTATTGGTGTAATGATCCTTTCATTAGTATTGACTAAGAGAGAGCGAATTGAAGAAGGTTGGCTTTCCTCGCTTCCACAAACTTCCAACTCTCTCCGACCAGTCTCCCTCCCTCTCTCTCTCTCTCTCTCTCTCTCTCTCTCTCTAACCACATCATCACTCTCGGTTTCAAAGGTAACTCAGGTTATGGTTTTGTTGATAAAGAACATAAAAAAATCAGGAAAACATGCTTCGACTATTCCTGTTTTTACTTATAGCTTCTTTCCATTAATGTAATTGATTACTTTATGTGAATATAAGATCATCTTTTAATCTTTTTTTTTCTCTGTTCTTGCTTGTTCCTACAGTTGCAAAGCAACACAAAAGTTTAAAAGCAAAGCTTGGTGAGGCTGAGGATGAAACACAAGATGATGCCGACAGAAAGTGTGAAGAAGAAAAAATCACTTGGCCTTTTTGTTTTTAAAATTCAAGGTCTATGGGCTTTTCCGGTCATTAATTTCTCACCTAATTAAACCTAACAAAAAACTTAACCATTCGCCATAGTTCAGTATTTAGTTATCAAAGTTTTTTGTTGTTGTTTAGGCAAGATCACGATAAAAATCAATGGTATTAGATCTAACACGCTTTACGCCTTTATATACTTTAATTTTTACTATTGTTCGTCTGGAATAAACTGTTGTGGTTTAATTTGCACTAAAATACAGGGTTTGGAAGAATCGATCGATTGGTGGACAGAGTAGCTTTGCATAGAGGTGATATTAAACTTGTTTACGATCTATTCATTTTTATGGAGTACATTGTTTGTAATATTACTATTATTTTTTAGTTTTAAAAAATATCGATGTGTTACGTGACTAACAATATTCAGGGGTGAACAACAACCGAAAACAGACGTAACCAACCCAAATCAATTGAAAACTGAATTAACCAAACAACTGAATTGACTTAAAATTGGTTATCGGGTTTTTATACCATTAGTTGCCCAAAATTAACCAAACCAAAAATCAAACATTTCATATATTCTTAGCTTCCATTTCATGTATTTGTAGTTTTATATCCTCATTCATGTACCTCTAAGCCAAAATTTTAGACAAACTAACAATCTTACAAAATAAATTGAATCAGTTAGCCAATTGGTCAATAAGATCGTTTAGACGATGACTTTGGTTTTTGTTGAGACTAATAACTGAACTGAACCGAACCATACACACCTTTAAGAAATTATTGTTTTCCCCGCTGCATCGCGCGGGCATCCTGCTAGTTACTACTAGCGCATACTATATATATCTGCTTTTCTTTACATAGGGTTGATTTTGAACGGATATTACTTATTACATAATTGCAAATGGTACCGCACATGAATTGCTAAACACTTTTCCTACTATATTTATTCAAACAGGGTATGCTCACCAATACAATTTTGTATTGACCAAATCATTTTCGTACATGTTTCAGGTTCTTATGAGATTACTTCCAAGCGTTTGGAACTTAGACTTAGATTGAGATTACTGTATCTTAGTTTAGATTGCTAGTCATAATTGTTGTATTTCTTTCAATGTAATAAATTATTAAATTCAATGTATTCAAATTTACATTTCTAGTCCATGAGCTATTGAACAATCGTCACTACGTGACACCTCGATGTTTCCGCCATCGGTTAGGGTGTTACATTGACCATGCTCAACAATATTAGCTTTTACAGAAGCTTCAACTTAAGTTCCTCACTGTGACACTCTGTTTTCTTCCTCAATACGCAAACAAACCATAAGGCCTTTGATGGCCATTTCCTTTCGCTTATGCTTAAGGTAATTCTTGAACTTTGTCCAACTAGGAGGAAGATTTTCAACCGTTGCAGCCACTTAGAATGTTTCACTAAGATTCATTTCTTCAGACATAATATCACTAAGGATCACTTGCAATTCTTGGACTTGGCTTATGAAAGTTTTGGAATCAGCCGAAAACTAAGCCACAACAAATTGCTTTGTACCAGCATCCTCAGTTTTGTAGTTGTGTTCCAAAGACTCCTAGAGTTCTTTGGTAGTGCGTATCTTGCAGTGCATGTTATACAACGGATCTGCAAGGCCATTCAACACATAATTTTTGCATAGATGCTCAGAATGTATGCATGCATCTACCCTGCTCACAGATTGAGCGTCGGAGTTCCCTTCAGCACGTTAAGGGGGGGACTCAGTCAAGAATCTTGGAAGATTCAGAGTAATCAAGTAAAACAACATCTTTTGTTGCCTTATTTTGAATTACAAACCAAAAAACTTCTCTGGTTTTTAACATGATTTGTAACGCTTATGCTACTTTGGTACCAACCAATGGTCCTATAATGTTGGATGTTGATCCAACAGTTGTTGATGTAGTAGCAACAACAATAGCCATTGCTGAAACAAAAGAAGATAATAATTAGTGTTTAAAAATGTTGGTTCACACAAAACCGAAGTAAAGAACAATCCGTTGAACATAAACAATTTGGTTAACGGAAAACAAAAGCAAACTCACAAAAACTTTGCAAACAGAAAGTTTATCAAGCTGTTAGAAAATCCAAGTTTTTTTTAAACAAAACATGAACCGTGTTAATGTTTTAAGCTTGCGGGACAATTGTTAAGAAAATAAAAAATAGCAATTTTATTCATATATATATATATATATATATATATATATATTCGTATTTAAATCCCATGGGCCCCTACCTCATGTAGCACAAGGTACCAGAATCACTGTGATCAAGTGCAGGGCAAAACGGAAATAAAGAAAAGAACAAAAGTACAATAGAAATAAAAGTAAAGAGATTACAAAGACAGGTATTAGAAACCGAAAATAAAATTACAAACTCTATAAGAAGAAAACGATAAACAAACAGAAATGAAAGCCCAAGATGACTAAGACAGGGTTCAACACTCTTCCCTTAAAACAGATTTCGGGCCACCCAGGTGAACCCTTCTGTTTTCAAGATTACAACAACCTAAGCAGATTGTATTGTCGTTGTTAACCTAGCACCTGGAAGAAGATCATAAAGGGCAGGAAAATTGGGAAGTCATCAGAGATAGTGTGATGATTTAAGGTCATGGAAGTTTCTGTCTTCTGTATCAACCCAGTTACTCTCAAGTTTGGTATATATAACTCAAAACAAAAATGATTTAAAAATTCATAACTGATCAGAATTTAATTCGCGATTCAATTCAGAATTCAATGGAAATGAATTCTGAAATAATGAATTCTTAATAACTGTAGAATTTGAACATTCTTCATTTGACCGCACTAGTTAACTGAGTCTAGCGATAAGCTCGAGCTGCACCAGACCACATTTAGTAAAATTATAAACACAACCAGCGATGTGAAGTGTAAAGTGCGCCATCAAACATCACATTACGCTTGTCGCCCTCATCCCGCTCTTGGTCCTGTGGTGCTTGACCGCGGGCGCACCTCGGGTGCTCCGCACCCTTTTGGCTGCCACTGGGTGTGTGTCTTGTTGCATACGAATCTAATTCCCAAGAGAATTAATGTAAACCAACAATGATTTATTTCTCCACCAATGAGGGACAATCACAATATTAAAGTTCCACCACACTAACTTAAAAATCAGGTTTCTCATTCATCTTGGCTTTAGACCATATGTAATGGTAAGGGATTTGTGGCATTTTTGCTCAAATCCACGCCCCCAACTGATTTGAACACCTCCCCCCCCCCCCCCAAAAAAAAAGTTTTTTGGGCCGTTTTTTGAGCTTCAGGAAAAAAAAAAAAACAACGGCGTGAATTTTGTTGATGGGCCAATCAAATTCAAAATAAAAAATAATAATTAATATTAAATGATTGGAAGGGCTTGAAATTTTTCATCTTACCACCACACTCCTTTTCTCATTTGAATCCCATAATGGCCTCTCACCTGTCAATACGAAACCTAATAACTATTTACTTTCCAATTCATAAATTTCAACAGGAACTTGATTCACACAGAGTACACGAATCTTGCAACTTGAAGTGTACGAAACCCACTATAGAAGAAAACAACCACTTATTTCGGAGGCCAGATGCCCAGAAGTACAAACAAACCACAAAGAAACATAGAGTCAGAGACTCAATGGTGGAGTACCAAGAGATCAAAGAAACAAAAAACCACCAAACACCTTTTATTACAGGACACTATAGGTACTATGAAAAATTATAATGTTTGTTAGGGAATTTACAAACAATATAATTCGTTGCTTTGGGTCCCTTAGAATATCCAAGTGTCTCTAGATCAACTTTATTTGGTTTTTTTATAATATGTTTGGCTTGCACACAAGAAGAAAAAGATTGTGTAGAAGTGACGTGTTGTGGTGTGAAATTCGTATGTATACTCATAGTGTAAAAGTGGTTGAGACAAGAAGCGTTTTTTGTGACCGACTATATAAAACTTACACTCCCGCAAATCCTATTTCTAAGTCCACACATTTGGCCACAATGGGATTGTACTCTCAACCTCATGGAAATAGACATCTTTCTATACACCTTGATATCGTTAGGCTACAAGTCTTTTAAGAGCATCTCCATCAGTGTGGTCCGGGTGTAGTTTGGAATTCCAAACCAATGCATTGGCGTAGGAGGTGGTCAAAAGTAACTTCGTCCGTAATACCAACTAGTCCGGTTTAGAATAGCAAGGGCCACACACGCACATTAGTTATTATTTGTTTTTTTTTTTTTGTGTGAAAAAGTGAGGTGTGGGGTGAATGATTGAAATGGTTTATTATTATAGAAAAAGTGAGTTTATAATGGTTTTGGTTTAGAATGGTTTGGCATGCTAATATGGCAAGTTTGAAATATTGAACCGTTTATTGATGTGGATGCCCTTATTAAAAGAAAATCAAGTAAACTTATAATGATGCTTATAAGGGGGGAAGGGGCGCCTATAGATTCTGTTTTTCACTTAACTAATTTAAACCAATCATGCACTGTCACATCACTTCACTGAAACACACTTTTTTAAGGCAGCACTCCACTGATTCTTTTATTTATTTACATTTAATATCAAAAAGTAACCTTTTTTTTTAATTTTCGAACGGTAATTAATTTTCTAACCATTACAACCTAACGGCTACATTTTTTACACCTATAAAAACCCCATAACTTCTAATACCAAAACCGGTTATCATACTTTAATCATATCGTAAAAATGGTCTCGTGGAATGTAAATGAGGAGATCGCGTTAGCGATGGCATATTTGGCAGTGAGAAACACAAATCATTCAGCTGGTTTACGGAGAGATTCGTTTTGGAACAACGTGTCTGTTGAATTTAATCGAATAACCGGCACAATTGACCGCAACAAGGATTCACTCGTTTGTAAGTGGCATGATCTCTTCACGAAGTGTAACCGATGGAACGCCCTCTACGAAGCCACGATTGAGCGGCACCCTAATATTCAAGAAGACATTGCAATCCTAGCCACGCGCCGCGACTATTTTCATGCACATGGGAGTAACTTCAACCATTTTGCGACATGGTGATTGTTGCGCGATAAGTTTAATGTTTAATGTTGTTTATTGTTTAATGTTGTTTAATGTTTAATGAAAGTAACCGTTAAAAAAATTAAAGTTAAAAATTAAAAATCAATATACAAACATAATTAACCTAATTAAAACATTAATTATACATAAACCTAATTAAAATACTAGTTAAACATAGCTAAAAAAGAAAGAATACGCAATTGACTCCGGGGAAGAAACGCCACGATCACTATCACGCCCGTCCAACCTCTCGTATTGATATCCCTCACTTTCAGGTGTCGGGCAATACATTTCTTCATCCAAATAAATTACATATTCGGTCCCGTGATCAGTTTCATAACCTTCGTCCGGGGGGTTTTGTACCATAACCTTGGTATAAAAAAGCGCGAGGCGCTCCGAAGCGTTTTGGTTCCAAAATCCGAAGCGCGGAGCTTAAAGCGCGAGGCGAGAGCTTCACGTATGTGAAAGCTCAAAATTATAAAAAAAATATTTATATGTGTCAATATGACATTTTTACTTGTTAATCAATCATAATATCAAAAACATAATTATGAGAACACTTAATAACTTTAAAAAACATAGTCAAAGACACTTAAAACTCATAAAAAAACATTAGAAATTTAGAAATAGTCTATAATCAATAAAACATGAAGCAGATCTATATTAAAAGCTTTTAATTTGGGCCTACAGTCAAGTCCGGTCCATATTTGTTTTATTTTGGGCCCAACAGTTTATTAATTTGGGTTGTAAAGAAAACCCTATCAAGATGGATTCTAAAACATAAAAATAAACATGTTGCCTCTTTTCTATATTCTTCCAGCTGCACACCTTGTTTTCAGATTTTCCATCATCGTTTCTTCATCAAAAGGTATGTTCCTTAATCGTTCTTCAGTCCTTTAAACGTTTTTCAAGGCCGAATCTGGCTAAATCTGGGCTGGCTGAATGTTCTTTAACCGTTCTTCCTTTCTGCACGCCTCTTTTCTATCTTCTTCCTAGTCCTTTAAATGTTCTTCAAGACTGAATTTAGCTGAAGCGCCATTAAAGCGCCGCCTTACACCCTGCTTAAAGCGCTGCCTCAGCCGCTTCATGTAGTCTAGCGGTTTTGCCTAAAAAAAAGCGTTTTTATGAATGCTCTGAGCGCCTCACGCCTCAAGCGCGCCTGAGGCGCGCTTTTTTAAACCAAGACCGTAACCAGTGGGTTTTGCACTATAGGAGGATTGACACGCTCGGGCACTCTTACAACATCTCTAACCTGTATTGCTCCTAGTTGTAGTAGAGCCATTGTGTAATCATATGCGTAAATCAGTTCTTCTGTGGACAAATCGTCAGGATCTTGTGGCTCGTAATATTCAAATGTTGGGGGAGGCTATGTAGTCGATGAGTGTGTAGTTAGTTGGTGTGTTGTTTGTGTGTGTAGTTGGTTGGTGTGTTGTTCATGGGTGTGTAGTTGGTTGATGTGTTACGGGGCGGGATGATCATCGTCGACGATACGTATTCAGAAACATATTGCCACTACCCGTATTCAAACATGTAGTTGTATAAAATTGTATGTGTAGATATGGTGTTAATATAGGGTAAAATATAAAAAACGGTCAAAATATAAAAAAACGGTCAAAAATTAACGATCAAAGAAAAAAAACGTTGGTAAATAATTGTGGGTCAAAAAGTATGACCGTTTCCATTGTACCAGCTCGTTAGATAGAACTAGAAATTAGTTCACGAGACCTCTACCAGCATGTGTGACGACGGTGTTACCGTACTGATATTTAATAAACAAGCTAGATATGGATTTGGTTATTGTTAACTAGATGTACGAGGAGTTTTGGATATTAAAAGTTTATAGAAAATATAGAATAGTCATTTGATAGTTGGAAGTAGGGCTGTTCAAAATCGGATAATCCAAAATTCGAATCCGAAAAATCCGAAAATCCGAATCCGAATTATCCGAAATTTTGGATAATCCGATTTTCGGATATCCGAAAATCGGATTATCCGAAATTTCGGATAATTCGGATTCGGATCCTGATTTTGAAAATTTTCGGATAATCGGATTATCCGAATCCGAATATTAAATATATATATATATATATATAATATTATATACACTACATAATACAATACACAATCCTAAATCCTTAATCCTTAATCCTTCTAACTCTAAGTCAATACTCCTATAATCCATAGTTGTTGCTCTCTCTTCTCTCCTCTATAACAGCCCCCGTCCACCTCGTATCCGACCTCCACAGCCCCCTTCCATCAAAATAATAAGTTTTTTTATATATTTGTTGTTCAAATTTCGTTTATCTAACTTCGATTTTTGTTTTTTTAATAGGTTCACGTTTTAAGCATAAAGGAGAACGTTTTTTATAGTTATTTTTTATTTTTTATTATTTTTTAAAATTTTTTTTAAGTTTCGGATTATCCGTTGGATGATCCGAATCCGAATCCGAAATTTCGGATATCCGAATTTCGGATATCCGAAATTTCGGATTCGGATTCGGATCTCAATATTGACTATCCGAAATTTTGGATTATCCGAAATTCGGATATCCGAAATTCGGATTATCCGATTTTGAACACCCCTAGTTGGAAGTTATCAACATTTCATTTTAACGTAATATATAATTAAGTTGTATAGTTTTGCATTAGTCAATTGTGATGTATAATAATTGCTATATTTTGCATATAAAGTTTTATTTATAACGAGTTATGCTATAATTTAGGTGTGGTTTTTTTGACTGAATTACAAGTTTTGTCTTTTATATTTGTACCAGATTTCAACGCATGTCCTTTAAGTTTAAAATTGATGAGTTTTGTCCTTTATGTATGAAAATCTTACACCGTTTGTCCTTTGACCCTAACCCAGTTAATTTTTTTCGTCAAGTCAAGTCATGTGCATGTCACATGAGGGTAGTTTAGTCTTTTACTCGTTTATTTAAAATAAAGAATATTTTAATGAATAAAAAAATCAAAATTAAACAAAATACCTCTCACTCTCTCTTTTAACCTTGCCCCATTCCCCTCTATCACACAGAAGTACCCACCAGTCACCACCACAACTGCCATCTACCATCGACATCACCTCCGGTGGTCACTCACCATTGAGCACTGGATCTGTGAAGGGTTAAACCCCTAAATCGATTTGGGGACTAGGGCACTGTAATATAAAGATTATTCACCTGCTCTTCGAGGTCAGAGTCAAGGATATAAACAAGGTTTGTTCCATCAATGATTAGAGCAACAGAACTTGCATCATTGTCAGAAGCATGTGTAACACTGGTAAGCTTTCTAGATGTAATTAATGCATCCTCCAAACTCCTTTGACACGTCATTTTAGAGTTGTTATTGATAATAATCTGCGTCATCTTGCTTGTTAAAAGCTTAGAGGAATACCCAATTGAAATTGGGGGTCAGGGTTCCGACAGGTAGACACAGAAAAGGAATAGGTTCTATTTTCAGATGTGGTGGTGGTGGTGTTGACAGTGGTGGAGGGTTTTTGGGGGGTGGTGGGTGGTGGTTTTCTAGGTGGTGATGGTAGTGGATGGTGGTGGTGCAGGTGCAGGTGGGGGCGGTAGTGGGTGGTTCTGGAATGTGGTGGTGTAGGTGGTGGTGTATGTGGTGAAAGGAGGACCTGCAATGAATGTGAGTCAATTTACTGATATACCCTTGTGTGCAAGTCATGTGACCAAACTTAACGAAGAAATTTAACAGAGTTAGGTCGAAAGGACAAAATGTGCAACATTTTAAAACATAAAGTACAAAACCAATCAATTTTGAAGTTAAAGGACATTCTTTGTAATTGGGTATAAACATAAAGGACAAAAATTGTAATTCAGTCGGTTTTTTTTTCATTAAATAGTAGCTTACTCTAAGCCAAATCCTGATTCTACCAACGAACTATGAAAATTAATAGCAATAAAACTTTTAACGATTAATAAAAATAAAACGACAATATGTAATTTAGATGTTTTGATTTTGGCAGTGGAATGTTTTTCTTTTTTATTTTTTTGTGTTCCATAGTACTATACCAAGTCTTGTTGCATACTATATAAAAAAACCTATTAACGTACTTTTGATATAACTTGTTCCCTAGCTCCATCGCATCAATAACCGACCCCCTATCCTACTGTTTACGAACCACAAAGCCTATATCATTCATCGCCATCTCTAGCACCATCATTGTCGGTACACCATCTTCGACACCTTCTTTGTTGCTATTTATGTTGCTTATAACCATGTTATCCCCGTTACCCTCCTTTCTTCTACGAGTTACTATCTTGCATATAATTTTTATTGAACTATTTTTGGAGTGTTGATTATTCTTCGCCAGCTCATTATATTACCCCTTTAGTACAATTTCGCTTTGGTGAAGGTCTAACTAGGATGTCGGTAGAAGGTTTGACAATGGTGTGTGAGCCTTCGACAAGAGAAACGAATGGGAGAGTTTGATTAAGGGCGGTAATTTTAAGCTAAAGTAAAAAACTTTAAAACTAATAATGGTTGATAGACAATAATCCTTGCCTCTCTTCTATTCAATCACAAATATTTATAATAATTACAAGGTCCTCTATCTTTGGATAGGGATAATCACATTAATAACATTAATATAAATACAATCATTTACTATAATTACGTCCTCTATTACTCCCCCGCAGTTGAAGCGGGAGGAGACCGGATGCTGAGACTGTCCCTGAAATCTTCAAATAAAACTCGCGGTAAACCTTTGGTGAATATATCGGCAACCTGATATCTGGATGGGACGTGAAGTACACGCACGTGACCTCGTTGGACCTGTTCGCGAACAAAGTGAATGTCGAGCTCTATATGTTTCGTGAGCTGGTGCTGAACCGGGTTCCCTGATAAATATATGGCACTGACGTTGTCACAATAGACCAAGGTTGCGCGGGACAGTGGATGCTGTAATTCAAGTAATAAGTTGCGTATCCAACAAATTTTGGCCACAACATTTGCCACTCCTCGATATTCTGCTTCAGCGCTAGAACGGGATACAGTGCTCTGTCGTTTGGATGACCAGGAGATAAGATTATTTCCAAAATAGATACAGTAGCCACTGGTGGAGCGTCTAGTGTCTGGGCATCCAGCCCAGTCAGCGTCGATATAGGAGACGAGGGACTGGGAGGAGGTGTCATGTAGTTGCAGCCCGAAGTTAATGGTCCCTTTGATGTACCGAATGATTCATTTAAGTGCATTCCAGTGATCAATCCAAGGGGAGTGCATATGCATACAAACTTGCTGGACAACATATGAGATATCAGGCCGAGTAAAAGTAAGGTACTGAAGAGCGCCTGCAAGACTGCGATAGAGAGTTGGGTCATGAAAGATGTCGCTGCCTGTTGAACTGAGCTTACTGTTGGTGTCAACTGGTGTGGCTACGGGGTTACATGACTGCATACCGGCTCTAGTAATAATGTCATTCGCATAAGTGTGCTGCGAAAGAAACATGGTCTCTGCAATGCGAAACACAGAGATGCCAAGAAAATAGCTAAGGGGGCCCAAGTCCTTCATGGCGAATTCGCTTGTGAGCTTGGTCATAAGAGAGTGACAAAGTTTGTCAGAGGAGGTGACTAGAAGAATGTCATCCACATATAATAATAAGTAAGCTGTGTGAGAGCCCTGGTGGCGAGTGAAGAGAGAAGCATCACTCTTGCTGTGCTGGGAGCCAATAGTGAGTACGAAGTCTGTGAACCGCTGGTACCAGGCACGAGGGGCCTGTTTGAGACCATACAGCGACTTCTTAAGAGAGCAAACATAATCAGGGAACCGTTTGTCTCGAAAACCCATAGGTTGGTGCATATAGACGGTTTCATGGAGATTCCCATGAAGAAAAGCATTGGTGACATCTAACTGATGAACTGACCAGTGCTTAGAAAAAGCAATAGAGAGAACCGTCCGAATAGTAGCCGGTTTGACAACCGGGCTAAAAGTCTCACCACAGTCCACACCAACCTGTTGTAACCGACCATCACAAACTAAGCAAGCCTTGTAGCGTTCCAATGAGCCATCCGACCTGTATTTATGTTTGAATAACCACATACTACGAATAACATTCATGTTAGACGAACGAGGTACCAATTCCCAGGTCCCATTTCTAACTAGTGCATTGTACTTAGTAGACATAGCAGAGTACTATTCCGGTATATTTAAGGCATCAGTGGGGGGTTTGGGTACGGGAATTATAGGTGGAGTAGTGGAGGTGTGCAGGTTAAATGGTTGTTTAGGTTTGAAGATACCGCTCATAGAGCGTGTATGCATGGTGCGGTTAGGTGGTGGGGTTGGGCCGGGTGTTGTGGAAGGTGGTAAGGGGTCCGGTGTTGGGTCAGAGGTCGTGGGTGGGTTTGGGCTGTGTTGGGCCGTTGGAGCGAGGGGCTAATTGGGCTGAGTTGTAGTCTGGTTGTGTGGGGGTAAAGTGGATTGGGTCGTGACATTAGGTTAGGCGGTTGGGGTTGGGGCGGATGGTGGGACTGGTTGTGCAGGTGCGTTTATATGTGGAAAAAGGTGGGGTGGGACTATGGCAGTGGGTTGTGTAACACCCCAACCGATGGCGGAATCATCGAGGTGTCACGTAGTGACGATTGTTCAAAAGCACATGGTACTAAAATGTAAATATATTATTGAATAATTTAAATTGTCTTACATGGATGAAATGGAAAAAATACATAAGTCTGAACAAAACATGAAATTTGAAATAAATTATTAAAAGCAAGCACTAAAATCCAATGCTATGGAACTAAGATCAAACTGTACCTTAAACATGTACAAAATAAGTTTTATCAACATATGAAATGTTGGTGAGCATTCCTAGTTTTAATACATATAGTAAGTTGAAAAAATGTTATACAATTCAAGTGCAAACTACAGTGCATTTATGTAAACTATGTATCATACAAATGAGCGAAATCAATCCTGTGACTGTATAAATGTACTAGAATGAACGGCGGTGTACTTATCCAATAAATGGATAATAACTTAACAATGACCGTGGATTCTCCGATGAAAAAGGGGGAGAATCACCTAGGTGGGTTGTCAATCCAATAGCGCTATCCAATGTTAAGGTTGGCTTGTACATGGTTAATGATTTCACTAAGTACAAATGTATTCTACATGTAATGTCTAAGCATAAAGCACGTTTGTAAGCAAATGCACATAGTACTAGAATTGTATTGTAAAAAATGTGAACTTGTATGTGAAATTTGTATAAGTGTACATGTAACACCCCAAAAGTGAATAAAGAGAAAGAGGGGATAGGAAATACTCACTTTCGCCAAATAACTAGATGACTAAGCGAGCGTGAAATTAATGTGAGCAATCCAAAGATTCAACAACGAAACTAGTCCAATTTAGAAGAAAAGAAACCGAATAGGAAAAAATTTCAAGCTTCCAATTTGCCAATTACAAGAGCTTATAATCAAAGCTTCAAATGTAGAAGTAATATACTGTAGAAGAAAGGTATGAGGGAGAGTTTAATCGAATTGAAACAATCGATTTAGAGGTGCAAAGTGTAATGGGTCATAGGTGAGTTTTTATACTAGTTTTGGATTCAATTAGGCTTTAAAATTGGTCAACACAATAAAGTAAGGTTTTAAGATGAATTTACTATTTGACTAGGACTTTGACTAGGATTTTTTACTAGGACTTTGACTGGAACTTTGACTGTTTGACTGTCTTAGCGGACCGCGAGGGCTAAAAAAAATAATTTTTCTAATTTAATCAATTTTAAGTTATAGATTTGTTTCCTTATGTTTCTAAGTTGTTTTAGGACCGAAAATTAAGGGCTTTGAGTATCAAGGTCTAAAACATACGTGCTCGGGTGTAGATGTGAGTTTAAAACATGCATACTTTTACTTATAAAAGGTATAAGTTTTATTAAATTGTGAATTTTGGTCCTATTAAAATACGAGGGTTAAAAATGAAAATTTTGAAATAGTTGAGGAACCAATTATGCACATTTATGAAAAGTGAAGAGTGCATGTTGTCACAGTCTCCCCTACTTTAGAAAATTTCGTCCCGAAATTACTTTCAAGTGAAGGTTTCCATGAAACAAAAGACATTTGTAAAAAAGGCAAGTAGATTTTAAGAAATGCATCAGCCATGATTTGACAAAGTTTGAAGTAGTTGTTTAATACCCAAAATAAGAGTTTGAAAATCCTTCAAGTTTGACCCAAGGTTAGAGAATTAAGAGTTTATAATGAGCTAGGTTTGGGAAAAGTATGTAACTGGTTAGGGCAGGGCAGTGTTATAGTAGCTTCCCTTACTTTAGAGAAGTTTCTTACCGAACTTTATTAAGGACGTGCAACAGGATTTCGACTAACAGAGAGTGTAAGAGTGTACAAAGTTTGTGTTTTCTGTGTGGATGGTCGAGAGAAAGACTCTAGGAAGTCGAATTGAAGCTCGTGTAAGAACATTCTTATCGAAAATGCTAGCTATTAGTCAACGATCTAATAAAGAGATAGTAATGGGTAGGTTCTTGGTCAGACTCCTAGTCCGCTCCCGCAGTATCGCTCATGCTTATATATAGGGTGTACCGTAGCTAACCCACCACACTACTGATACTTTGGACTCGTATTGATTGTCTACCAATAGCCTAAGTAGAATCACACACCACCCCGTGTACCTGTAAATCCATGATTGCGTTTCGGACCGTAATCATCGATTTACCTTACACTAGGGTGCTATGCTTTTCCATAACACTAACATAAGTAATACAAGAAACAACGCGTGCAACCAAAATGTGTTAAGTAGTAGATACTGCTCAAGTATAAGATGCGGTTAGAAGTTCTTCCCTTTCAGGTTCACCCTTTAACCGTAATGAGATTAATGTGTAAGTATAAGCCATGATTAGGGGTTCTTCACCTTTCGGGTTCACCCTTAACCGGTAATTTTTGTTCACATCATTGGGCTCTAAACAACCATATTGATAAACTCTAAGGATTACACCGTTCCTCTCGGGATAGAGGAATACTCTGAACCGAGTCGTACATGGGAACTTGCTTAGATCTCATACGAGCTATCAATTAGTATGTTCGTTGGCCATGATGATGAACAAAATAATGTAAAGTATAACAGGGTTTTGCTCACAACAAAAAAAAATATGTATACCAAATATGCGTTCATGTAGTATATAAGTATAGCATAAAATTTCGATTGAAAGAATACCATAACGTAAATCGAGTAAATCACACAATTTGCACAAAGTGAAAGTAAACGAGTTAAATTAATGCTCAAAACTAGTGTTGTAAGAATAACTACTAATAACTAGTGCAAGAATAGTTGCGAATAACGCGTGAAAATAACTACCAACAAAAGAATAATACAAAAATAATAAGATAATGTACGAACGTAACTATAAATAGAATTGTGTAAAAAAAATAATGAAATTTACTGTAAATGAAAGTGCGCGGAACAGACGTATAGTCTACTGGTAGGAGGATAACTTTTTGGAAACCGAAGAATATTTTAAGTTCAAAACAGGTCCACTTGAAAAGATTTCTTAGGTACACATTTTCATGTGTTTACGAGAAGTAGAGTTTGAAAAGTGTTATAAGGTATATTATTAGTAGCAAATTCCTCCCGAAAACATATATTGGATACGTTATATGAAAACATGCAGATTTACGTTTGATTTGTAAAATATGCAATGCAAGTTTATAAAATGCAAGATGAAACCATTTCATGAAGTGTGTGTAAATCTAATGTGTTTCGAAAGACCAAGATTTAAAATGATGTGAAGGTTGTGAATGATCCCAGATGCCTTGATGAATTTTGGAAAATAAAATTTTCTGTATTTAAACATTTCTTTAACTTGTGGGTTGAAAAGTCAGAAATTTTTAATTGTTATGAAATGTTGAGAAAATCGAAGTGTTACCCGTTAAGACTAGGTAAACTTGAAACCTTTTAAATTTTCAAACTTTTACGAAATTTATACATTGAAAGATCATTTATTTGCAGGATCGTTAAGGCATCTCTTTGGGCTCATAGCGGGCTATTTGTTTCAAGGCACAAGGTGTATGAAAAGTGTGTTCTAATTTGGCGAATAGGCTTTGTGAAAAGACTTATAGAATAAGTTGTCAAATTAATCGTTTTAGAGAGTAGTGTACAAGTGAGTATCGTGTAGGTAGGCATTTATGTATGAGTTTAGTCTGACTAAGAATTTCTAACTAATGGTAGTTGGCTATGGCTTAGGAGACTGGGTGCAGCAATATTAGTATTAGGTATATGAGGATATACTGGGACTTCGATCAAGTAAGTTTGTAAACATGAAGGTATAAAACAGGTTGAAATAATAAGTTTGGAAAAACCATGTTCATTTTTAACTGTATGATGACGCAAGATTCCTAAAATCAGGATGTGATCAAAGTTAAACACAGAGTTTAAAACTTAAGTCGTGGGTAAAAATGTTTTAACGCAAAACGAGTAATACCTTATAGTGTAAAAATCATGAGCATAAGTGAAATAGTGTAAGGTTTAATGCGATAATATATCGAACAAAAGTTTTAGTAATGATGATAAGGGATTCAAAAGCGAATGATCAATGAATAATGGCATATGAAACATCAAGTGATTAAATGAAATCTTCAAATGATAAACAAACATAAATATCAATGATATAAAACATTGGAATTGTTTCTATATAAAACTTTGACCAACTCAAGTATTTGAAATTTCCTAGTGACTTGTGGGGGGCGTACTTTAGCCTATAAGTGAATGCTCATCCCAAGAGTTCCCAGGTAGGTATACGGGTCCCTCGTCTGATTGGGATTTATACAAAATACCAGGCCTAGACAGAAAACTTAGGATACAGGCGCTTACCCTTCCAGATTGCACGTGCCCCATCAATAGTGAATTCCAAAACTTTAGCGAGATTAAAAACGAGATGCAAAAATAGATCCTTAAGATTTGGATTTCACTCCTAACTCAAAGATGTATTTCAAAATTGAAAACGATTGTGGGATGAAACCAATCACTAAGTTAAGGATATCACTCCCAGCTTAGTGGTTAAGTTCCTTTTTGAAAGAAATACTCTTTGAGGTGTGGATGTCACTCCTATCTCAAAGATATATTTCTAAGATAAATAACATATAGAGGAGTGAAACTAATCACCAAAGTATGGATGTCACTCCTAACTTGGTGATATCGTTTCGTTTGTGAAATACGAGTATCATCTTCTTTAAACAACACACCGAAAGAATAACAAGAATCATAGCGAAAATATCTTGAAAGAAAATAATAGGATAAAGAGAAATAAACACGAGAGGACTCGTGAAAGTAAGCTTGGTTATAGACTAGGCTAAAAGGCATTCTAATAACCTAATTCCCTATAACCATGGCTCTGATACCAATCTGTAACACCCCAACCGATGGCGGAATCATCGAGGTGTCACGTAGTGACGATTGTTCAAAAGCACATGGTACTAAATGTAAATATATTATTGAATAATTTAAATTGTCTTACATGGATGAAATGGGAAAAATACATAAGTCTGAACAAAACATGAAATTTGAAATAAATTATTAAAAGCAAGCACTAAAATCCAATGCTATGGAACTAAGATCAAACTGTACCTGAAACATGTACAAAATAAGTTTTATCAACATATGAAATGTTGGTGAGCATTCCTAGTTTTAATACATATAGTAAGTTGGAAAAATGTTATACAATTCAAGTGCAAACTATAGTGCATTTATGTAAACTATGTATCATACAAATGAGCGAAATCAATCCCGTGACTGTATAAATGTACTAGTGTAACACCCCAAACGATGGCGGAAACATCGAGGTGTCACGTAAGAATGAGTATTCAGTAGCACATGGTATTCAAGTTTTAATTGAAATTTATTTAAAGTAAAATATCCAAAATTTGAAAATACATAACAAAGTCTTGAATGAAATTCTAGTACATCAAATAACCAGACAAAGCATAAACTTCAATTATCTCCTCATGCTAGCTCTAGACTTCAAGCATCATTATTTCCTGTTGAGTTTGGAAAAATGGGGGGGGGGGTCAACTAGAAGTTGGTGAGAATACATAAGCCATGTCAAGCAATTAAGTTTTAGAATAAATAAAGTTTAGCAATTCGTATGTCTATCGTAAGTTTAAGTCTGCATGAATAAACATGAAGTATAGTATGCACATAATCAAACCTCCGACAAGTTTAGGTCCATCCCGTCATCCACGGTTCACCTTAATATCACGTTGGAACGATAACAATCACCCGGGCTCCCCATAAAAGATGGTCAACGAATCTAGGTGGGATTGTCAATCCAATAGATCTATCATTGAATATCGCCGGCTTGGCCATAGCTAATGATTATGTAAGTTTAAGTTTAAGTCTAATAGTCTTTGTCTAAGTCATGAGGCATTAAAGTTTACAACTAGACATGTATGTAGAATTGCTTAAGTATAAAGTTTCAAGTATAAAGAATTGCATAAACAAGGTTACGTAAACTCACCTTAGCAAAGTGTTAAGTCTCGTGAAATAGAATATGTGTAGCCCAACGTTGCCAAGTATTACCCTATGTTTAAGGTAATAAATAAGTCTAAGTCTTTTTAGTCTACAAGTATTTTCTAGGATTCCTAATTTGGGGATAAGGATTCGTTTAATTACTAAATAAATTGTTAAATAAATAAAAGAAATTCGAGAAATAAATAAACAAAAGTCTTAATGTAGGTTTTTGATTAAGGATGATCACATTATAAGGTTTTAAGTATGAAAATAATTTTTATAAAATTATTTTCTCAAAAATTGCATATTTAGTCTATTTATTTCTATTTTGTCAAAATATAACTTTAATATCTAAAAATATTAAAATTAAAGAATTTTTAAATTAAAATTTGTATTTCTGTTCCAAATGGACAGAAATAATTTATATAAAATTTTGGTGCAAAAATACTGAAAAATGAATTTACTATGATTTATTTGTGACTAAAATAACAAAAATCGATTAAAAATATTAAATAAACGATTTTTCCAAAATAAAAATCATTTCTAGAATGTTTAATGTTTTATAAACTCGGAATAATTTTTGTGGAAATTTATATAATCGTTTTGATATTTTTATAGAATTTTATAATTATAATAGAATAAACTTGTAATATTTATTATATATAATAAATAAATAATTTTGTAGAATTTATAAAGCAATTTTAGTATTTTAAAACCATTTTTAAAAATAATAATGAATATATATAAGTATAAAGGGTTAAAAAAATGTTTGTAGTTGCCAAGAATTGAACCCGCGTCTGACCCTGGTTAGAGGTTTTAAATCACAAGCCCAGACCAGTTGGTCTGGACCCTGAGAACGATTAAACCTTTGTTTGAAATAATTATATAGTTATACTTGAAACAGTTATATAATCATTTTAAAATAAAAGAAAAGAATGTGTGAAACGGGACTCGAACCCAGGCCGTGGGCCGGTTCGTGTTTTAGTGCAAAGGAGTCACACCAACTGATCTATTGATCAATTGGTGATGATTGTTGTTCTGTTTAATATAAATATCAAGGTCTGCACAAAGATTATCCCCAAATTGAATCGTTATGAACCCTAAGTTTTACAATAATCCAAATGAGCAAGCAATAACCCGATTATTCATGGGGTTATTGCTGCTCTATAGCTGATAAACAAAACCCATCAAAAAGATTACACTTACGAATTGAAATCGTGATTGAAAGGCTCGGTCAAACTTCAAGTCAAACACGAACACAAGGGTATTAGAATGAGGGTTTTTAACAGAAATTGAGGGTAGGGAAAGAGAAATCGGCGAGTGTAGCTTGTGAATGAGGGTCAATTTATAGTGCAACACTTCGTGTGTTCGAATTGGTATGTTTGACCCGTTTTAAAGACAATGACGTGTAATAGCTTGATTTTGGTAAGAATTGATGGTGATTAAGCGTGTATAACACGCGTGTTAGTCAATCAATCACGAAGTTTACCATAACGGGGATTAAAACCGCGGATTGGTGTGATAATTTTGGATGATAGGTTCGCAGTTGACTTTTCAAGTCAACTGTTACGAATCAGTAATCATATAAATAAAAAGCTTGAGATATGAAACAAATAAGTGGTGTGGATCAGATGGTTGGGCTGTGTGTGTTTATATGAACCGGCCTTGGGCACGGGTTCGAACCCCGGCCCAGGCATTTATTTTTTTGACATTAAAATCACCATTTTAACAATAAGACATGCTTATAGTATGGTACTAGGGGTCCAAACGTGTCACGAAATAATTTAAAAGGGACGATAATGATAAAAAGATTCGACGTTTTATTAATAACTGTCGTAACGTACATAGAATTAAATGTGAAATGTTACAACTAGAATGAACGGCGGTGTACTTATCCAATAAATGGATAATAACTTAACAATGACCATGGATTCTCCGATGAAAAAGGGGGAGAATCACTAGGTGGGTTGTCAATCCAATAGCGCTATCCAATGTTAAGGTTGGCTTGTACATGGTTAATGATTTCACTAAGTACAAATGTATTCTACATGTAATGTCTAAGCATAAAGCACGTTTGTAAACAAAATGCACATAGTACAAGAATTGTATTGTAAAAAATGTGAACTTGTATGTGAAATTTGTATAAGTGTACATGTAACACCCAAAAGTGAATAAAGACAAAGAGGGGATAGGAAATACTCACTTTCGCCAAATAACTAGATGACTAAGCGAGCGTGAAAATGCGAGCAATCCAAAGATTCAACAACGAAACTAGTCCAATTTAGAAGAAAAGAAACCGAATAGGAAAAAAATATCAAGCTTCTAATTTGCCAATTACAAGAGCTTATAATCAAAGCTTCAAATGCAGAAGTAATATACTCTAGAAGAAAGGTATGAGGGAGAGTTTAATCGAATTGAAACAATCGATTTAGAGGTGCAAAGTGTAATGGGTCATAGGTGGGTTTTTATACTAGTTTTGGATTCAATTAGGCTTTAAAATTGGTCAACACAATAAAGTAAGGTTTTAAGATGAATTTACTATTTGACTAGGACTTTGACTAGGATTTTTTACTAGGACTTTGACTGGAACTTTGACTGTTTGACTGTCTTAGCGGACCGCGAGGGCTAAAAAAATAATTTTTCTAATTTAATCAATTTTAAGTTATAGATTTGTTTCCTTCTGTTTCTAAGTTGTTTTAGGACAAAAATTAAGGGCTTTGAGTATCAAGGTCTGAAACATACGTGCTCGGGTGTAGATGTGAGTATAAACGTGCATACTTTTACTTATAAAAAGTATAAGTTTTATTAAATTGTGAATTTTGGTCCTATTAAAATACGAGGGTTAAAAATGAAAATTTTGAAATAGTTGAGGAACCAATTATGCACATTTATGAAAAGTGAAGGGTGCAGGTTGTCACAGGTTGGTCAAGGAATGAGTATTGAGGTGTGGGATTAATGGTAAATTTAAATGGGAAGGTGGTTTCGTCGAAGACTACGTGTCTGGAGATGTAGATCTGTGTGGTTTTCAAGTCAAGGCACCGGTACCCCCTGTGGGTAGGAGGGTAGCTGTAACATCGCGAAAATTTTCCCCAAAATTTAAAATAAAACGCCCTTATTTTCGTTACATTTTATATAAACGTCATTAAGACTCCATTACCCTAACTCATAATATATATATAGATATATATATATATAATAATAATAATAATAATAATATTAAAAATAAATTTCAGATTTTTATATGTAAAAAAAAAATACAGATTTTAATAGTTTAGAATTAACTAAACCCAACATCACATTAATGAGATTCCTGAGCCCAACACATGTCCACCAGACTTCCGGCCCACCTAAAACCGGCCCAATGACAGAGCCGGCCCATCAGATCCTTTCCCATCTGGTTTAATAAAAAAAAAAAAAAGGGGGAAACCCTTGCAGCGAACCGGGATCGAACCCGGACCATCTCATACATACACACGCACACTAACCATCTAGCCAAGACCCTTGTTTTGGTTTTATCCCAACAACTAATGTATATAACCACACTCTTCGTTCTTTTTTTCCCTCCTTCCCTTTCGTCGAACAGCATCAGCAGCTGTATGATTTTATTATTTTTTTTCTTTCTTCTTTTTTTTTATTTATTTAAACCAACTTAATCAACCAACATAACGCGTTTTAATCCAAATAAGGTATGTGTTCGTGATTACCGGCCTGTTGCAACTCGTTTACACGTCGATTACACGTCAATTGTTGACTAATTAAATCAATTATACACGTATATCATTAACGGGGTCAAACTTTCCAATTAATCGTAATCATCGATCCTCAGTATAAATAGATGGTCTGAGAACCTTGTACAATCGCTCACAACTCTCTCTCTCAACCTCCCAATCTCTCTAGTTCACTCAGATTGTTGCTATTTTGCTCGAAGTTTGACTTTCTCCTTGACCCGACGATTATCGTTATTACAGCACTGTGAGTCTAATTTTTTTGGTGGGTTTCTTTCATCGGCATCCAAGCAACTATAGCCCTAACATTAATCGGGCTATAGTTGCCTGAATCATTCTATTGTAAAATCTAGGGTTCATCGTGTTATAATTGGGGATAAACTTGATTAGCGTAGTGTATATAAATTAAATTGAAACCAGAAATCTCACAACCACCGGCCTAGGCCAAGTGGTTGTGACTCTGGTCCTCCACACGGGTCACCCGGGTTCGAGTCCCGGCTCTGACCGGGTTTTTGTTCTTATTTTTCCTTTTTTTAAAACAAACTATTACATTTTATATATATATATATTAAATCCTTTTAATCTTTTAAATTCTTTTTAAAATACCAAAACTATTTTATAAATTCTAAAAAAAATTATATTTGTTTAATCTGATATAAAAGTTTTATTTGTAATTTTTATTTTTCAGAAATTCATTTATTTAATAATTATAATAATTAAATCATTTTTATACAATTATATTTATAAAAATCCATTTATATATCAAAACAGTTTTATTAAATTCCCCAAAAATTATCCTAACTTTTTATAAAGTTAAACTTTGCTGAAATAATTTTTAATTCAGTAAAATCATTTATTTTATATTTTTAAAACAATTTTTGTTAGATTTAATCATAATTAATTCATAATAAATCCAATTTTCATCATTTTTGCACCAAAATTTTATACAAATTATTTTTAATCATTTAGAACAGAAATATGATTTTTAAAATAAAAATTCCTTAATTTTAGTATTTTTGAATATTAAAGTTAATAATTGGCTATTTATAAATAAATAGATTTAAAAATCTATTTTAAATAAAATAATTTTATAAAAATTATTTTATTGCTTCAAACACTTTAATGTGCACATTCAAAATTCAAATCTTATAAAAAGACTATCTTTCATTAATTATCCAATTTTCCTTTATTAATTAAAGCATTTTAATTTAAATCTCAACAATTGATTATCCCCAAATCAAAACCCTAGGATACACATATTAGTTAATTAGACTTAGACTTATTATATATTACCTCATTATAGGGTAATATTTGGAATCTTTTGGGCAACACAATTATCACATCTTTTCAACAAGTTAACATTTGCTAAGGTGAGTTTACATAGCCCCTTTTCTCTTTTACATTTTTGGGGTGAAACATGTTCAAACATTTTATACTATCATTTACTTGTGATTCAATTACACTATCATTCTATCATTTGACTGTAACAAAAAGACACAGTACAATCATTAACAATGATCAAGCCGCCTGTTTAGATTATAGCGCTATAGGTCTGACAAACCCATCCCCCGCATAGACTCAGGGATGATCGATAACAGTAATAACATTTAACTAACTTGCGAGTTAGTCATCAGTCGACACAAGGTTTGGTTGTACAAAGACGCATTGTTGCATGTCGGTATCATACTCTATCATCATACAACTCTGAATGTTGTACAAACTATGGTTATCAATTATTTCCAAAAACCTATGTATTCTCACCAACTTTTGTTAACCCAAAACCTTTTCAACTTAACATGTTTCAGGTTCTATTTATTTGAAGATTTGAGTTGATGCTTGAAGATACGTGTATAGTTTTATTCAATTTGATGTACAAATTCTAGAACAATTGTATGTAATTTATTTAAATCATTTATAAAACTTATTATTCACCATGAGCTACTGAGCAATCATCAATACGTGACATCCCGATGTTTCCGCCATCGGTTGGGGTGTTACAGATTGGTATCAGAGCCATGGTTATAGGGAATTAGGTTATTAGAGAAATAATCTAGTCTATAACCATAGGATTTAACCAGTACTTGCTTCTTTTGTTTGCTATTCTCTATCTCCCTCCTACTTCATATCCCTACTCTCATCCCTACAAGAAGGTTGCTCTCCATCACTGGATTCACTCTTAGACTAATAAGGCAAAATCCTCAGGTTTAACCTGAACCACCTTGAGATCTCGTCGAAGTTCTAGATTTTAATAACGAACACGTGCAATCTGGAAGGGTGAACGCCGGTATTCTGAGTCTTCTGTCTAGGCTGGCATTGCGCATATATCCCAATCAGACGAGGGACCCGGATGCCTACCTGGGAATTCTCGGGATGAGTGTTCACTTATAGGCTAAAGCATGTCTTCATATGTTATTAGAATTTAGAATCTTTGATAAGTCAACGTTTTCGTTTATTCGTTTTAATTAATGAATAAATGATTACATTCCCTATATAAAACTCTCATTCATTTCATTGTGTCTATTACAGATCATGCTCCTCGTCGCAGTACTCGCAACAACAATGGTGGGAACCACGAAGAAGGTGGTGATAACCACAACCATGACCAAGGTCCTGGTCACAAAACAATGGGGTCGATGCTCAACTGGCTGCGATCATTTCTCAACAAATGGCGCAGCAAATCGCAACTCTGGTTCCCAATTTACTTGCTCAGGTCATCCAATTGAACGGGAATGGTCACAACGGGAACGGGAATGGCAATGGCAATGGTAATGGACCCCAAGCTTGCACCTCAAACATTTCAACTCTTGTAACCCTCCAAAGTTCAGCGGTGAAGAAGGAGCTACTGGACTTCTCCAATGGTTTGAGGGTATTGAAAATACCTTCATCAACAGTGAGTGCCCAACAATTTCAAGGTTCGTTACGCCATGAGTGTTCTCCATAAACGAGCACTCACATGGTGGAATGAAGAAAAGCGTACTCGTGGGGCCGAGGTTGCTCTTGCTATGACTTGGGACCAGGTCAAGAGGATCATGAAGGAGGAGTTCTGTCCTCGCAATGAAGTTAAGAAGCTTGAGGATGAGTTCCACACCTTAGCTCAAGATAGTGGGGAAAACCTTGCCTACAACACCCGCTTTCATGAGCTTAGCTTATTGTTGCCCCACAAAGTCACTCCCCTGTCAGTAGCCATCGAGAAGTACATCGGTGGTCTGCCCATGCAAATCCAGGATACGGTGTGGGGAAGGAATCCTGCCACCTTGGAGGAAGCCAAACGTTTAGCAGCTACCTTAACTGATAATCACGTAAAGAACGGGACCTTAGTTCGGAAAAGCAATAAAACAAGTATTGTAACCGCGATAACCACTGAGAACCAGAAACGTAAGACCAGGGATCCTGCTGCAAACCTCACTCCACAAGCTTCTAACAAGAAACCTCATACAGGAAACCATCCATTGTGCAACACATGCAACCGACATCATCCCACTGCTTCAGCATGTCGCTTGTGCACCAATTGTGGTAGGTATGGCCATCTAGTTAATACATGTCGCGAGACCCCAAATCCTAATGCCAAACCAACCCATCAACCTGCTCAGGCTGCTAATCCTAATCGATACAACTATGGTCAATGCTACGAATGTGGAGACCCAAATCACTTCCGTAACCGATGCCCTAAATTGAACAGAGATCAAGACCCTCCAGCTACTTAACAGAAAGTCTACCATTTGAATAATGTCTACTTTATCTTTAATCTCATATATTGCACTTTTGATTCAAGTAATAAATTCTAGTATTATCATAACATCTGTGTGCATGCTTGTTTGAATGTAAACTAATTGCTGTATCTATGATCATACTTGCTTACTTGTACAACAAATAGTTGACTACCAAACAACCTACTTAACGATTGGTAGAGGTCATCATGTCTTTCCAACAGTCGGGAGAGGCCCTACCACCTGCTCAACGATGGTGGAGACTATCAGACCTGCTCAACAATCGGAAGAGTCATAGAAGGACACAAAACCCTAATGTAAGGTAAATTGGCGATTATGGTCCGGAACGTAATCATGAATTTACAGGTACGTTAAGGTAGTGTGAAATTTTATCAAGGTTTCAGGTAGTTGACCAATTGTAACCCTGGTTTTCTCTTAACTTCGGGACGAAGTTCCTAAAAGTAGGGGAGACTGTAACATCGCGAAAATTTTCCCAAATTTTAAAATAAAAACGCCCTTATTTTCGTTACATTTTATATAAACATCATTAAGACTCCATTACCCTAACTCATAATATATATATAGATATATATATATAATAATAATAATAATAATAATAATATTAAAATAAATTTCAGATTTTTATATGTAAAAAAAAAAATACAGATTTTAATAGTTTAGAATTAACTAAACCCAACATCACATTAATGAGATTCCTGAGCCCAACACATGTCCACCAGACTTCCGGCCCACCTAAACCCGGCCCAATGACAGAGCCGGCCCATCAGTTCCTTTCCCATCTGGTTTAATAAAAAAAAAAAAAGGGGGGGAAACCCTTGCAGCGAACCGGGATCGAACCCGGACCATCTCATACATACACACGCACACTAAACATCTAGCCAAGACCCTTGTTTTGGTTTTATCCCAAACAACTAATGTATATAACCACACTCTTCGTTCTTTTTTTCCCTCCTTCCCTTTCGTCGAACAGCATCAGCGCTGTATGATTTTATTATTTTTTTTCTTTCTTCTTTTTTTTTATTGATTTAAACCAACTTAATCAACCAACATTAACGCGTTTTAATCCAAATAAGGTATGTGTTCGTGATTACCGGCCTGTTGCATCGTTTACACGTCGATTACACGTCAATTGTTGACTAATTAAATCAATTATACACGTATATCATTAAACGGGGTCAAACTTTCCAATTATCGTAATCATCGATCCTCAGTATAAATAGATGGTCTGAGAACCTTGTACAATCGCTCACAACTCTCTCTCAACCTCCCAATCTCTCTAGTTCACTCAGAATGTGCTATTTTGCTCGAAGTTTGACTTTCTCTTGGACCCGACGATTATCGTTATTACAGCACTGTGAGTCTAATTTTTTTGGTGGGTTTCTTTTCATCGGCATCCAAGCAACTATAGCCCTAACATTAATCGGGCTATAGTTGCCTGAATCATTCTATTGTAAAATCTAGGGTTCATCGTGTTATAATTGGGGATAAACTTGATTAGCGTAGTGTATATAATTAAATTGAACCAGAAATCTCACAACCACCGGCCTAGGCCAAGTGGTTGTGACTCTGGTCCTCCACACGGGTCACCCGGGTTCGAGTCCCGGCTCTGACCGGGTTTTTGTTTTATTTTCCTTTCTTTTTAAAACAAACTATTACATTATATATATATATTAAATCCTTTTAATCTTTTAAATTCTTTTTAAAATACCAAAACTATTTTATAAATTCTAAAAAAAATTATATTTGTTTAATCTGATATAAAAGTTTTATTTGTAATTTTTATTTTTCAGAAATTCATTTATTTAATATTTATAATAATTAAATCATTTTTATACAATTATATTTATAAAAATCCATTTATATATCAAAACAGTTTTATTAAATTCCCAAAAATTATCCTAACTTTTTATAAAGTTAAACTTTGCTGAATAATTTTTAATTCAGTAAATCATTTATTTATATTTTTAAAACAATTTTTGTTAGATTTAATCATAATTAATTCATAATTAAATCCCATTTTTCATCATTTTTGCACCAAAATTTTATACAAATTATTTTTAATCATTTAGAACAGAAATATGATTTTTAAAATAAAAATTCTTAATTTTAGTATTTTTGAATATTAAAGTTAATAATTGGCTATTTATAAATAAATAGATTTAAAAAATCTATTTTAAATAAAATAATTTTATAAAAATTATTTTATTGCTTCAAACACTTTAATGTGCACATTCAAAATTCAAATCTTATAAAAAGACTATCTTTCATTAATTATCCAATTTTCCTTTATTAATTAAAGCATTTTAATTTAAATCTCAACAATTGATTATCCCCAAATCAAAACCTAGGATACACATATTAGTTAATTAGACTTAGACTTATATTATATTACCTCATTATAGGGTAATATTTGGAATCTTTTGGGCAACACATTTATCACATCTTTTCAACAAGTTAACATTTGCTAAGGTGAGTTTACATAGCCCCTTTTCTCTTTTACATTTTTTGGGGTGAAACATGTTCAAACATTTTATACTATCATTTACTTGTGATTCATTACATATCATTCTATCATTTGACTGTAACAAAAAGACACAGTACAATCATTAACAATGATCAAGCCGCCTGTTTAGATTATAGCGCTATAGGTCTGACAAACCATCCCACCCGCATAGACTCAGGGCATGATCGATAACAGTAATAACATTTAACTAACTTGCGAGTTAGTCATCAGTCGACACAAGGTTTGGTTGTACAAAGACGCATTGTAGCATGTCGGTATCATACTCTATCATCATACAACTCTGAATGTTGTACAAACTATGGTTATCAATTATTTCAAAAACCTATGTAATCTCACCAACTTTTGTTGACCCAAAACCTTTTCAACTTAACATGTTTCAGGTTCTATTTATTTGAAGATTTGAGTTGATGCTTGAAGATACGTGTATAGTTTTATTCAATTTGATGTACAAATTCTAGAACAATTGTATGTAATTTATTTAAATCATTTATAAAACTTATTATTCACCATGAGCTACTGAGCAATCATCAATACGTGACATCCCGATGTTTCCGCCATCGGTTGGGGTGTACAGTAGCCTAGAAAGACACACGGTTGGGGCACGATGGTCTAGTTTGTGGATGGTGGGAAGAGGGGGTGAAGTGGGTAGCAAAGACAAACTAAAGACACGAAGGTGGTCATAGGTAGGAGTGGTGTTGTAGTGAATTTCGGTAGGTGTTTGTTTTTGATGGTAATGGAGGGAAGGATGTTGAGG